>OX465250.1:4658531-5129582 GCA_949987775.1 Aproaerema taeniolella
GTAGTAAGAGGTTGTCAGCCATTCGCCCACAATACAGCAAAACCGTCCCTATTGCTAACTTATTTACAGTATGCCTGGGAACAGATGGCAGCTGGTACATTCTAAGTTTTTTCTTTCACTCCCAGTCTAGCGTGGAAGTTAAAATTATAAAAATCGCCTGGGAATTAAAAAGATAAACGTGTGAATTTGGTGAAAAAATATCACAATTCGTTATTTATGAATAATTCACTATAATGGCTTTTAATCACCACAAGAAATATTAAAATGTGGTTTCAAACTGCAAAAGCCCAGTACTAGAACACCTAAAGCTAACTTGGAGATCTAGTTATAAAAAGTAATGACTTCTGCAACTTTCTGCACCAGTTTTATTCTTTGTTACTCCAGGGACAGGGTAATCATTGGTCAGTTTTAAAAGTTACTCTTTAGGTTTAACTTTTACAAAAAGGAATGTTACAAAGTGGAATAATACGAAGTTGTACTTAGTTTTTATAACGTAGTTAAGTAGTACACGGTATACGGTAAGATATATATAGGGAAAAAAAATTACACCAAGGTTAATCATGTTCGCCACACACTTACATATACCTACATGATAAGAAGAAGAAGGAGAAAATATTTTAATGAGTTGATAAACTTTAGAAAGGAAATCCTTACTTGTCTTTTGTAATATTCTTCCAGTACAAATTTTACCAAATATGTATCTAATACACAAAAAATTTAAAGAAACGATATTTCAATCCATATAAACCAAATCCGGGTTTCTTCAATCAAACAACCAAATACGATTTAGAAATCACGGGCCATGGCGGTAAGCAAATGAACCTCGAAAATTTTTGGACTCAAATGTAAGTCGAAATCTCGCAAACGGAATACAAGCCCTTCATTAGAGACTTACCTATTACGGGTCTGATTTGCTAGGTATTTCAATTTGAATAATTTCGGCTCGGCTCTTTCTGAACCTCTAACTACAAAGGCCAGGAAATGAACCCGCGACCGCAGTTCAAGGAAAATAGAGTGGGAATGTCATCGTATAAAAAATTACGTCTTTAGTAGAATTTGAAAACTATGGCGAGGATATCGTTTTATTTATTAATTTAGAAATACGATACTCTCTATTTTAAATGTTAATTAATCAGCAAAAGAAAGAGCCACACAAGTGAGGTCCTTTATCTTTACCTATTTTTTATGACATAGACACAGACATCTCTTTAAAGTTCGAGTGAATAGAATTCTTCTGGGTGAGCTTGCGACATCCTCGACCGCATCTTTGCCCTTGAGCTAGATTGTGCTAAGAGCAAACCCATTATTAATAAAATAAAATAAAATAAAAATGTTATGTCTATTGAAGGTAGAGGTGTATTATCTCCGTCTGTGTCTTGTGTAGGTACTGGATATGCCATAGACAATTTTTAACGAAATACACTGTGTACAACACGAACAAACACTGTTTTCACGTATAGTTTCTTTCTTTATACATTTTCTTCCCTCTATTTGATTTTCTGAATTAATATCTAAATTCATAACATTTATTTGTCATGGCTAACTAAATTGTTGTCATGTTGAATTTTTATCACGACAGTCTGCAATAAATGAAAGTTGAATTCATAGTTATTAATAACTTACATTTTAGAGCTGTTTCTTTACTCTAAAATGCGTGTACTAGTCTCTTAATTGAGTTTTGGTCGTGTTGTGTTCACGGTTAATGAACATACTGTGCAACTTTCATGAAATCCCTTTTGTCATATCTTCTTATGTACTTTTGGCTGAGTAAAGTTGAAATTTTTGGGGTAAAAATAATGCAAAGCTGCCCATGGGCTACTTTTGTCCGCTGTTTTCGTATTCACAAAGGTAGCTAGTGTATTATTGAGTATTGTATGCTTTTCTACCGTTTTTAGTTCGAAGCTCCATAAAAACTGATGTACTGCAGTATTTAAAAGATATTTTTTTAATGCTGAAAGTAATATACAGGATTGTTGACTGTCTGTCATCATTAATTTGTTGATTCACGTATAGTTGCAGAAATGTTCATTAGAGTTAAGGTATTCAAATAACACACTGTCCTTGTTTATGTCTAGGAGACGAAAAGTAGCAGTATGATTTTTAAACTAGTATTAGCTTAATAGACATTTTTTCAAAGTAGTAATTGACCCGTAAATCCTATAGATTTGATTTCATAATCACATTTTAAGAGACCTACCGTAAAATGTGATAATCGTAAATGTGATAATGTTCATCAATGATAATGTAGAATTCTAATGATGAAAGAATTTTTCAAATCGGTCCAGTAGTTTCGGAGCTTACTCAATGCAAACAAACAATAAAATCTTTTCTCTTTATAATATTAAAAACAAAGTAGACAAAGAGTGGATAAAACATTATTCTATTCTGTTCTAGAGGAGGCCATATATGTATCTAAATCCTTTATTATACAACAAACATTCTTTGATAACACGGACACTAAGTTTGAACCAGTTTGACACATGCTTTGTTAACACCTACCTACAGGAAGTAGAAGGATTATGTCAGAATACATTTAAAACAAACAAAACAATTTTACCCATATTTTACAGGCATCTGTACAATAAGAAAGGCACGTGTGCAGTAAATTAACAGCACATAAAGGCAGTATTCAAGAGCTTGCAGCTTGACTCGTAAATCTCCATCGTTGTAACCTCAACCGCTAAAATACGACAAGCACACGAGCATAAAATTAATCTTACACTGAAACTGTATTCTACTAAGATAATTTGAAAGACAATTGTTATAATGCGCATAACGTACCATTTATGTAAAACGTTAGTTACCGAAGACATTTCAGGATGCTGCCATACTCAACAATAAATCTGGTTTTGAAAATACACATGCTTTAAGATGATTTTACAACTTATATTGTAAGGAGAGACAGAATTGTATACTTGTTAAAAATGTGCCGTATTTTTCATGAGAAACACATACTTCGTCCTACGTCACACTTCGTGTTGCAATTTAGTCAATAGTGCATATTATTTTAAAGTTAATCAAGTAGAAAATTTCATGATGTTAAATAATATTACATCAGTCAATGATCAGTCAATGACCAAACCTGATGGGTGATCAAAGTGCAATTTACCACAAGCGTTTCCATGATTCGGAGGGCACGTTAAGCAGACGGTCCCGGCTATTGTCGATTGACTACCATCGTTAAACCAAGTCAGAGGCCAATTAGCGGATTGGAAATTCTGACACCAGGATTAGTCAAGTTCGCTACACTCTTGATTATATCTACACAATAAGAAGAAGAAAAAAATGTGAAGTCTTGAAATGAGATCCTTCTTGACAAAAACCTATACACTCCACCAGATTTAATAACCCTTTTGGTTTTTAGGTCTCGTAGTAGAATAACAGTTCTCTGACCGAACTTAGCTTGTCCAAGGAAACATTGCGATATCCAAACAGCGTTGGACTAGATCGTAAATAACGCGTGATGACAGCATTATACGCCCCGTAACGTAGTAGTGCCAATTTTAGTGCCTCCAGGGTTGGGTGACACAGCGATTGGGGCGGCGGGTGCACCTACCCTTACTTCAAATACCTAGAAATCCTTATAAAAAAAAGTTCTTGTAAAAATGGTGCTGGACCATATTTTGGTTACGAAACACTTTTTATTGTAAAGTGCAATTGACTAATCGGTTCTTTCTAACTCTTTCTGACCTAAAAAGTAAGTTACTAATACTTTTTTTTCTCAACCGATCAGTGAAATTAAGCAACGTACACAGAGGCAGGGAACCTAATGGGTGACCAAAGTGGCAATTTATCACGAGCGTTTCCGTGCTTCGGAGGGCACGTTAAGCTGTCGGTCCCGGCTGTTGTCGATTGACTACAGTCGTTAAAACCAAGTCAGAGGCAATTGTGCGGTTTGAAAACTCTCGACACCAGGGTTAGCCAAGTTCGCCACAAACTTGACAATACCTACACGATAAGAAGAAGAATATGTTTTTTTGCAATCCAACACTAATACCGTACAGTTACATCTAAATATAAATAACTATGTCAGGTTACTTATCTACATTTTCTTGCAAATATAATATAGTTTTAAAAGAACGTGAACAGTTCCTATTTAAAGAGATAAATGAACACTCGTTCTAGTGGCGATTCTTAATAATCTTCATTGAACACTAGCATTACGCCCGGGACTTTGTTCTCGTGAGAATTCGGGAAAATTATGTAGCTTTCTTACACAAGGATAATGTAGCATTCTAATGGTGAAAGAATTTTTCAAATCGGTCCAGTAGTTTCGGAGCCTATTCAATGCAAACAAACAAACCTCTTTATAATATATATTGTTATTGATTGAATGTTATTTCAATCACTACTAATATTATAAATGCGAAAGTAACTCTGTCTGTCTATCTATTACGCTTCCACGCCTAAACTACTGAACCGATTTCGATGAAATTTGGTGAAAAGACAGATTAGACCTTGGGAAAGGACATAGGCTACATTTTATTCCACAGCTCAGCACGACAGAACCAGTAGTCCACGCGGGCGGAAAGCTATATCTTGTTAACTTAAATAAATAAAAAATCGAACTTAATTTCCTTCCCCGCTCTTTAAAATAAAAATGAAACAAAATAACAACCCCTTCGATATTTTTTACTCTATAATTATAAAAAATGAAATTGTCGCCAACTTCTCTCCGCCGATAATTAGTTTGGACACGGTTCTCTTCGCTACGTCATTTGCAACATGGCGTTTAGGGTCCTGCAGGGAAATGACTGGAACAGAAGTCTGTAAGGCTCTTTTGTATTAGGTATAATAACCCTGTCTCCTTCGGTCTGACAATTTGGGAATAGAAGAGGGTTTTTCTTGACGTTAGCTTGAATAGGGTTTTTATTATTTTTGGCTCTTTTCTGTGACTTATCTTAGCAGTTTTATTTTTCTTAAGTAATTGGTTTTAAACTGTTATTTGTAATAATTTACCTTTTCTTCGGGCGGTGTACCTGTTTAAGAAGTAAAGCTGGTTTATTAAATAATTTTATTTGTCACATTTGTTGCACTAGTTCTATGGTTAAACGAAAACCGACATACCTAACCCTATGAAAAAAGGACGATGTAATTTTACAAAACTCACTTGATTGACGCGAACCAAAATACAATAAAATTATAAAAAAGCATTACTTTTGTTTTACTAATAATAAATAATAATAATAAAATAAAATCATTTATTATCAGACATCTAAGGCCCATAGATAAATACCTTACAGACTAACATACATATGAATTATAATTAAACAAAATAAAATAAAACTAACTAACACTATTTCCCGGGTGTTTTTCCGGGGGTGTCTGCAACCGGGAATCTCCCTCGGAAACGGCGGAACACCACGCCCTCCGGCCAAAAGCACTCCTTCATGACGGTCTCCAGCATGAACGTCGGGAACCGCACCACAAATGCTTTGAAACTAGCATGGTGGTGCGATTCCAACGGTTTCACTCTCTGGAGACCTAAGGGAACTTTTGTCTTCTGCCGTATGTACTCGACGACGTCTTGCACCTCAGTGCTGTAGTGCAGTCGCGACAAGTACACAGGCGTGCTCGGAGCTTCAGCCCGCAGACTCACATTTTGTTTACTAAATTTTGATACATTTTTTTTTTTGAGTGTGAAATTTAGCTAACCACAATTTTTTTCTAGTTAATCAAAATATGGCCTTTTTTAAGCCCCGACAAAAGAGAGAGGGAAAGGCCTGGTGAGCTATAGTACAGGTTTAATTACCTAGTTTACGCACCAGCCCCCACAAATAATGTAAAGTTTTTTGTTAACTGCTAAATAAGGTTTAAAGAAACAATAATGTTAACTGATTTAATCTCTTGTGTAACCTAATTTTTTTGTGGTGTGGAAATAAACTTTTTTTTCTTTTCTATTCTATTCTATTAGTTTGAGACGTACGTTGCTGTGTTTCTTTATATCTGTGTGTGGCATCGTAGCATCTATACGAATGAATCGACTTTGATACGGTTTTTTTTTGTTTGAAATCTGACATAATGAAGATAGTTCTTAGCTAACAAAGGCGTGAGCTTATGTATGTATTTTCTTAGCTATATTCGATCAAAATTAGTTTAGCCGTTGAAAAATTATAAACAATCGAATGTTTGGGGTGAAGTTTTTAATTTACAATTATTTCCACCTTACCTACATTATTCCCAGTATTGTATAGGCTTAATAGTGACAAAAGAGTGATTGATGTCCGAATCGATTGCTGAGAGTCACTCATTCTCACACAGATCTGTCAAAGAGCGTAGACAGCTAGCCAGTCCTCTTTGATTTGAATTGTAATTTTGCTGGAATTTTAGGTGCGATAGTCAGGATGTTTTGTGGACAGCAATATGACACAGTAGCTTTTCGCCCGGGACTTCGTTTCGGTAGGAATTTGGGAAAATTATGTAGCCTATATGTTAATTCAGGGTGTCAGCTACCTCTAAACCAAATTTTATCAAAGCTGTTGGAGCTCGAGATAGGAAAAAAACATCCATGCATTAATACAAACAACATGAGTAAATAAAGGATAGATATTAGAAAAATTTCTACAATGAATTAAAATGCAACAATATTTCCAAGCTTATGGGTAACTATATTACTACCTTGACTAGATTTTAACCCCTTAACCCTTTTAACGCCAAGAGTTTAAAAACGCCCACCACACGCCACGACTTCAAAAAATTTAAATATATTTTTTTAATGTCGTGGCGAATGGCGAACGCTTGGTGAACGATAATAAAGTAAAAAAATAATAATTTTTTTGTCTGATATATCAGACTTTGGCGGCGAGGGCACGAAACTTAAAAGTCTGATATATCAGACTTTGGCGGTGAAAAGGTTAAGCGAGATTGTAATCAAGGGCTAACACATTATTTAAAAAAATACCTACTATACTTTGCCTAATTCAACATTTTTTTATCTGTACACAGAATATAAAGGACAGTCCGAACAACACATTTTTTCGCAGAAAAGTTAATTATTTTTGATTATTAAATATTTACTTTTATTAGTTACTTAGCCTTTGCCACCAAGGCCTTGCAAGGTTTAAAATTTTGCTTATCTGTTCGTTACATTAATGTCGTATTTAAATGTTTATCATATATACGAGGTGCTATTGGTAATAAAATTTGAACTTTAATGCATAGTACTATCTGTACTTGTTAGGTAAAATGCCTTAGAAAGACTCATATATGTATTTTTTTAGTAGTGGGTTGGGTTCAAAAAACAAAACAACGTAGCAATTCCCAACAAATTCCTTTTGATCTAAAAATATGGACTGATAAAGATAATACCAAACGCCCTGACCAAATACAGGCTGCGACAGTGTCGCGCCGAGGGTAATCGATGGGGCACATCAATCACTCTGTCAGTGCATGCAGCTTTTGACAATAGCAGTGCGGCACGGGTCTGATATGGGAGCTAGGTACTTACATCAGAAGTACCTACGGCTATCATTTTCGGATTAAATGGAAAATGAATTAAATTATAAACACTATACAAGGTGTTTCAAAAAAACCCCAAAAAAGATAATTCAAAATTAATTAAAATGTAGCTTATTGCGCAGCTCTATTACAAATATGACAAGTATGTCATATTCATTATATGAAACTTTTATTTTGAAAGATGTCAAACCGTGCAACTGATTACTAGAGTTGCAACTATTTCACTTTTAAAATTAAATTTTGGAATTTCTTTTTTTTTGTTTTTTTTTGAAACACTTGTATAGTATGGGAGAAGTGGCAAGAAGGACCCAGGTTTTGAAAGAGCCACTTGCAGTATTTCGGTAGTTTGGGAACGGATTTGGTTGGTGATTTTATTTTTAAGTGGCAACACCTGATCTCCCGTCACTCACAAACATAAAATCATCAACCAAATTCGTTCCTAAACTATCGAAATAATGCAAATGGCTCTTTCAAAACCTAGCTTCTTCATACCAGAACCCCTAAGTACCTAATTTTGAGACTTGGCATTGAAAGAGGTTTTAAAGCACTTAAGATTTCTGCAGCTCAAGCACAAGGTAAAAACAACGCTGTCAAATGTCAAACCAAGGGTACGGCTGAAAACCAGCGTTAGGGCCTCGGCTTCAACACATGCTGAGCTGTGTCCTATTTGACATCGCACTACAGCACAATTATACATTATTTTGTCGTCTCCTGTATGTGTTCTTGTCCTGTGTTTTATATTGTGTTATTTTATTTTCTTTGTGTTGTAGTGTTTTGTGTCAAATAAATGTCTTGAATCTTGAATCTTTAAATGTCAAGGAATATCGAAATGACAACGTCAGAGGGTGAGCACGCCTTTGCGCGTAGTTTTTGCGCAATTAGTGAAGTTTTACCATCTCATCGGAGTAGTGTGATGCGTGAGTTGGTCGCGATAAATTGTCACTTTGGTCACATGTTAACTTGTAACCTTTTTATACCAATCAAATCAAGGTCTTTTTCGATAAATGCACATTTTTACTTATTTTGTTATGTCAAACGTGGCATCAAGTGGTTCTGAACCACTGATGCTCTGCCTACCTCGTATGGGATTACAGGCTTGAGCGTATGTAATGTAATGTTTACTTATTTTAATGATGTAGATATAACCACGCGTTTGTTCTTGAAATGGGATAGGGTTATTTACAAAGTCTTGATTTACTTTATTTTTTATTTGTCATTAGCTACGTTTGAAGAAATCAGTACAAATTGTTACATTCAAAAGGGAAGTTATAGAAGGAAAATCAAAGTTAACTAATCTGTCGTCTATGTACGATATGCTTTAAATTAAAATTATCTACGATCAGCCAAACTACGTAAACTTCTAAAACCATTTTAAAGTGATCCGTCCTTTAAATGGAGACTCATCAAATTCTCTTGATACTATTAACAGTGCGTGTCAACCCAAGGACTTAATTAAACTGGCCGTGTTCACTTGCCACGCGATATATTGCAGAAAGTTTTACACTGTCGATATCAATAGGCTTGGCATTTTTTGATGACAAACTTAACCATTATACACACATCAACACGGTCTAGGGATATTGCACGAAATTTATTGACTAGAATTGAAAATTCAAGTTTAGCACTTGCTCATCTGAAAATTATAGCCCTCCATGGAACTCGAGTATGCTTTTAAGCTTCTCAAACAGGCCACTTTTGTATGAAAAATCGTGCAATATCCCTAGACCGTGTTGATGTGTATATTATGTAAATATTTATAGTATGTATAATTGGACAATTGACAAAATTTTTATTTTATTTTTAATAGCCCATATACGACCCCACCCATGGACCTCCATTCGAAACGCGAAGGGATTTAGGCCATAGTCCACCACGCTGGCCCAATGCGGGTCGTTGGACCGCTCGTCATTCAAAAACAAATTTTCGGAACGAAAGAAATTTAATATATTTACGAAAAAAAATATTTGTAACGTTACTTAAAAACGCCTACAGACCAAGCTCCGTATTACAGAACGCGACTCATACTCTGATCTATACTTAAGTAGCAGTCGTCTTTGTCATTTTTATAGTGACATAAAGAGACAAAAGACTTGAGTCTCCTACGTGCTACGGGCCTTTCAGTTTGGATTCTCAAATTTGTGAAAATAACGAAATAAACATAATATAATAAACAAATAAAACCTTTGTTTTTGTTTAAATTTATTAGTTCCTAAAATATCTTCTAGAGACCGCAAAATATCCAAAATTTAACGAATTTGGTCAATTTCAGAAATGAAAGTTGGAAACGAACTGATTCATTTACTCGGTCGGATATTTGAGTTCATCGATAAATCAAAAACGAAACATCCAACAACACTGCTCTAAATGGGAATGGCACTGACGCGTTGCTAGGCAACCAGACGCTTTGAAGTTTGCCGTGTACAGGCGCGGATTACAGGAGCAACGCAATACATTTTAAACAGGTTAAAGGTGGGATTGATGGGTTATATCTATATGGTTGCCAAGTATTTAGACGAAATCGAAATACGTCATTATCGGAGAGCCTATCTTGACGATATTAATATGCTTTAGATCGATTCTCTTTTGAGAGCAGGTAGCTGGATTTCGGGGAATATTGGATGGTGACGATAGAATAAAAACAGAATTCTGGTCTTCATTCCAGTTTGTGGAATTTTTCGGTTCAATCGTGACATGAAAGAGCTTATTCCCAGAAAAAGCGATCCCAGTGAACACGCCTATTTCGTACAATTCTTAATTCAGTTTACTATTTAGTTCGTTTTAAAATAAAATTATGAAATAAAGCATTAAGAGTGTAAAGACAACAGTGTATACAGAACAACTTTACTATACTAGTTGGATTTACTTAAGTTTTAAGACATTTTATAAAGACTAATATAAAAATATCAATTTCTACATAAAATAATTGAGAAACATTCTCACTTACTCAATGACTTAAGCTGTCCTTGGAAAGCTGAAAGTGAAAAAGGAATATAACAGCAATTTTTAAAATTTCCACAGGAAGGAAATTCTAGGAGCCATTAAGTACAGTTTTAGGTAACCAGATAAGTATTTATTTATTCTTGACCAGTCCATAAAAATCCCCACCGAGGGGCACGGGCCTCCCTTCGAAACACGAAGGGGATTTAGGCCATAGTCCACCACGCTGGCCCAATACGCGTTGGTGGACCGCTCGTCTTTCGAAAATGAATTTTCTTGGATGGGCGGGTTTCATCACGATGTTTTCCTTCACCGTTGAGCAAGTAATAATTAGAAATCCGTACATAAATCCAAAAAGACGAATTTAGTGGTACAGGCCCGCACCAGGATTTGAACCCATGACCTCGGATTACAAGTCTAGCTCATTACCAACTGGGCTATCACCGCATGATAGGCTATCATTTATTTATTAAGAGGTCGTTATTGAATTTTATATATTTTAATTTATCAGCAATTCTATTGGAAAAAGAGACAAGATTGTTTTCCGTTCATCATCAATGACAAAAAACAAAATTATCCAGTATTCCATTTGGGTTTTAATTTATCAACGTTACTTACATCCCTTTAAAAACATTCGACAGCCGTTGAAAAGCTTTTAAATAGCTTTCATTCGGAAAATAAGCTCCATCGGGACACTTACAAAATAAATTACTTATATCGGCAAAATTGGACGTTAATGACACATTTTTGTTTTTCGAATTTTTGATTGGTTTGAATTCACGTTTTTATTCATCAGAATAAATGAGATTGCAATTGTCTTTTAAAAGACAATTGATATTATTGTTTTGATGAAATATATTTCTAATTATGAATTAAATTCTGGAGCGTCCACGAAGAACAAAGGTTTGAAGCCCTAGGAGACATTTAATTTAATTTTATAGGCTTTAAAAAATGCCTAAAATAGAACATACATACATTGCTTTACGTAAATCTCTTTCAACCTCTAGGGTGCTAAATCAGTCCATGGAACTGAACAACTTTCCCCAGGAACATAGGTCAAAATACGAAAAAAAATTGAGTTCCCATACAAACTTCATCAGCATAATGTATGGGAGATCAATTTTTTTTTCTATTTTGACCTAATAAACTATGTTCCTTGGGGAAAGTTGTTCAGTTTCATGGACTGATTTAGCACCCGAGAGGTTGAAAGAGATTTACCTAAAGCCCTGTATATGCATTCTAACGCTCAGTTGCAGGAACGTTAAATAAAGTTAAAACCTCTTGAAAGGACCATGCAGAAGATTGTATAGGCAGTGTCCCCATCGACCAACAGGTTTTGAACGTTACATACTCAAAGGCCCACACTAAGGTTACCCTTGTGTAGTGGGTCCCTCGGAACATACATAAAGACAAGACACAAACACCCATGTCCCGAGAACAAATATCTTTTTACACAAATATTTGCCCCGACTGGGAATCGAACCCAGGACCCGTCGATCAAAAGGCAGCGCCACTACCACTCGACCGAACCGGCCGTCCAAACTGATACAATTCAATTCAATTCAGTTCCCTTGAAATAAAACAGTTTTTCGGGACCCGTTCCATTACATGCAACAGGAAAATATACTCTATTAGTATGCTGACTAAGACTAGTTATGAAACTATTATTTTTCTAGAGTTCCTGTGCATTACTTTTACAATTAACTGTATCAAAAATATCACTGAAAATATAAAATTGTAAAAAAATTAATACTTTTTTTTTGCGTTAGATCCCCATTCCTGCGGTAGATTTTGCCATACCAAATAATTATCATTGTGACAAGATGTATTAACTGAGATAGGTTGGGAATCTGTTGGTGGGTGGGGACACTTTTTGGCATGGTCCTTTAATGCCATCCTTATTTTTGTTAACGAGACGAAAAGGGACAGTATAATACTTAAAGTAACATTAACTTTAATGTACATTTCTGCAACTGAATGTAGTAGTCCAAAGTACTTTTCTTTAATATTTTATCAACCACTTAGGCCGTACTATAAAAGGAGACTCAAATTATGATTTATACTTAAGCATTGATTATCTCGCTTTCTCTCACTATCAAAATAACAAAGACGACTGTACTACTCAACTATAGATCAGTCTGAGTCGTGTTCTGTAATGCGCACCTTACTGAGCTTAGTCAATTTAACAGCTCTACCTTCTCTTGTATTGTTAAAAAAAATACTGTGAGGTTTAAAGTATGATAACGATAATGTAATTATTCCGCAGTGTACGACCTCATATGTTACTATCGATTTTTCCCACCTCATTACGGTATCCGATGTAATAATAGCCTAATTTTGTTAACAGCATATACTGTATCGGCAATATTTATTAAATTCCCGTCAGTTAATTGATTAACGACGTCGCGCTAACGTTATTTCATATTTTACCCACCTCGTACGGAAAATTCATTATTTCGCATACCTGCATGTTTGGCACGCAGGGAAATGGTAAAATACTGCAGTTGTTTCGTTTTTTTGGAATAGTTATTCTATTATATTGCTTTTTTAAAATAGAAATGAATTTTTTGATCAGTTGTTTGGTCGCGATACTGACTTAATAAGACCAATTTTTATAGCTTTACTCTTTTAAATAAATTACTTAAGGAGTTACCTTGGTAATATTATACATTTTAAAGTATGCTCATTTATCTATTCTCGACGCGAACGAAGTAAGCGGAAAACTAGTTTATTAGATTAAAATAATCTTCTCTTTAGTTTTTTCACTTGAAGATTATGAAAATACTCTCAATAATAATCAAAAAGCAATCAATTCCCACTATCCTATGTCTATTAAAAAAAAACATGTGCCTCCAACCTTTGACCTAAACAAATTCGCTCGTCACTCTTCGCCTTCTATAATCAAATAACAATCAAACAAACAGGATAGGACAGTATGTGAGCGAATCCTGTTTACTGTTCCAATTAAAGAGCTAATATCCCTCTTCCCCCTCTTCACCCCAATCACTCCCATAAAGGGCGACACCGTTAAAACAAAGGGTGGAATTGAAATCGTGTAAAAGCTTTTAACAGGTGAGAATGGAAAGTTTTCGTATGCATAATAAGATTAGGAGGCAAGTACCCTGAAATTGTATGTTGAAAAATTAATTTCGTATGCTCAGCCCCCCAACTCTCCTGGTTTTTGCGTGTGGTCACTGTGATCCCATTGGTTTTTAGGATTTCGTATGCACCCGGAAGGGCTCTGCAAAAAATAAGACTAAAACTTAGACTATGTCTAAAACCCGCTTTATGTCATTAAGTATTTTAACTTTTTGTAGAAAAGCAGTTATTGTTTCGCCATGTCTTTCTGTCTAGCTGGTCGTTCGTGTATCTGTCAGCAGTTTATTTTTTTTAAGTGGTCTACATACATATTGAGATCACACCGAGGAAATTGTAAAATAAAAATCAAAAAAATATTTTTTACGTGCTGGATAATTTTTTACAGGTAAAAGGGGGATGATTTATTTCCGCTAATTTCATTGTGTAAAACTTTTCAATAAAATATTATAGAAGACGATTGTTAATTTTTTTTAACAACCCAACACGAAGGGGATTTAGGTCATAGTCTACCACGCTGACCCAATGCGGGTTGGTGGACCGCTCGTCTTTCGAAAATGATTTCTTAGACGATGTTTAAATTACTCATCTCAAATTTCTTAGAACAAAATGATAAGGAAAAAACTCATTGATTTTTGGAAAAAATCATTGATTTTTGGAAAAATAATTGAAAAAAAATCAAGGAAAAAAAATCAATTGATTTTTTTCCTTTATTTTTAAAAATCGAAAATAAAAGAAATTTAACTATAACTTCCTTCTTGCTGATATAAACAAGGATGTAATTTATGAACGTTTCTGCAATTAATTGTTAACCTACTTCATTTTGGATGTTTTAAAGAAAAACAATAAATTAGAGACCTAACGAGAGTAAATTGGTGTTTCTATATAAACAACTCAACCTCGATGATTAGAAACCTTTTGAAGTTATCTTATCTCCCCCAAACAAGATCATTGATTGTGATTCTCACCCTTCCATTCACACAACGTTATGTCACTCGTTACCAAAGAAATTATCGACGCTTCTATCTGAAATCCCCTTCACATTAGTAGAATGAGTCACAAGACACCAGCAAAACATCAAAGAGGAAAAAGTTCGTAATTTCTTACGATTTTATGACATAAAACCTTTAAATAAATCTTTTATTTGTTTGTTTATTCACTTCGAAACATACGTTTCCTAACTTAGAAACATTTTACCCTTTTGCAGCCTAATAGCAAATAGACACATGACCAATAAACAATATCTCCTTTACACGCGTCCCCAATAAGCAATTACCAAACACCTTAATAGGTACCTACGTGAAGTTATAAAAAAAGCAAATGATCAAATGACATATCAATAAATTCCATCAAAAATCGCTCATTTTACGGTACAGATGCTTGTGCATTAAATTATTCAAACGTGCACTCTCTGTCTGTTACAATAAGAACGGGTTTGCAACGAAATTTGGAAAAGCTGATGTGCTTTCCATTCACCACACCACACAGTACTGCAGGTGCAGATTTTTATCGGATTCATAGAGCAAAATTCCTAAAGCAGAATACCTGTGGCCGCTATTCCAGTCTTGACAATTTCGGTCATAGATGAGGTCGACAATGGAGCGAGTTAACCCAGAAAATGTCAATTATGGCACTGATACTCTCGCACACCGACGGAACACAGCAAGCTTTTTGGCGTCGGACTTCGGTAGGAGGGTGGTCGCGAACCAAATGGCCCTTTACAGAGCCTACCACACCGCATGAGGCCATAGGACGCCACCACCTCAGATTCAAAACAAACTGAGGTGTCGTTGCCTAAGATGGATTACTAGGAGGCAGGTCTCATTTGAGTTTCCCTTACTCGCCTCTTACAACACCCACGGAAAGAGATGGGGTGGTGTTATTCTCAACCGATCACCACACTGCAGGAATGTTTGATTTGAGCTAGTATCGAACAGTCTCAAACGTATATAAATTCTATATCGTAGAACGCGATTCGTATTCAATTTATCAATTGAAATCGGTACTTACTTATTTTAAGTCTTATCAACTCATCTAATCTATTTATATCTATACATTTTATAAAGAGGGAAGATTTGATTGATTGTTTGTATGTTTGTTTGTTTATTTGTTAGTTTGCATTGAATAGGCTCCGAAACTACTGGACCGATTTGAAAAATTCTTTCACCATTAGAAAGCTACATTATCCCCGATGTACATAGGCTACATAATTTTCCAGAATTCCCACGGGAACGAAGTCCCGGGCGAAATTCTAGTTTGCAATAAAATTGTAGACCTCTTGCTACAAAGATGACATAAGGTGCTACTATAAATCATTGACATTTGCGAGCATTTTATACTAACTATTTGATTTTAAGTTATTATCTTAATTGATTTTTCGCCATATATCACACCATCAATAATTTGCCTTTCGAACTGTATCGAATGAAACAGTGTCGACTTCTCAAAATATTTTTTAATTAAATTTAAAAGAAATGCAATTACCGATTAATGAGTAATTCGACTAAAGAGATTCCCGAGTCCCAGTCAATTGATATTTGTAAGATCGGCTGAGATTTGTTTGGCGGAGCGCGGGACCGAAACAAAGAAAGGCCTGTAAAGGGGAGGGGGAGAGAGGCCCACGCAGTGTTGCCAGGGTTACGATTTCCCGATAATTTGGGAGTTTTTGTAAGGACATGGGGTTGGTTTTAATATGATTACAGTAAGGGTGATTTTTTTTTTATATCCTCCCCATAGGTACAGAATTGATGTTAATTTAAAATTGTTTTCAAATAGAGTGGGATTCAAATAAGAATACTTATTTGAATGGATATCTTGGTGATTAAGCAGTTTTACTGCAATCGTCAATATCAAAATCAAAGCACTATCACTAGATTTGAAATCCTCGTTATCCCTTTTCAAAGATCTTTAATTTTTCTTTGCCAAAGTATTCATTGACTTTCTCATACATTTAATTACGTTTTTCTTTGAAATTGAACCTGAAACCACAATGCTGCGTCATTTTATAAAGTCTAGCTACTTTTCACCGTCACAAAATCAGATCCAATCGCCAACAAATCATAAAAGAGCTGCATAAACAGCAATTATCATAATGTGACCCACGAAAATTTTCGCCCTATCGACTTTCACCCTTCCCCCTAATTATCTGCTCTCCCTGTTCGCTTACCTCTAGCAACACTGGTTGATGGGCGGGCGGCAGTATTGCCGAAGCTTTCGGCGTCGGTAGACTCGTTCCCGCCCGCCCTACGTCGCGTCTCGAAAAAACGTGTGTTATCGTGTGACTGTGTATTTTTATTTTCCATATCCATCGGCGGTTTTCTATCAGTTTCAAATCAAAATGTGATGAAAAAAGGTCAAGCGATATTTTAGCGCTCACTTTCTTGTAATCGTTAAGGATGTACACCGAACGGATTTTAAATGGTGAGTGAAATCGTCACATGAATTAATGGTTGAAACCTTTGTTTAAATATTAATCGGGTTTTAATTGACGGGTTTGGTAGGTTCATTGTGGCTTTTGTTTACATTTTAAATCGGTGTGCTTTACATCAACAAAATCTCTTGTTGTGTTAACGTAAAAAGGAATGAAAATTAATTTTTATTTCATTTTTGTTTATTTTTACAAAATATTCCGTTACTAAAAATGAAATGACTTTCCCAAATTTGAGTCTATAGACATATTTATGAACCTTCCCAGGCTAGTTATTAATTATCAAAATCTAAAGGTTTTAGCAGTCAGTAGTAGTAGTGTGAGTAACGATCTTAAGACAGTTTAAAAATTCTGATACCACTGTGTTAGTCAAGTTCTTAGATACTAGATGTACCTTTACAATAGGAAGAAAAAGTAACCCTTTAAAAGTAATCTCAACGAAATAAAAATATTTTTTTGTATATTTGACCTCTATGCACTCTTAAACTACTCAGCCAATTGTGATAAAACTTTCTAGTTGTTTTGCCAACTCCTAGGAAGGTTTCTATCACAAAAAGGAAAAAAAACTAGAAACAAAGTCGCAGGGATCAGCTATATAATCATAGTTTTTTGTTATTTAGATAAGTATTACATATAGTATTGCTGTTTGTTTTCCTGAATAAAATAAAATAAACTGAACATTTTACAAAAAAAAACATTTAAAAATGTTGGTATCGCTATATAGTTCAATGACCCCGCTCCGGTTATGTGACATTGGCGTTTCCGTGAATTCAGCTCTGAAATGAAAACAAACTTTGATATCAAACAGTTGAGTGAAGTGAATGTTTGAATAGGAATTTTGCTTGGAAAAGTCAAAGATATTATAGGACATTTAGGTAGAGACTTGAATAAGTTATGGATTATAATGTTGATCAATGAAAATGACAATAATAATACTTACTTATATTATTTTTATCCATCCCAAAGAACTATAATTCTTTCTTTTTTATAATATGAGTGTAGATGTACTAGAAACCGCCGGCCCAACGCTGACTTTTAGTAACGTGGGTAAAACCGCGTTACAAAGCGTATTTATAACACGCAAAATTTCTTTTCTGCCTATCCCAATAGGTTTCAGATAAATTTCTAGGTTTCTGTTTGCGTGAAGAGTAGAAACTATTTAATCAATAATAATTATTTAGCCTTTGCCCGAATAAAAAAAAATGTGTGCCATTCTTGTTTCTTTTTACTAGGCGATTAACATTAATATGAGATTATCTGTAGCTGTGCCCGCGACTCTGCCCGCGTAGACATTCGCTAAGAATTCGTATTGTTTAAATTAACTGGAATTAAAATAAAATATAAGTTTGTTAAATGCCTAAATCCCCTTCGTTTCGAAGGGATGCCTGTGCCCCTCGGTGGGGACGTATATGGGCTCCTAAAGAAAATAAGTATGTTACAGTACATCAGTAAAAATCACATTCAAATCGGAGACATTTTTTTCTGAGATAGCGTTTAAAAATAAACCAATGAACAGAAAATAATAATATAACAAAAAACATTTTTTTGGCCCCGGTAAGATAAATGCAAAGTGTATGAATTGTTTTTGAAAAACATGATTCGCTAATAATTTATAATATGCACAGATTTTTTCACATTCAATGAAGAAATGTAACCGACTACAAAGACACGAATCTTGGAAAAGAAATTATATAAAATTGAGGCACCTGCCTCGAGGCAATTTTCAGGCGGGAGTAAAATTACATATTTTATTACTTATCGTCAAATTATGGTGTTAAAACATTTGTTACACAGAAATGCTTGAAGTTATATAAGGAATTCTAGGTAAAAACAAGAATACTAACAGTAAGTAGACATAAGCACATTGCGAACAGATAGATCCTATGACAGCCTATCAATATGCTGCTGATTCTTCAGGCATAAGGCCTATTTCTGTCCTTTTATAATCTACCTCAACATTTATTTTTATTTTCTTTGGGTAATTGCTAAATTTACTGTTATAAATGATAAACAAATACTCAAAGGCCCACACTAAGGTTTTCCCTTGTGTCGTGGGTCCTTTGGAGCACTCCCAAAATAGACACGAACACCCATGACCCGAGAACAAAAACTGCTTTTACACAAATATTTGCCCTAACCGGGAATCGAACCTAGAACCCGTCGTAGATCTAGTGCTAAAGAAATAGTAAAACTTGTCTTCTTCTTCTTATCGTGTAGGCATAGTCAAGTGTGTGATGAACTTGGCACGTTAAGCTGTCCGTCCCGGCTGTTGTCGTTTGACTTCGTCATCAGCCCATATACGTCCCCGCCGAGGGGCACGGGCCTCCTTTCGAAACACGAAGGGGTTTTAGGCCATAGTCGATTGACTACAGTCGTTGAGGCCATTGTGCGGTTTGAAAACTCTCAGTAAACCTTGTGAAAATAGTTTATAAGATTTTACTCATCCAAGGCGGTCTAACTATTTACCATGCAACTCTTATGAAAGGAATAGTCTCGTGTATTACCCTTAAACACAAGACTACAAGGACAATAGAACTTCGCGGGCCCCTATTTCTCCCTGCATATGTGAAATAGCTTTCATTTGGCCTGAAACACTGCAGTACGGATGGTACGGACAAGACATATCTCTAAACACCCCGCCCGCACCCCACGTTCACCCCCTTCGACCCCTGAGACGAGGACAGATATTTGTCACTCATATTGCATGCATGTTTTCTAGAGTTTCTCGAAAGTTAGGGCGCCAATAACGAATTCATTTGAGCTAAATTTTCTTGAACTTTGGGTTTTGAGGCTGCCAAACTGAACTTTGAAAAAGAGGGAAGTCATAAGTTTGTTATGTGTATCTGTGTAAATTGAATATCTGGGTGTCTATTTGTGGCATTATCCTTAACAGATGGGCCGATTTTGATGCGGTACTCCAGATGGTTCTTTGCTTTATTTGATCAATATTTGTTTAGCCGTTTACGTTATAAGCGATAAATGTCGGGGGTTATAGAATATATTTGATTTTACACATTTTTCTTTTAACCTCTAATTCGTCTTTTTTTATATTATTATAAGACTAGCTGATGCGCGTATTTTTTTCTTTTGAACAGATTACACTTTATTGACGGTCCATTAATGGAGCTTCATTTAGTTTATTAAATATTGATTTAGTTTCGATTTAGATTTTTACATACAAAAGTTTTTTCCCGCTAACTCCCGTTCTCGTGAAAATTTTGCAATATCCTGTTGCAACTAAGCTTTAGGTTTACTAAGGTACCTGCATGCCAAATTTCAAGCGTCTAACTTAAGCGGTTTAGATTTTTCATACAAAAGGATTTTCCCGCTAATTCCCTTTCCCGTGGGAATTTCGGGAATTCCTTTCTTAGTGCACCTCTACGGTACCTAAGCTACGTCCCTTCCAAATTTCAAGTGCCTACGTTTAGCCGTTTAGGCTGTGCGTTGATATGTCAGTCAGTCAGTCAGTCAGTCAGTTTCTCCTTTTATATATTTAGATGGGTTAACTCTTGACCTCAATCATGACCAAGGTAATATATGAGGTCGACGATGGAGCGAGTTAGCACAGAAAATGCCTATAAGGCACTGGTACTCCTACGCACCGACGTAACACAGCAAGCTGTTTGACGTCGGACTTCGATAGGAGGGTGGTCGCGAACCAGACGGCCCTTCACAAAGTCTACCACACCGCATGAGACCATAGGACCCCACCTCAGATTCAGAACAAATTGAGGTGTCGTTGCCTGGGGTGGATTAATAGGAGGCAGGTCTCATTTGTTTCCTTAGTCGCCTCTACGACACCCACGGAAAAAAATGGGGTGGTGTTCTTCTGAACCACACGTCCAAAAATCTAGTGATTGTGGGTGTCAAAGAGTTCGATTATGTGGCGCCATTTCTCTCGAAACACTGTTTTTGCACTAATGTAGAGGTGTCTTTCCATATAATAGTCATTACACAAATACTTCATTTCACTTTAACAATGTACTATTACATTTTAATACAAATACTTATGTCAATGTACAAAAGGCGGCCCCATTGTTAAAAAGCAATGTCTTATAGGCAATCTATGGGTATGGAGAAGAAGTAATAAACCGTATAGATGTGGGTGCAAGTATAATACATGCATACTTTATACATAGTGTCCATCTTATGCGGCGGTACCTGTCAAGTTCTCTGATAACTTCAACTTAACAAACCCAGACGTTCAGATGAGTCTTAAATCATTACTTACTAATTTATGTCTAACTGCCGTACTCAGAGACGTCAATTAAAGTTAAGAACTATTAAACTCTGATGTTGTCTCTTCACTCTTGTTGATATAAACAAGGATAGCATGACATTTAATTACTTCTTAACTTTAATTGACGTCTCTGAGTACGGCAGTAACTTTCTCGTCTAATAATTAGAATTACTGCTCTTACACTAGAGCGTTGATAGCGAGAACTAAATCCAGCAAATGCCTAAAGCTGTAACTAGGTATCAGAGGTCACAAAGGTTAATTTCTAGATCATTCCCAGTGTTCCACTTCTTATTATCTTTATCCGCTGGATGTCGGTCAAGGACTTTGGAGTTGGTAATTTGTTTTCTCTAACTTTTGTTGAAGATAAAACAATTAAAGTGGTATCTCAGTTTATGAGCTAAATAACTAAGCTATTTCTTTCTTCGTTTGTTAATTGTTTAAGTTTGAAGTGTATTTGCCACTTAAAACTTAAATAATAATTCTCAAACTGCCTCCTTCAAACTACATGTTTTATAATCAGAAATGAATTATTGCCGAAATTTCAATCTGATTTATGCGAAAATTTCACCAACTCGCATCAACTTGCTACTTAAAACTTCTCGCTTTATTGATGCCACAAACTAGACTCCATTATTCCATAAAACACCACGTGTATACAATTTCAAGTCATAAAATTTGTATCAAAAGACGATCGTGGCAAATAATTGAATGGTTCCTTTATGAATAACTACTTGACGTGCTGTGCAAGACTGAATGAAGGAAAATACAGCAATTTATATTTCCGGAGGTATAACTCTGCTGCAAACGTTTCATTTTATTACTAGAGTTGTATTGTAGTGGAGAATGTAATTTTTAACCCATGACAAAAAAAGAGGTGCTATGAGTTTGACGTGCGTATCTGTGGCATTTGTGGACCGATTTCGATGCGATTTTTCGTTTAATAACTAACGTAATCGAGATGGTTCTTAGCTACATTTGATCAAAATTAGTTCAGCCATTTAAGAGTTATAAGCAATGATTGCTTTACCACCTTTAGATTTGATTTTTAACAGTGTGGTGATCGGTTGAGAATAACACCACCCCATCTCTTTCCGTGGGTGTCGTAAGAGGTGACTAAGGACACACAAATGAGACCTGCCTCCTAGTAATCCATCCCAGGCAACGACACTTCATTTTTTTCTGAATCTGAGGTGTCGTCCTATGGTCTCATGCGGTGTGGTAGGCTCTGTAAAGAGCCGTCTGGTTCGCGACCACCCTAGCTTCTACCGAAGTCCGACGCCAAACAGCTTGCTGTGTTCCGTCGGTGCGTGGGAGTACCAGTGCCTTTATAGACATTTTCGGGGTTAACTCGCTCCATCGCCGACTTCATCTTTGACCTTATGGTCAAGATTGAGGTCAAGAGTTAACCCATCTTATAATAAAAAATAAAAAAAAACACGAAACATCCAAACACCACCTAGAAAATGATAGTTAGCGTCTTGCACAGCGTTTCTTTAGCGTTTAAGGTGTTTAACAAACTGCCAAAACATGTTTATAGATTTAAATATTTTTTAGCTAAATATGTTTTAAATTTTATATGTCATAATTTATTAAAACACCAAACGTGTTACGACAAACCAACGCTGTCTATCCCCTTAAACCGCAACCCAAAACCAATCTTTGTAAATCCTCTAAAAGCTCTCCCATTAATAATGAACATCGTGTCAAGCAAAAACACGCATACTAATAAAACGCATGACTACATTCATTAGGACGGCTTGACGTTTTTTGTTTCTACCCTCATTAATTGTCTTTTAACGAGAGACAACCCCTTAGGAATGAGGGTACGGTCTCTTGTGGACTTATATTTCGATTTGTACGCGGTGAACGGTCTGGTTTAAGAATTGGATTACGTAAGAGCTAAACTCAATTAAGAGATTATAATTTGAGTTCTGAAAAATATATTTTGAAAATTAATTCCTTGATGAAAATAAAAATGCCCCTCAAGTAAACTGACGATCGCCATAAGAGATTGAAGCATCCAAAATAACCATAAGTCCATTTTGTATTTCGAAGGGAGGCCCGTGCCCCTCGGTGGGGACGTATATGGGCTGGTAAAAAAAAAAGGTTTAAAAAATGTATCACTCCGACATTCATCGCTTATAACAGCTCTAAGGCCCGTATTATAAAAGACTCGAGTGTTGATCTATACTTAATTATTGTTAGTTTTTTTCTCACTCTATCAAAATAACAAAGACAACTGCTACTCAAGTACAGTAGATCAGAGTCTGAGTCGCGTTCTGTAATACGGACCTTAAACGACTGAACCAGTTTTGATCACAAAAATCAAACCGATTACGTCAGCTTTCAAACAAAAAAGCAGCACCAAAATCGGTCCATTCATTTAAGAGAGCTCCTAAATGATTGGACCGATAGACACACAGATACACAAGTCAAACTTATAACACCCGTCTTTGATACGAATTACGACAATGTCGTCAATTGTACACACACATTGCAATATTAAGTTGCATTATGATTTTCGTAAATCTACTTTAATACGTCGTACATTGCTTTAACACGACGTGATTTTACATAAAGGTATAAAACAAACTCAGCAATGTATGGTAAATCGATATCTTTCAATAGCCACGCATTCAGGCAAGAGCCAACAAGTCACAAGCCTTTATTGTTCACTTAAGGAGATTGTGTCGTGATATAATTTGCCTGAGTAAAGGCCACCAGGGGATCTTTAACCTATTGAGATACATTAGTTGATGACTAGTGGTTAGTTCGTAGTCATAGTTCCTGGTTGCGTTCCTTAGGGAACTATTATGGCGAGGATGTGACTGAAATATGTTTTTCGCCTCTCTGTTCAACTATCAGCTGATTTTTCTTTATAGGGAGTTGAAATTTTTTTTGAGAATACAATCTAGGTTCCTTGGGGAAAAGGTGTTCAGTTTCACGAGAAGAATGAGCACTTAAAGTTTCACTTGCTAATTTAAAGTCACCACATAAACTAACAACAAGTGTTTGTGTATACTATTTTCATGGAAACGTTTTAGCCCATAAAAAAAATTAATTGAAAGAATGGGTGTTTTCTTTCTACAGGTTTGTAAGATATTAACTTCACAAAAAGTAAAGGGAATGAAAAATATAAGAGTACAATTTTACAGCAAAAATAAAAGAAAACTAACAATTTGCTTCTTAACAGCCAATTTCGTTTTAAAATTAAAAAAAAACACTTAAGAAACTAATTAAGGCTGACTGCTTTATGGACACTTAAAGAAATATTTATGTGACTAACCCTGTTTAATAAGTTTCATAAAACAAAAAGATTTTAATTTCGATACAAATTCCATATGATTAACAAAGAGTATATTTAATTTTTATTATTTACTAGCTTCGTTCCCGTGAAAATTTCAGGAATGGATTAAACTTTACAAATGAGACCTGCCTCCTAGTAATCCATCCCAGGCTACGACACTTAATTTTTTTCTGTAGGTATCTGAGGTATCGTCCTATGGTATCATGCGGTGTGGTAGGCTCTGTAAAGGGCCGTCTGGTTCACGACCACCCACCTACCGATGTCCGACGCCAAACAGCTTGCTGTGTTCCGTCGGTGCGTGGGAGTACGCCTTTATAGGCTTTTTCTGGGTTAACTCGCTCCATCGTCGATCTCATCTTTGACCTTATATGGTCAAAATTGAGGTCAAGAGTTAACCCATCTTATAATAAAAAAAAACACATAAACCTGACTCTTGAATCGTATATAGTATGATTTATAGTATGATTTGATGTGTAGGTTTTTTTTCTTAATATGAGATGGATTAAAGGCGCGGATCCACCGCGGCGCACGGAGAGGCTACGCACGTGGGTTAAGCTTCGCTTTCCCAGAAAATGTATGTGATGGTGTCCACTGCGACCCACAACCACGCTGCGCATGAAATGACGTCATCAATACACGCGTGGCTTCCTGGAATATGTTACCCACGAAGCTCAACGCCATGCACGCTATGCATGCGGCACACGGTTGGCACGCGGCGCATTTTAGCTGCGGTGAATATCTACTCAGTGAGTTTGACATTAAGGCTCAAATTAGGTTTTTATCTAATCCACGTAGCTAAAATCGTGGGTTTCAATTCGTGTATAGCGTGTACTGCAGTGGAAACGTAGACCCACGTTGACAAACAAATGAATCCACGCACCTAAAATGCGCCGCGTGGCCGTGCACATCCTGCGTCGCGGTGGATCTGCGCCCTTACTCCTGGACTAAATCTTGAACAAATTAAAAAAATATATATTACCCGCGATATTCGAATGCTTATCACTTTTAAGCGAATAAATCGATTTTGATCAACTATAGCTGACGTGATCGAGATGGTTCTTCTCGATCACGTCAGCTTTCAAAAAAAACGCAACGAAATCGATTAATTTGTTTTGGAGCTACGATGACACAGGCAAACACACTAATACACACGTCAAACTTACAACACCCCTCTTTTTTTGACGGGGGTTAAAAACACACGAGTACATCTAATAGCCTAGTCAACTTTCACCTCTTCATATTCAGGACTGAGTGTAAATTAAATTAATGGTCTTTTCAAACTTAAATTTTTCAGACCGAAGTTCTTTTGAAAGTTTAGGCCATAAATGGCGAAGAGCCAAATAATAAAGCATAAGTAGTGGACTTGCATTAAATATTCGCGTTATTTCTTTTAAAGAAACTTGGAGTTGGTAGTTTTCATGAAGTAATTTCCACACATAATAAAAAATGTATAGATATGAGCACAAAAAACTATCGAAGAAAACCTAAAGTTACTGAAACCGATTCGTTGAATTATTACGCCTGAAGTAAAAAAATGTATTAGGTATAATATTATCCCAAATTATGTTTTCTGGGCCTCTGAATTGCTTCATTTGTTTGTCAATAGCAAATGAATTATCGTCACGAAATGAGCCAATTTTCATAACCGGAAATTCGACAAAAACACCCGCCAATGAAGATGAAACGAGACTATATAATAAAAAGCATAATTTAATAATTCCTCTGGTCATATTTACCCATGACGTCATTCTCCAACCGTAGCGGCGTCGCCGTCAGTTTTAATAACGTAGACCGCGGGTATCGGAATTTTAAACAGAAATTCTGTACAAATAGATTAAATATTTTCCATTCCATTAATTTTTTTCGTTTTTTTCATGCAACATGCGATATTAAACCAGCATGAGTTTACAGCAGCAAATATTTTAGTTACTGCATTTTTTATCTTGGCTTTTCTAGTTGAATATTTTAAACCATACAATATTGCATCGGAATTTTATTTATTTATAACCGAGAGACTTAAATGAAAACTTGTTGTGGAACTTTTATATTAGACTAGAGGATGCCCGGGACTTCGTTCCTGTGGGATTTTCATTAAATCTTTATTCCTTGTTTACATCGTTAAAAGGAAACCTTTGTGCAAAAATTCAGCTTTCTAGGTCCAATGGTGTGGACTGAGCGTTGATGAGTCAGGACTATGATTGCATAATACGTAGTTACTACGATACGATAGAGCCCCGTGCGTTGACCAGCAATGTGCATTTTTATCAGATTTTGATAAAAACTTTAGAGCAACAATATTTTATGACCCCTACAACATCCACGCCTACAATTCCACAATTCTACAATTCCACGAATCCGTACTGAGCGCTTCTGTTCATCTTTTATACTGCGCACCGCTAAGGAATTGAATTCTCTGCTTGCGTCCGGGCTCATTTAACCCGAGTGAATAGGCGTCTTCTGGGTGAGCTTGCTACATCCTCGACCACATCTTCGCCCCTGGGCTAGATTGTGGTCAAGAACAAACCCGTTCGTTACAAAAAAAACAAAAATCCTCATATAAGCGAACATATTACCAATCGGATTAAGCAAACATCCTTGTCATATTGATCACTTAACGTCTTAATTAATTTTTAATAATTCAATTTTATTAGATATGCCATATTAGCACTTAATTATTAAATATCGGGTTTGGTTAACCTGTGTACTTTTTTGCAATTCTTTCGGTTTGTAACTATACAGTACTTAGTAGATACAAGTACGTGTTTCGGTCCTAATACTAGTCTTTAAATAAGATCTAAGATCTCTTGTTCCCGGAACAACAAAATAATAAAATAAAAAACTTTTTTCTTCGAAGTTCTTCTTACGACTCGAAATGGCCTTAAGCCACGCAACGCAAAACAACACATGTGTCTGTTCTCATACGATGAATTATTGAAGAGGCAATTATTTTAATATCATCCTGGGAACGGAAAAGCTGCGCAACTATTGACTTCAGTAGTAGTTTTGTGACCTGGTTGTTAGTTCTTTTTTTTTTTTTTTTAATTGGGTTCGCTCTTGACCACAATCTAGCTTAGGGCAAAGATGTGGTCGAGAATGTAGCAAGCTCACCCAGAAAAAGCCTATTCACTCGTACTTTAAAGATATTTGGGTTGTATGAACTCGGAAATACAGACGCCGGCAGGGAATTCCACTCCCTGGCAGTGCGCAATATAAAAGATGAAGAATAGCGCTCAGTACGTATACGAGGGATCTCGACAAGATAAGGGTGGTACCCCGCAGTGCGTCTGAACGTCCGATGGAAAAAAGGGGAAGGCGGAATGAGCTCATGTAGCCTCTGAGCACACTCTCCGAAGTACATCCTATAAAAAACACATAGGCAATCTACTTTGCGTCTATGAGCTAGGCTTTGTAGCTTATCCTTAACCAGCTTTTTACCGCTAAGACCGCTAGGAGTCTTAGAAATTGTTTAGAATGTCAGATTTATTTGAAGGATTTGTTTTTTAACTCCCGTCAAAAAGAAGAGTGTTACAAGTTTGACGTGTGTATCTGTATGTCTGTGAATCTGTGTCTATCTATGGCATCGTAGCTCATAAACGAATGAAACGATTTAGATGCGGTTTTTTATGAAATTTCACGTATTCGAGATGGTTCTTAGCTATATTCGATCAAAACTGGTTCAGCCTATAAGCGATGAATGACGGGGTTATACGAAATTTCCAATTTTCTAATTAAGTATTCATATTTATTTTTCGCATTTTACAAAATACAGATCAGTTCAAAGTGATGGATATAAGGAAGCATCTAAAGTAATTGAATGCATCAGATGATTACAAAACAAAGTTCCATATTAGAATGCTTCTTAAAGTTCGTTTAAAGATAAATGCTGAGAACCCAAAAAATATATAAAACCCAGACAATAGCTTGCTGTATTCCGTCGGTGCGTAGTACCAGTGCTTTATTAAGCATTTCTGGGTTAACTCGCTCCATCGTCGACCTCATATATGACCTTGGTACCAGATTGAGTTCAAGAGTTAACCCATCTTATAATAATAATAATAATAATAGCCCCCAGGGCAGCTTTGTGGCGAGCTGAATGGGAAGTGACGTCCCTCGGGTCCCATACCCCCGAGAGTCGGTCAGGCCTCTCTCTCCGCTTGCCTTTATTGGCCAGTTGGAGTGGACCCCAGGAGGGGCCGCAGGACTCTCGCCTCTGGCTTGCCTTCACTGGCCGGTCAGAGTGGGGTGTCAGAGCTATATGCTCGCAGGGTGGAAGTGAAAGATGCATAAGTCGCGAGTTGGTGAGGTGAGCCGGTCGGCCACCGAGCAGAAAGCGGTGCACACCTCTCGACACCCTGAGCCTCTCACGCGATGTTGCCCCCTTATCGCACTGTGCGTGCGGCCATTTTTGGGGGCCCATCTTCAGTGAATTGGCGAGTCACCACCTGCCCATTTGGTCGTGTTTTTCAACATTGATAGGGCAGGTGCCATAGTCCTATCCATAGTCCAGTTACCCAATCCACTAGCCTCTCAACCCAATAGCCCAGTTTCCTTTCTTTCCATTCCTTTCAATAGTCCTGCACTAACCGGGGGTTGTCTTTGGGTGCATTTCTATAGTGCATACAGAGATAGCTGCCGGTTGGTGTCACATTACTAAATTAAATTGTCTAACGGGCCTCTACGTGTTGGCTTTGGCCCCACGCACGCCTTCCAAAGGTCCGGGACGTAATTGCCCGTGATTCAAGGATCGAGACAAACATAATAATAATAATCAATCATACTCAGGCCTATAATCCCTTTTGAAGTAGATAGAATAATCTTTAAACCAATTTTGTTTTCGCAAAATGAACCTTGGGATTCGGGGTAAAAAAAGTAAAACTCGTATTAACCAACAACCCGACACCCGTAATTTAGTATTTTCCTGCTTCGCTTCTCTCTAGAGTCTAGGATATACTTTAATCTAGCACTTATCAGAAAAACTGGCTAAGTATACATTCTGGCTTGTTACATAATTCTTGATTTATAAGTCTCAAACAGCGTAAATATTCCGTTTTTCATATTTAACTATCATATTTGCGCTTCGCTCGCGCAAAGAACTTTTTTGTCACTCATTTCATTTTCTAAATCTTTGATTTTATAAAAATCACGGAACACGTATCCGTTTATTTGCTTTAAGGTATATCCTCACGAAGTTTTGAGTAAAAATGTGAAAATAAAATTGTTTTCTCTACACAAACTTCGAACCCCCGTTTCACCCCCTTAGTTTCGAAAAATTCTTTCTTAGTGCTCCCCTAGACCTACGTGCCAAATTTGAAATCTCTAGACCCAGCGGCTTGGGCTGTTCGTTGATATGTCAGTCAGTCAGTCAGTCGTCAGTCAGTCAGTCAGTCAGATTCATCTTTTATATATTTAGATAGAAGATAGATGACTCCACAGTTTTATTGAAAACGTATTCCTCTTGATGTTCAACTTAGCACGTCCTAGTGTAAAATTAAATGACTACTTTGTAATCATTAGCGGAGCTAGGCTGTCGTTCACCCAAAAAACTTAACAATTTTCGAAAGGATATTAAAAAATATATCCTACTAAGACAATTCAGTAGGTGATCCATCCCCCAGGTTGCATGGAGAGACATTTTTTTTTACATTTGAATAAATGAATCGTTTATTTCCACACACAAAAAAACGTATATTACTACATTAAATTAAATTAATTGATTTTAGAATTGAAATTATAAATTAAAGTATATAAAAAAATTAAATTATAATAAAAAAGTAGATGATTTATCTTACATAAATAAAATGAAACAGAGAGCAATGTGCTGCAGAAACAGGCCGTAGCTCAGTGACAATTTAGCCGCTGGATGCAACAAAGCACAGATTTTCAGCTACTACCTATGCGAGGTGTGCCGAGTGCGAGTGTGATCGTTGTTAGAACATTTTGAATGTAACTTTTATTTTCACTTCTGTGGGCTGATTTATATCGTAAATTTTTACTACCTTAAAGTCACCTTAAAGTCAGCAAAATTTTAAAAAATGTAGCCACAGTGATCTGAACCGCTTGAAATGAAGAGTGTGTTGCATCTTGATAAGTTGATTGACTTTACAATTTTACAAATAAAAAAGGGGAAGAGGTATTAAGATTCACCAGAAAAAACAAAGGTAAAAACTAAAAAATTTGGACTACCAGACATAGTCAGAAGCTTCGTCATCATCAAATTATAAAGATCTAAGATCCCTATTACAGAACGCTACTCAGACTATGATCTATACTTAAGTAGCAGTCGTTTTTGTCATTTTGATAGTGAGAGATAAAGATAATCAACACTTAAGTATAGATCAAGACTTGAGTCTCCTTTTGTAATACGGGCCTAAATATCTGTATTCAGATAGTAACAAAACTCGATTTGTCTTTAAAATTGCTTCGAACGAAGAATACTAATAGGAAACCTAAGAAACCTAAAGAAATGAAGATCGGGTCCTCAAAATTCGATGTACTGAATAACAGGTAACCAAACAACTTTAAAACCAAATTGTTTTACTACAGTATAATTTTCCACGTTAAAAACGTATGAGTCACCGACTTCAATCCCAACAACAGTTCGCACAAAGTAGATATCTAGTTTTTTGCGGACTACAATGCCTATTAGCAAATAACTACAAACAGAAATGTCATTCATTTATTTAGATGATGTTCTAGTTTGTAGTATATTTTGTTTTTGTTGTTTTTTTTAAAAGCGCTGAATCATTTTCGATAAAATTTATATGGGACCTCTTCAGGAGTATACTCTTTCGAAAAAATAAAGAATTTTGAAAATCGGACAACAGTTGCCGGAGTAATCGCGTAACAAATATACAAAAAAAAATACAGTCGAATTGAGAATCTCCTCCTTTTTTGAAGTCGGTTGATAAATAACAGTTGGTCGCACAAAACCTTCATACAGTACAGATCCCTAAAAAAACTGGAATTAATCTCGTATTCGTACAGCAGTAGTTCCCATAGAATCAATAAATTCATGCTCTCACAACCCTTGGGAAATTCACAAAGCTTGTTTTGTGTTTTATATGAATAAATAGTCGAACCTTTTGTGGTTTTTGGTGCAGTAAACTTCAAAAATGTGTACTAATGAAGTAATGATTTATTTTGAGATCCCTATTATTTGTTTTTATTTTTATATACTTAAGTGTTTCTAGCAACTAGTAATTATAATTTACAAAACTTCGATAGGTTTACCAATAGGTAGGTGTCATCATGCTCTACATTTAGCTTGCTCTAATGGCAGACAGATCTAAGAAAGTAAGTAAGTAATAATCTTTATTATCCGAAACGAGGTCATCCGATAGAAGACCGAAGTGATGGATATTATCCAAAAGTGGCAGTGGGCTGGCCATGTCTGTCGCAGAACCAACGAGCGTTGGAGTAGACAGCGGTTCTCGAATGGAGACCACGTCTTGTCAAAATTAGTGTAGGACGCCCCCCAGCCAGATGGTCAGATGACCTAAAAAAGATAGCAGGTAGAGGCTGGATGCAAGAAGCGGAGGATCGTGCAAAGTGGCGCACCTTGGGGGAGGCCTATGTTCAGCAGTGGACTGCAATAAGCTGATATGATGATGATGATGAATCTTTATTTATAACTAGCATTCCGCTCGGGACTTCGTTCCAGTGGGAACTCAGGAAAATTATGAAGCCTATGTTACTCAGGGTTAATGTAGCATTCTAATGGTGAATGAATTTTTGAAATCGGTCCAGTAGTTTTTAAGTTTATTCGATACATAAAAAAATATAAATCTTTCCTCTTTATAATATTAGTGTAGATGTAAATAAATACAGATGGACATAATAATATTACATAACATCGGACAACCGGTCTGTCTTTGTGTATGTTCCAAGAGACTCACGACAAAAGGGAATACCTTTGTGTGGGACTTAGAGCGTGCACCTATCGTCCATTTAATATCTACATATAATTTTTTTTTTGATCCCTATTCATTGTTATTCATATCATATCTATTCATATCAATTTAATATTTAAATTGACTTAAATTCATTACTAATACTCAGAAAACCTTAAAAAATTTACTCAACGAACGTACCAATTTGATCAACATAGTCGTGTTTTCATTCTTGCCCGCTCGTATTCACATTTCATATGAATATGATTCCTCTGATTCAACACAATGAAACAAATGTGGAAACACTGAAACCGATTAACAAATACAACAAAACAAATACATCCCGGTATACAAACACCGTCGGCCGCTCTGGTTAAGTTCCTTTTAATTTTTTGATATATCCGCAATCATTTCTATCCATAAAACAAACTTCCATACGCACTGATAACTATTTTTATTTCCTTTATTTTTCGTATTTGCACGCTACACGGCGTTTCAGCTTTTTTAATTTGGCTTCCCCATCTGGTTGCGAGTTTTAACTCTGGGGGAGTACCGGTAGGTGTGTATTTTAAAACAACGCCTCAACTGATTGGAAATATATTTTCATTTGGTTCTTTACACAACAGTTTTTGTTTTGTCTATCGTCTCTATCTATTTTTACGTTATATAACCATTTGGTGATTAATAACGACATTCGTAGTGGTGTAGTTTTCTAATATGTCGATGACAGGGTTTTTAACGGTATTCTACACCGATGGTCGCATAATCCTTCCTGTCGTAATTCCTGCACTCGATGGCTCTCGTAAGTTTCTCCATAGTACCTTCGATCAACAATGCTCCAATTAGAACGGATCACGTACAAAATTAAAGCTAGATGCTGTCCGCGTAAATAAGTTTTAAAACATTTTGCATTCAACCTAATTATAACCACGGCACCTAGTTTTAAAGTAATAAATAAAAATAACAAGGGCTCACGTGAGCTATTATTTACCAAGATTTTTTTGGGCTGACCCGATATCTAGTTGACGTGTTGTTGATCGAAGTTGATTTAGGTCATCGGATTGGAGATTTCTACCTGAATATCCTGGAAGTAATCATAGAATATAATACGTAATATGGTTCAGGCCTTTCATGAAAGCCCTTGGACAAAAAAAAATATTCAGTTAACCCCTGGACAATTACAATGCTCTCCTGTTTTACTGAGGAGGTCAGGTTCCACTGTTATTTTTATTTTCTGATTTGGAAAATTCTGAAACATGGTTAAGAGTACTCATGTGAAATAGGACAAAATGCTACTGGTAAGAGGAGCCAAAAACATATTTCTGCATATTTTTTTTTATCGAATTAGTTTGTAGTCTGATTTTCTGGAAGTTATTAAATAACTGACACATTTAATTAAGTGGCTGGGAATATTAGCAACGGAAATGACAGCTAGTGTAAGGCTCTATCAAGCGCAGATTTCCTTCACACGTGGATTGGTATCAGAAAAGTGTTCGGCATCAAATTATCCACTTTACATAGATAATGGCCTAAATAAAACATTGAGGATCACCTGCATGCGGACAGAATTTGCACCCACTTTCAAATCCGTATAAGATAAAATCCGTCTAAAATATGTCAAATTTTTCTATACCTACGATATTAATTGGTCCAAATTTATCCCGGTACATATGTTGGACAGACATTATTACTGCAATAGACACCGCATATCCGATTTAATTCGTCCGATAGCAATTAAATGGGATAAACGCCAATAAAAGTCTGGCTAGAGTTATAAATTGATCAATTTGTGGGAGCCGAGCCAATGTTTCGGATGGGTTGGATCGTGTGTGCCCGACTTTATACTTTGTTATGCATTTTTTACGTAAGTGAGGGTACTTTTATTTCTGAAGTAATAAATAGACCTCTTTGAGCTCTCACACTGCTTTTGCAATGTTTTTTCCTAGCTTTATTTAAGGCTTTTGTGCCTTTCTTTCGTTATCACGTGTAATGTTACCTCTAGTGTATGGTTAGTTACTGCTGTCTCATCTTTTTCAGAACCTGCCTTATTTCTTAACTAGCATCCAACTCGGGACTTCGTTCCCGTGGGAATTCGGGAAAATTATGTAGCTTATGTTACTCAGGCATAATGTAGCATCTTAATGGTGGAAGAATTTTTATACAAAAATACAAGTCTTTCCTCTTTATAATATTAGTATAGATTTGGGAAGTTTTTCTTTTGGGAATTATCCTTTTGGGAAATTATCCTTATAGGTCAAAAAATGGTCATATATACAGGACTAAGTAGTCTTTGAATGGTATTTAAAATATTAAAAATGTAACTTTAAAAAATTAAATCAGATGGATCAACAAGGTCCTATGAAAAAAAAATTGAAACTAAGAATTTATTTAGCGTAGTCTTGGTTTATTTATGATTATAACTTGATTTTTAGCTTCATATTCGTCTCTATCTTAAGGTACCAGTGTGAGTCAACACTAATGTAAACACTGTCTAAAAGGGGGAAAGTTCTAAAAGTGCATACCCCCCTCCCCGTCCTTTATGGCCCATTAGATGCGTCCGCCGCGAATCGTCATTTGCATAAGCGGCTTGCCAGTCTACACTTAGTTATTGGGATCAGGACACGACTAAATTATTTTGACCTCTGACTTTGTCGTCACCTTAATTTGATCAAACCATTTTTTGATTTATTTTGGTAAATGCACCCAGTACTTAGCTACCTCTACTGTCTTTCAAAGGGATACAAAGCACTCCTTTCGTTCGTTTTAGAAGTTATTTGTGTCTCTATACTCTTCTTTTATATTTGTGCAAAAAAAACTATGGCATTCATTTAGGTACAAAAAAATTAAATATGATATTTTGTACCCGTCCAAACTATTGAACTGAATTGATTTGCACAGTTTTATAAACAAAAACTATGTCAATTTTATTATTTTGGCAACCTCTACATAGTTTTTTAAGCTACTCGTAGATATGTCAAACGTTCACATAAAATACAAAGTTGAAGATACTGTTATCCAATAATCTAACATTTTTAACACAAATGCATTAACGTGATAGGTCATGTTATATCAGTCAGTGCTTTGTAAGTGCAGAGCTTTACTGACGGAGTTCGACCCTTGACAAGTTTAAGGCTGTGATTTAAATGTTTCGACAGCAACAAAGTCAAAGTTTGCACAGCGTTGGCATATTCGACGTTAGTTAGACAGTAACCAACATAACCTGACCTGTGATGTTTTATACTACTACAGCAATTGGGATACTAAAATTCCTTCTGAAGTGTCGATGGCAATGCCAGTTTTCTGGCCCAGTATCCAATTTATTCTTTTGGGTTAAACAGAACGTCGTGTGCTTCTAGAACCAATTGACGCCACATCTGACATTCGTTTAGAGGGCTATTATATGGAAAATCAGTATAGTAGTGATATACAACACAGCAAAATACTCGCGTCACACTTACTGAATATATGCCTTGGAAGAGTTGGTAGCTGGCACTTTCTGTGTTTTTCTTTTACTCCCATCCCAGCGTCAAAGCGTTATTTTGTACTTTAGGGGAAATTAATACAGCTTGATTCAGTCAATATAGTACAATAATTTATAACATTGATTACTGTTCCGTGTTTTTCTTCAACTTTAAGGTATGTGCTTTATTGCTTATTGTTATTTCAATGAGATAAAGTGCAGCCTACTGGTACGTGAAATCAAATTATCTATCTGTACTCTTTGGTTTCATCTGACCTTATATGAAATCTTAAGCTTGACAAAGTCCATTACCATTTATGGGATTCTCATTTTCTTTAGATCTCATCTTGTAGTACACTAAATCACAAGGTGTTACAAGTTTTCTTGTTACTTGTAACATCTTGTTTCTTGTTACTTGTAACATCTTGTACAAGTTTTCTTGTTAATTGTGAATCAATTGAAAATTGAGTCACAAGGTTTTATGTGAACCTTGTGACTCAATTGTCTAAGGTCACCTGTACCTGGCCTGTCCAGTTGAGGTTTAAGTTAGCTAGTAGCAATGTTTGCTCTGCACTTAGGCACGCGGTGCTCTAGGAGCTTTAAATCGAAGTGCGAATGAATGGCGATTTAAATTCGAGCCTTGTTCTAATGGAACTAAATGGCTGCGGGCCGCTTGGTGCTTGAAATTTGCATTTCAACGCATATATGTTTCGGTGAATTAATTTTATGACTGAGGGTGAATCTGAGTATACGAGTAATATGCGAGGGCTTCGAGGCGTTTAAACTTTGATATTTTGATGTTTTTTTTATTAATATTTCTAAGAGAGAAATCTTAACTGCCAGTTTTAAAGTGACATTTTAATTATTTTTTGCCTAATTACTTCTTTGTCCATGAAGCAACAGATTAGACAATATACCAGATATATAGATTTTCCAGATTATAAATTAATATATAGATTTTTAGGTTTTTTTTTCGGGGCTGACGAAGCATGTTGCTGATTAATTCTGTCTTAGTTTTTAGTTATGACGAAGCCTGTTGCGGATACGTTTTTGTTTATTTTATTTTTTTCCATTAAATAATTCAACTTTGCTCATTAAAAAATATATATATACCAGACTGACAACTATGTGCTCTCCGCGTGAATCTGACTGGATTTGATCATGGTTACTTATTGGTCGCCTGAATTTTCTAATGGAGATTTCCCCACCTTTTTTTTTAGTATTTCTAAAACTTTTACCCGCGTCGAGAGATATAACACCAGGAGATCTAATACAGATTGCGAATTCTTCCCATTCGCACCAAACATTCTTTTTTCTGTTAAATTATTTCCTCATTATGTTTTTATCGACAGAACGTGGATTATTTGGCATTTTTTCCAAGCTTTTTAGCGTTTATTTTATCTGAGTCTAAGGATTTACTAGATTTAAAAAAATATATATAATTTCTTACATTTAACATTCTATCATTCTTCATAATGCCACTTATATAACCTTTTTATAGTTCAAGTGGATAGGGTTCTTCCTCGACCACAGCTTGCCTCTGAGCCAGATCGTGGTCAAAAGCGAATCCATTTGTTGAAAAAATACGTAAGCTGACGCCTTTGTCCCTTTGAAAAGTGATAGATTCTAATTCTCACAGCCAGTATTTTCACTCTTGGCAAGCAATAAATTGTCAATCATTAGATTGACAGTGTTGATGGACAGAAATATCGATTGATTGAAAGATCACAGTTCAGATAGAAGGTATTTAATCTTACTCAACTGAGCCGCCGATATCAATGTCTTATTTTACCAGTCATTACAATGTTGCTAAAATAGAAAGTAAAGACGTTGCCAATAAAGTTTGTCAAGCGCTTCTTAAAAGACAAATTGAAAGTTGTTGAAGTTTAGGTTGTAAATGGGTCGCATGTGAGTTCTATTTCGTAAAAAAAGTAGCGACCCGCTCCGGCTTTGCAAGGTTTTTTAACATGTAGTGTACTTAAACAGCTTGCTGTGTTCTATCGGTGCGTAGGAGTACCAGTACCTCATAGGCATTTTCTGGCATAACTTGCTCCATCGTCAACATCATCTATGACCTTGGTCAAGATTGAGGTCAAGAGTTAACTCATCTTACGTACGCTCTCGCATGCACGCGCTGCTAAGTGTTGGCAACTTGGCAAGAAACTAAGTGATTATTTATATTTGCTAAGTACTTTGTGATTTAAACTTAAACTTAAATGTAAGTAGAATCATTATGAAGAGCGCGGCTTCTTAACACAGGCTTTTTGCTTAAAAAGTAGCCCCAGCTTGTTACATATACTGTGTAATATTGTTGAAACAATAAACATTTTTTTTTGATGTTATAAAAAAAACCTTCCAGAAAAAACTACATTTCAGTGAAAACCGTTTTGAAATTCGTTGCGTGATTTAGAAGAAGTTAGCGGATAAACAGAAAAACGCGGCGGGCGACTCCTTTTAATACTATGTTCAGAAAATTGATCTCTATCTCTTCTCTATCTCTATCTCTACATATTATAAAGAGGAAAGATTTGATTGTTTGTTTGTTTGTTTGTTTGTTTGCATTGAATAGGCTCCGAAACTACTGGATCGATTTGAAAAATTCTTTCACCATTAGAATCCAACATTATCTGTGATGGACATAAGGTACATGATTTTCCCGAATTCCCACGGGAACGAAGTCCCGAGCGGAAAGCTAGTACTCAATAATAACAGTACATTGAATCTTCGCTCGGACGTATAACGCGATATCTCATCCACCGTATGATATATTCCGATCAATGTAGTGCGCTTGAGCTGATATAACCCATACGCATATAATAGCAGCGTATAATTACTTGCTGCTGATTATTCAAAGGCGATTTGGATAATCGTCCTACCGTTCAACTGTGCCAGAGGGTATATGGGACTAATTTGTAATTGTCAAACGATTAGGACCTCTGCTGTCTGACTTGATAATAATAATTTCACACTAATGATAGGCCAAATTCGGTCAACTGACGGCTGGTTTGGTCGAGTGGTAGTGACGCTATCTCTTGATCAACGGGCCCTTGCTTCGATTGCCCAGTCGGGGAAAATATTTGTGTAAATAAAAAGAACATGTTTGGCCTCGGGTGTTTGCGTCTGTCTTTAAGTATCTTCTAAGGGACTCAAGACTCAATGAAAAACCTTAGTGAGGGCCTTTGAGTGAGTAGCTTTAATCTACATTAATCTATACTAATATTATAAAGAGGAAAGATTTGATTGTTTGTTTGTTTGCAATTTGCGTGGAATAGGCTCCGAAACTACTGGACCGTTTTTTAAAAATTCTTTCACCATTAGAATCTTACATTATCCGCAATGAACATAGGGTACATGATTTTCCCGAATTCCCACGGGAACGAAGTCCCGGGCGGAAAGCTAGTCTATACTTCTATACATATTATAAAGAGGAAAGATTTGATTGATTGTTTGCATTGAATAGGCTCCGAAACTACTGGACCGATTTGAAAAATTATTTTACCATTAGAAGGCTACATTATCCCCGATGGACATAGGCTACATAATTTTCCCGAATTTCCACGGGAACGAAGTCTCGGGCGGAATGCTAGTAATATTATAAAGAGGAAAGATTTTACTGTTTGTTTGTTTGTTTGCATTGAATAGCCTTCGAAACTACAGGACCGATTTGAAAAATTCTTTCACCATTACAATGCTACTTTATCTTTGAGTAACATAGGCTACATAACTTTCCCAAATTCCCACGGGAACGAAGTCCACAGTGGAATGCTAGTTTTAATTTAATTTAAATTCTTTAATTACTGATGCTGTAATATTGATAGAGCTATAAGACAATTATAGCAGCAGAAGAAGGATGTTATGTTTAGTGCCAATGAAGATGACTAATTTATACCGTGTTTATAACAAGAGCAACTGATATACTATTTAATTGAACAAAGTATTGGAAATTAAATACGCTAATGTCTGTTCAAATAAAAAACGGCTGATCTCAGTGTTTGTTTAAATTTCCTGTAAATGATATGTGGTTGATCTGAAATATTATTTTTTTGATAAAAATCTGTGCTATGATTCCAAATTAACTTTTTAATTAATTCAAATCGCGAATGATGACACAGACAAACTGGCCGTTCACCGCGCGGCATAGATTAAAAATTGCCATTTTATTTCTAATTTATAATCGCAATAGGGGGCGGTTCGCGCGTGTTGGGTGCGTTTTATAGCCGTCAGAGGGCGCTAATGACGTCAAATAATTGGTACTTTAAATGTAAATGTCTACACACGCAAGCCCTCAGGCTTTATTAAATTTTGGCGGATTCGCGACTGTCTACGACGATGTTACCCGATAGTAAACATTGAAGGCTCGAGTCGAGTAACTACATTAGATGGTTTGATGTTGAAATGCACTTTGTAAACAGACTAAATATTTGCTTGTTTGTTGGGTTTCTCAGAATTCAAATTTGTCACGTTATATTATTTGTATTTGATGTCGATGTTAAGGGTCTCTGTATACCAATCTAAATGTCCTGAATTCGATTTTCCGTATCTATTGATAACATTTATGATTATGACGTACCTATTAATATTGGTTTATTTGTTGGCAAACACTGGAGGTTTGATAGCTCAGTAATGAACTTGGCTACTAAGCTAAAGGTAGTTTGTTCAATTCCCGACCAACACACATACTTTTTAAATTACATTACATACGCTCATGCCTACAATTCCATACGGTGCAGGCAGAGCATTCTGAGGGTTATTAAATGAAACACGATATATAATAGTGTATATTGTGAGCCTTTCCCACACAATACAGCAAAACCCTCGCGTCCCTATTACTGACTCTTACAGTTTGCCTAGGAAGAGTTGGCAGCTGGTAATTGCTAAGTTTTTCTTTTACTCCCAGCCCAGCGTCGAAGTAAATTCAATTACCTCCTTTTTTTAGAAGTTATGAATAAAATATTTAAAATTCTCTCAAAACTGCATCATTACACACAAGGTAAACCCACATCACTCCCATATTATCACTCATAGTGACATTTTCTCGCTAGAAACAAATCAATTAGACCTTTCTTATCTGGGCTTAACACACCAGCTACCCTCATACCTTCAAATAGATAGGTAGCTACAATTGAGCCCGTGCTCCCCCAATTTTATACCGCCGCGTGACGAGGCACACTCGCCCAACCGTAAAAAAAGGGAAATCAATTATAACGAAATGGCAAGCCCACAGCATGGGGACAACCAGCTTAAAATAAACCACCTCACCTCCCCAGTTGTATACACGAAACAAAACATAACATAGACAACACTTGTTCATGGGAGCTCTTTTTAAAATGGCCACGCTATGAAAAACCCTTCTCACAGAATACAATATGTCGTATCGTCCCTTTCAAATCGATTCTTAATTTGTGAAAAATAAACACTTTTTTTTATATTTCAAAGTGAAATTGACAACGTATTTTTAGCATCGTCAGCATATCGATGTGAACAGCTGCTTTTTGAATAGGTCGTTACGTTCGTGGAAAATTCCTGATAGTTCAATTTTTTTTACACGCCTATTTTGCATTTATATTCGATGTACCTGTATATTTTTTTTATTTTCTCGAATTCACAACTTTGGCTACAAAAAGTGTAGAAGTTTCAGTTACAAGCATGACATTATTATTTGAAATAGTAAAATCGTTTGCTATGAGAATCACAAACAGTAGTCTTATTTATCAACCATTATTATTATTTTATTTTTACCAGCCCATATACGTCCCCACCTAGGGGCACGGACCTCTCCATTATTAAAAACAAAAAATTATTTAGATTTTAAAATCAAAAGTTCTAATAAGTCATCGTTTACTTAAATTTATTAGTACATTAAACATTGAACCGTCAAAATAATCAAGTATTTCCAAAGAGTATACAGGGCTTTAGGTATCTCTCTTTCAACCTCTCGAGTGGTTAATAAGTCCATGAAACTTCCCCAAGGAACATAGGTTAAAAAACGAAAAAAATATTTTTGATCTGTCATACAAAATACGCTATACGCTGATGAAGTTTGTATGGGAACTCAAAAATTTTTTTTCGTATTTTGACCTGTTCCTTGGGAAAATTGTTCAGTTTCATGGACTGATTAACCACCCGAGAGGTTGCAAGAGAGATACCTAAAGCCCTGTATATAGTAAAGTCCTCAATGTTGTTGTTGTTGTTACTGTACTCAGATTCCTAATCTATTTCGCTTTGGAATATTATTAAATTCGGATTATCCGATTGAAGTGTCTGAGAAATTGATGGGGAGAAATAATTGAGTTTTCTAACTACGAGCAACGTTTCGCAAAAGCTAAATTTGTAATAACGTAATCTCCTTATTTCTCGTTCGATCAGACTTGAGCCGTTGAATGCTTTGGGTTTCTTTTGACTTTGCTAATTGCATTGAATTACATTGAAGATTTTGTAAGACTGTCTTTTCGGTTTGATCATATTGGATAAGCAATGTCTAGCGTGGGTGGGTTTTGGGTGGATTGTTTCTAATTGAAGTGTAATTTGGTTATTTTTCAAATCAGTCTGAATTAAGATTATTTTTAAGTCCTGCAGCGGTGGTCAAGATTAAGATTACCAAAAACCAGACACCGTCTTTTTGTTAATTTTCTGCGGTTGTCATCCTCTACAACTTCAATGGCTGCCACCAATCTCCTATAGAAAAGTTCTTTGTTGTCTGGCTCGATTTCCGTTAAGAAAATATGTTTCTGACGAGAAAAGTAAACAAATAAAAAATTTTGTTCATGTTACTGCTATTTCTTAACAGCTTAAGTTATTATAATATACGATTTCACTGTAATCAGATATTGAGCGGTAGGTTAAGGAAACCAAATAAAAGCACCTACGAAAATCCCTTCTCCAAACTGTAGGTAATTCCCAACTCTCAATTTCATCTCAAATCCCTAAACATGTTTCTGTTTTCTTTGAGTTTGCTACTAAAAAACTTTAAGTGCCCACAAATATTTACTTTCTTCCTCTCATTTACCGCAATAAATACAAAACTAACACGGTAACGAAAATGTTATTCTTCCGTGCGCGTTCAGTGTAAAAATGTATCTACGAACTTTTAAACTAAACAATCAACTAAACATAAACAACATTGTAGACGTGAACTAATTTAAAATCATCACATTTACTGTACAATGCGTGTCCGTGCAATGAAAACTGTACACCACAAAGCAATAGTAACAAACTTCGTTTCTATTTCATTGAGGATTCTGTTTCATTTATCAAATGCGCAGTTGAGTCAAGAGGATGTGTGAGGCGAGTCGGTGGGGTCGATTCTACGCCTGGTGTATACTTTTTCGTGGCTTGATGTGCACAAACAGTGTTTAGTGACTAGGGGTGGTATCTTGTTTTGCTTGTTTTGTAGCCGTAGCCTCCCCGGATGGGGGGAAGGGGGCACCTGTTGCCTCGAGTTTCGATGTGGGAAGGCCTAATCCTAGAGGAGATGAAATAAATACAACATTGGCTTCGCTCCCAGATACAAATGTCTTACTTTGATGGAATTTCGTGTGGTAACTGTTTTTGGCAGCTTTGAGGCTTTGAAGATTTAATAATTGTATTAAAATGCTATTTGGCTTTATTGTTGTTACGAGGGCCGTAATAACAATGATAAATGGCTAATCCACAGTTATCCAGGTTATACTTAAAAATACATCACTTCGGGTTACCAAACAAAAATTGGGTAAACTGATCCTCTGCAGCTCAAGCATAACGTGAAAAAAACGCGGTCAAATGTCAAAAAAAGTGTTAGCAAGCCTTGGCGCGGTGCCCTCGCGCAATCAAAGTGAAGTTTTACCTTCATCGGTGTGGCGTGACGCGCGACTTAGTCGCGGGCCGTGCTAGCTGTGCTGTATAAAGTTTCATTACGTTGCTTAAATTATAATATTACTTACTACATTCTGTTTCTTTGTTTTCAAAACCAAAAAAAACAAAAACGTCTGATTACCACTCGTGGCGAACTTAATTAACAAAGAAAAAAGGCAACTTTTAGTCTGATATTCGCTGAGTTCGCGTGATGACTACTATTTACATTTTCCGCACTTTAATGCCCTTCATTAAAGTCACATTTAATATGTTTGATAATGTTTGAATTATTTATTTTTTCTACGTTTTACTAAAACATTAATTGAAGTGTTTTTGTTTTGTTTCAGGTAATGTCACGACCTATTTTCGTTGGAGTTGGGTTTTTTTAGGTTAGTTAATGTATAAGGTCAGAACATCATATTGCAGCATGCGTAGACTCTATGCTGTTACAATAAAAATTGTTTTGCAACAAAAATGGAGAAACCTGATTACACGCCCTATACGACATGTCATCAATTTTACTGTTTGAAAAATTTGGGTATTTGTGATGGCTACCCAAGAAATAAAAAGAGAACCCATTTTTATAAGAAAAAACTTTGAAGCATACATTGCCATAATTTTCAAACGATCATAATACATTTGCAACTGTACTTGTTCCAATATACAAGTATCACGTAACAATTGAACATATACCGCATGCTATAACTTCTTAAACCTAATCTTTTGTGATTAAAACTTTTCGTTAATCTTTCTGCAACAGTTTAGAAACCACGCTACGAGTACTAATGTATCTCATAAATACTTTTATCTGCTCTTAGATAGTTTTTAAAGAGCGCTTCATTTTTTTTTTATATTTTATAAAACGACAAGCGGTCTCGGTCGACGCTGTCCTTCCCGATTTTAGAGCCATTTACCAAATCTAATTGTGAATCCGACAAGCATGTATAAAAAAATCATTAAAATTGGTCTAGCCGTTAAGTATAATAACCCGCCTATAAGTATAATATACTCGTATATCTGTACATTGTAAAATCGACGTAAATATATACTTAAGCTTTCTGCCCGGGACTTTTTTCCGTCGAATTTTGGGAAAAATTATGTAGCATATGAGCCTACTATTGCACATATGCTACATAATTTTTCCCAAAATTCGACTATACATCTCTATATCAAATTTCATTCATATCCGTTTCGCCGTTCTGGCGTGATTGAGTAACAAATATCCAAACATAAAAACTATTACATTTATAAATAATATTAGTAGGATAAATCAATATGAAATTGCAGCCTCATTTTCTCTGTAACACTTGCATTGAAGTGTAGATATAAAATCGTACCTAAAGAGTTGTAAGACTAAATGTGATCATTTGAAACCCTGACCACTCTCAACGTAAAGTAGTAAAATTATAGGACGCGTTAGGTTTTAAAAGTACACAATAAAACAAGCAGTAGTTACTGTAGGAAGATTTATAATATGACTGGAAATATATCTAAAAAAATTGAATGGAAAAGCTTCTGAGGTAAAAATAGTAGAGTTAAGTCAAAATTGTAAATGCCTTCTTCATAATAGATTAATTTTAAAAAAATTCGCAATAAATTCTGATAAAATCTTTGATTTGAATAAGCTTTTTACCAGCTTAGCGATGAATATTAAAAAATAATTATTTACATCAATTAAGTCGTTTTTTAAACTTAAGTTTTATCGTGATTTCTGCTACTAAAGTTTGATATCTATTAAACATTTTTTACAAATTTTGTAAGTCATTATTTTTAAACTGTTTTTCTTTTTAAATAATATTATTATCTGAGCCTAAAACATCCTGGGCATGACGACTACTAGACACTAGATCCTGGGTTCCTAACCTGGGGGTAATTACCCCTGCGGGGGTAAATCAGCTATTTTACGGGGGTAACGAAGAACCTAATTATTAGTCTTAAAAAAATAATTATCGAGAATCTAAAAAGTTATATGCGATGAAGTTGATGCAAAATTTAATTTTCTTTTGTACCACACAGAGGTACCAAACAAAGAACACAAAAGAAAAAGAGTTTTTCTCAAAAATAAAAGATAAAACATTGCTTGTATTGTTTGATTTGATGACATTTGAAAGGGGGGTAAAATCAGTTTTCCTCATAGGTTACAGGGGTAACAATATTAAAAAGGTTAGGAACCACTACACTAGATAGTACAGGTAAACAAATCAGAAAATACAATAAAAAGTATTTTGTACTGTTATTTTTTTTCTATTGTGTTGTAGTGTCCATTTTTTGAGTCAAATTAATGTATTGAATCTTGAATCTGGGTACGGATAGCAATATTTTGCTGGCTACTCCAATACTTGTAAGTTATGTATGATGCGACTTTGATTTCCCAGCCTCATAAATTGTGACATTAATTCGCGGGTGGTCAAACATTGCGTAAACTTTGCGAAATCTATTTGGCAAATGTCCTAATTAGATAGTTTTAGGACCGGTCTACACGATTAATGTTTATTGACCATTAGTCTGAATTAACCAGATCGGACGTTATGAAATCGAGAAAATAAATTTTGTTCGTTTATAACCTGTCACTAATTTTATGTATTAAGTACTAAAGAATGCTTGGAACTTCCTTGCTGTAGGAATTTCATGAAATCCTTTCTTATTCCTTTTTTTATTTTTTATTTAACATGGGTTAACTCTTGACCTCAATCTTGACCATAAAGGTCAAAGATGAGGTCGACAATAGAGCGAGTTAACCCAGAAAATGCCTAAAAAGGCACTGGTACTCCCACGCACCGACGGAACACAGCAAGCTGTTTGGCGTCGGACTTCGGAAGGAGGGTGCCTACGTCATAAAAGGAAACCCTGTGCCAAAAAAAATTGTTTTGCTGAACGATGTAATCAAGCTTCTTTTCAATAAAACAATCCTCTCTACAAAATCGTCTTTACCACAAAATTATCCGTCAAAATCTAGACTAAAACGCAACTCTCCAAATCCATGTCAATGTCTGCACAGGAAATAGAATATGGAACGTTCGTGCAGGTCGCAATGTAGGTGTAAATCTAAAAATAACGTCGCTGAACATATTGGCAAAGCGATGATGTTGTAATTTCTGAAATACGAGAGAAGGTGTCGGAGTTGCGAATGGAAATTACTTCGTCTGTACGGATATATTGAAATTGAGTATACGATGCTCATTAGGTTTATTTTCATTGGGTTTTGAGGGATAGAATAGAATAGAATAATTTATTTCACAAATTGGGTTATAAAAAGAGTTACAACAGCGGGCCCTGCACTAAGCAAGCTTGTATCGCAGGCGCCCTGTAAGCGATTGCCTATCCGTGTACAGAGTTTTAGACAAAATTGATAAACATAGCACAATTTAAAAAGTAAATAAATCTTATAAAATTAAATTAAAGTTGAACAAATTATATAAAATTAAATTAAAGTTAAACAGATTATATAAAATTAAATATATTAAAAGAAAAGAATAAAAAACAGGAACAAAGATAAATGTGAGTATGTTGGCATGCATGTTTGTGTGTATATGTATGTATGTGTGTGTATGTGTGTGTGTATATGTGTAGGTATGTGTGTGAGTGTCAGTAGTATAAGTATTATTTGCAGTGCCCCAACGGGGTTATTGTACTTACACTGGGCGTCAAAAATAAGTAGTACAGTTTTAAAATTGCGATTTCTCCCAAACTATAAAACTTAGACCTTTGAAACAAAAAAGGTTAAAAAGAAAATTTAATCTTATTCAATAAAAACTTCATGCATTATAAGAACTTATAATGCTTGACTTTAAAAAAAACGAATAAATAAAAACACTTTTTTTAAACTGTTGAAAGGTGTTGTCTTACTTAGGATTTTTGTGTTTGACACATTCGCTGCTGATAAAGCAATTGTAATTGAAAAGCATAGGTATCTTCAGAGAGTAAATTTGACTAATCATGCCTCTTTCACCAGAAGAATGTGCAAGAATCTTAGCTTTTCTCGAAGTGGGCATCAGTATGCGTCGTACTGCAAGGAGGGTGGGTGTAACTTTAAGAACGGTTCAGCGAGTAAAGCAAAGGTACGAAGAGACTGGAAACCATCTAAGGAGACGAGGTAATGGCAGACCCAGGTGCACAAGTACCCGAGAAGATCGCTTTATTGTTTCCACTGTGTTAAGAAATCGACACCTTAATGCAGTTGAGGTTCAGCAACAGCTTCTTCGGACCCGAACAGACTACATCAGTGAGAGTACAGTGAGAAGAAGACTTGCTGAAGCTAACCTGAAGCCTCTAAGACCAGCAAATGGCCCCAAACTTGAGACAGAGCATCGCGTAGCAAGACTACGCTACGCCCGTCAACACGTACAATGGGGCGAAGAAGAATGGGCTAGAGTTTTATTCACAGATGAGTCTCGATTCTCTTTATACACTTCAGATGGACGGCGGAGAGTCTACAGACGACCCGGTGAGCGATACATTCAAGCTTGTATCTCGGAAAGAGTCCAATATGGCGGGGGCTCTGTACACGTATGGGCTGGTATCTCTTCAGAGAGTCGCACAGAGCTTGTGGTAATAGAAAATGGGACTTTGACTGGTGAAAGATATGCCTCGGAGATCCTCAACGAGTATGCAGGGCCATATTTAATAAATATGGGTGATGGAGCCATCCTAATGCATGATAACGCCCGGCCACACACTGCTCACCACGTACAAGAGTACATTCAGGAGGTTGGCATCAACTTGATGGCTTGGCCATCGAGAAGCCCAGATCTCAACCCGATTGAACACGCCTGGGATGAGCTTGGGAGGCTAGTCAGAAGGCGCAGTCCACCTCCTGCCACACTCAGGGCTCTAAAACATGCGCTGATAGAAGAATGGGAAAATATTCCCCAACACCGCCTCCGAAACTTAGTGTTCAGCATGCCAAACCGGATCCAAGCTGTAATTAGAGCCCGAGGCGGCAACACAAGTTATTAAATTGTGAAAAAGTTCCAAAACGTGAAAATTAAGTGGTTGACATATCGTTAAAAATTGATACTTTTTAGTATTTATCTTAATTTTAAGTTTGAAACTTTATTCATGCCAAATAAAATATAACTTTAATAAACTTCGTTAAGTTTACTATAAACTGCTTTTTATTTCATAAGTGTAACTACTATAGTTTAGGAGTAATTGCAATTTGAAAAGTGTACTACTTATTTTTGACGCCCAGTGTATTATACCTTACAAGAACTGTAAAACTCACGAAGCAATAAATGTTTGACTTTAACTTTAAGTACCTATAAGAGTTGTTCATGTGGAAGGTTCATGGGGAAGTAGAAAATTTTTGGCGATTAAATTATTGAACATGTTATATCTTGGCTATTTTTGACAAGCACATAATTTTCAGCAATTAGATATCTCCTTAAAATTCAGTTAAATCGATATCTTCTCAGTGAGCTTGCTACATCCTCGATCACACATTTGCTTAGCAGCTAGATTGTGGTCAAGAGCGAGCCCATGTTTAATTTAAAAAATCTAACCTTTAGCCTTCTTAAAAAACATCACTTACAATCGTATACTAGTTTTCTTTTAGTTTTCTTTGTATCCATCTTTTTTGTTTTGTACTTCTGATTATGTTCAATAAAGTATTTACATCCTTACTAATATTATAGACGCGAAAATTTGTATGTATGGATGTTTTTTACTCTTTCGTGCTCAAACGGCTAGACCAACTTTGATAAAATTTGGTATGGAGGTAGCTGTCACCCTGGCTACATAATTTACCACATAAGCTACATAACTTTCCAAAATTCGCACGGAAACAAAGTCCTGGGTGGAAAGCTAGTACATATTAAAACTGCCACGCTCTTGACCTTGAAACTTATAATATGAACATATCACATGTCATAATACATTCCGCTTTAGTTCCCTCGCAACAATTCAACATTCACATATAACACGACTCTGACAGCAGACGTCGGCAAAACGGATGTAAATCGTCCATTTTCTAGGGCGGAAATATCATCAGTGACGCCCTCTGGCGGGGAGAAATGCAACTATTGCAGCGCTGCTACGCATCCGGCCGACCTCGTTACAATCTGTACTGTCTTATGTGACATGTCGGATGAAATTTACAAAGGTATATAGGTTATTTTTATTCATATGAGGTCACTTGAGGTCACTTAGTTAGCGAAACTTGAGGCTATTGGAGCTTTTAATAATACGAAAATGGCACGGCAAAATTGTATTACCATTGCCTCCTATGTACTATATAGTGATACTAGAAGCTGGGAACATAGAAGGCAATGGTAATACAAATTCTGTCATGCCGTGCTGTGCCGTTCGAATTATAAAAAGGCCCAACTTTCCCCAAGGAGCCCTTATTATGGAATTGAAAAAAAAAAATTTCGACTTCGGAGTCAATTGAGTAACTCAAATTTTCAAAAAAAATTGTTAAACATAAATGTTAAATTACTAGATTATCTAAATGGACTCTAAATGGACCGTACTTGTATTTATTCCCCCCTTATGTGAAATTTCAATAAAAGCTGCCTAATAAAATGGACAACAGATAGTTCGTGCTCGAGATGACGTCACAAAGCGTTTGAGGCTATCCCGGAAACAAGCGCCGGCACAGGGGCTAACAAGGGCGATGCTTCCGACCCTCTATGGACATTATATTTGGGAGAAATGCAACATGGAGAAAATATTTTTTATGTATTCTTTTCGTATTTCTGAGTTCTATAACCTGATTAAAGTTCAAGTGTAGGCTAAGGGTAGGTAGATCACTGATTTATTTGCCCTCATCTTTGCTTTAGTGTTTGCTTTAGTGTAGTTTAAAATGAACTAGTAAACTACGAACCCTTATAGTTTCGCCGTGTTCGTCCATTCACGGTTTTTCTCAGAGATCCTTGTTAAATTACAAAAATACTTTGAAAATTTCTCTAAAAGTTCATATTTTTGTTACTTTTTCATTACAATATTTTTGGTAAGAAATACAATCCATTTAAAAAAATATGATAATGATACAATTTTTGTCTGCAATTTTGACAATAAAACAATAACTTCGATGGTATTAACTTTTCTTTTTACGTTTCCCACATGTATCGATCACTTTAATACATGTTTTATACGTTTGTCACTAGGATTATTGAGCTTTTGACTAGTGACGAACAACATAATTGGTCGCGCCTCCAACATACGATGTCTGACAGTTGCGAGCTTATTCACAAAAATGTTTTTTTTTACTCTGGACAAACACGGTCATCCCACGAGCGTACCACGCCGTAACGAATTAAAATTTGACAGCCATCCTGTTTTTATTTTCATTTTATTTTTAAGTCGGGTATTCGGATCGCTTACAACAGATTTTCTAAATTTGAAATTCATTTGATGTGTGAATGATTGAGGCCATTCGAAAATGTTATTAAGGGTTTGTGAAGCAGAATGTTGAACAATTTTTTGAAAGCTTTTCCGGCCCTGTAGGTACTTCATTTATATCTTTAGAAGCGTGTACACTTTTTGAAAGCGTGAAATCTTTTAAAATAAGATTTTTTTTTATTAAAACGCTACACACTCAAAGGCCCACACTAAGGTTTTCCCTTGTGTCGTGGGTCCTTTGGAACACACATAAAGACAAACACAAACACCCATGACCCGAGAACAAACATCTGCTTTTTACACAAATGTTTGCCCCGACTGGGGATCGAACCCAGGTCCCGCCGATCAAGAGGCAGCGTCACCTACCACTCGACCAAACCAGCAATGAAAAGTGAGAATGCTTCGAAAATAAATAAACAAATAATGTTGGGCAATTCATATACCGCCAGCTAACCTCAAACTAAGTAAATTTTGTACTGCGAATATTTTAAATATAAACATCCTCACAAAAGCATGTGTGTTGGATTGGAATTGAACAAACTACCTTTAGCTTAGTAGGCAAGTTTATTACTGAGCTATCAAACCTCCACTGTTTGCCAACACAAATACCAAAACCTATAGAACAACACAAAGCAAAATAATATCATTCACATTGACACACTCGCCAATCTTTTGAGAATTTCTTCCGTTACGTTTTTATCCGCATTTCAAGGAAAATGTCTGAGTTTCACCCCCGCTTTGCTTGCCTCTCCTCGTATATTACACCTATAATTTACAAGAGAGGAAGTAATAAAACTTAATGCAAACGCGTCGACTCTACGATGTTTGTCGAAATCCACCCGAGGTTGTAAAACATGTCCAGCTTTGTAGACCTCTCTCTTATCCAATTACTCTTCTTCTACTGTCTTCTTTTGAGTGAGTCTGTTCTCGAGTGAAGGGTCTTGGTGTCTGGTTATAAAACCTGTAGATGTAATGGGGTAAACACATTAGCCTGCAAGCGAGACGCGGTTTTCTCTAAATCTGAGCACCTGTAGTCTTTATACGAAATTTACGACCAAAAGCCATTGTCAAATATTCTTTAACCAAAAAAAAGTTGCTGTTACTAATGGTTCGTGTTTCCTGCCTCTCGATATGGGGTTAGAAATAATTGTTTCCGGAATAGGCGCTTAGTTGATGCCTGTGAATGGAACCCTTTATATTTTAATGGGCGATGGAAACGGCCATAAATGTTGTGACCGCAATTTCTTTAATGTACTGTATTTTGATTCTTTACTATCATAGAATGATACATTGTTAGGTCTAAAAATAGCCTTTTGTTATCTTTTGGGCCTTAATACTTACGTTATTGTGACGTATCTTGACTATTCGCTACATCGAGGCCAAATAACACATGATAAATACCTAATATCTTTACTCTGAAGTATTTAATTGTTGTCAGATATCTTTCTTATCGATATCTTTTCTTAGCTGCTTATTTAAAAATGTAAAGTTTCGAATTGTATTTTTTTTGTAGCTTAATGCTACGAAAGTGCTACAATTCCGTAATTACGGAATCCTTTTAGAATGTTTTGATAAATTTTAAATTGTTTGATATGTTCTGCACGATGTTTTGACATCAACAATAAAAACAAGACAAGTGTCATCTTAAGATCAGATGACATTGATTTTTTTTTTATTAATGAAGGGTTTCGCTCTTGACCACAATCTAGCCCAAGGGCAAAGATGACATTGGTTTTGTTTTTATTGTTGATTTTCTTTGCAAATCTTCATTGTAAAGCTTAATATAATGCACTTTAATGGTGTCTGTAAAAAAATAACTATTATTTCTTATTAAACCTGTTAACGAAAGCGACAATTAAAATTACTTTGTCTCTTCTGAGCTGAACAAATCATCCTACCCGCATTTGACACTAGATCACACACAAAAAACTGAAAAAGCAATGGAAATCGCAACCAGAGTCCGGTGCTATCGACCGAACCCATTAGACGGTGTATTCCACGTCCCTCGCCGGCGCCCCTAACATAACGGTACACATAGATTTGAATTTACCACTACGGATGACATGTACACCGTCATAGAAAACTTAAACTTGAAACTTCGATTAAGATTTCAGAATGGGGAATTTTTGGACAGCTCAGGATATTAATTCACAAAAGTATCAAAAAAGTGACTATTTTTATTAAATTGAATGCTGGAAAATCTCTCAATAAAAAGACAGTTTAAAAGAAGAGAATCGGTTTGTAATGGCTTGCGGGCTTGTATCGTAGACCGCTAGTACCAATTGTATGTAGGTATGTATGTAAACACTTTATTGCACATAATAAAAATTACAAAATCAGAGAGATGGATACAAAGAAAACTATGTACAAAAGCGAGCTTATCCCTTAAGAGGGATTTCTTCCAGCTAACCCAGGGAATTGACTACTAGTGAGACTACTCATTTTGATCTTTGCAGATCTTTCAGTATCATACCACAGCAGCACATTAGGCTATATGTTGACTTTGACGTCGCTCTTATTTCGTTTGTAATAGCGGTGGCTTTCATAATGCAAATGAGTAATCTGACGTGCCTACTGTACCAAAGGCTTTCTAAAAGTTTAATACATTAGTTTCACACTAACTGGGCAACAATGTCGGAAAGCATCGTAAGGAAACTGGCACATTAATGTTCGGGAGACTTATGGTACCCCGTTAGCAGAGTCACGAAGGTCAGATAGCAATCATTCAACTATAATTCGGAGTAAATGCGGGTCCCTTAGGACATATAAAGAGACGAACATAAACACTCAGTTAACTGGGAATCGGACCCAAGAACAATCGACTCAGAGTTGCTAGCCAACGAACTAAAGCGGGTGTTGGTTACTAAGGCAATGAGCAAATCGCATAGCTTGTATGGGGAGGGGATTTTTTTTTCATATTCTGATATATTCCTTGAAAAAAGTTGTTCAGTTCATTGAGCTGATTCACATCCATCATTTACGGTGTGCATGTAAACCCTGCAAGCGTCCGATGGTCTCTTTTGTGCGACGGCACGCGCGCCTCCCCTAGAGGTCGTATTTTTGACATTACGTAATCCGAATCACATTTACATACATTTGTCATTTGACAGACAGACATTAGACGACTAATCGACTTTGAATTGTTTATCGAGTGCTTTAGTGTCAAAGTTATTACGAGGGAGTTGATGTTTGAAGTGGTATGTTTTATGGGGATTTTATGGTTTTATTTGTTGTTTGTGTTCTTTGTTTGAGAGACGAGTTTATTTGCCCCCCCCCCCTTACCAGCCCATATACGTCCCCACCGAGGGCCTCCCTTCGAATTAGGAAGGAGATTTAGGCCATAGTCTACCACGCTGGCCCAATGCGGGTTGGTGGACCGCTCGTCTTTCGAAAATGATTTTTTCTTGGACGGGCGGGTTTCATCACGATGTTTTCCTTCACCGTTGAGCAAGTGATAATAAGAAATCCGTACATAAATCCGAAAAGACGAATTTAGTGGTACAGGCCCGCCCCAGGATTTGAACCCACCACCTTCGGATTACAAGACTGGCTCATTACCAACTGGGCTATCACTGCTATTCTTTATTTATTCAATAGTAATAATGAACATCACAAACCAGGCTTTGTATTGTGGTGTCTAATGCATTGTGGTTCCCATGGGATATGTACACACGGCAGCATATCAGGCTATACAATGTTGACCTTGATGTCGCCCTTATCTCACTCGTAATAACGCCGGCTGTCGTTGTGCAAATGGGTAACCTGACGTGCTGTCTGTACAATGACAGAAACATAAAGTTATGACCTGAGAACAGCAACTTTTATACAAATATTTATACTGACTAGGAACCAAACTTGACTGCTGTGCTTCATTATAAAGCAAGAGTTTACCTTCATTTATATTATAAAGAAGAAAGACTCAAGTCTTATTTCAAATATATGTTTGTTTGTTTGTTTGCATTTAATAGGCTCCAAAACTCTGGACCGATTTGAAAAATTCTTTCAATATTATAATACCACAAATTATTCCCGACATAAGCTACATAATTTTCCTGAATTTTTACGGGAACAAAGTCTTAGGCAGAAAGCTTAATATTATCGTCATTTATCTATAACATTTTTTTATCAAAAACTTTTTTGAATAATTTTAAATCAAAACAATTTTGTTTTTTTCGAGCTGATGACCATAGGTTAACAGCAATCAAACTCCGGGGCAAACATTTGTAAGAAAGTCGATGTCAGTTCTTAGGTCTGTCTTTTTTTGCTACCCAATGAACCGACGACTCTAGCTTAACCATAGTGTGGGCCTTAGACTACATGAAAAATGTATTGTTCTATGAACAAAAAAAAACAACGGGTTGCCCTCCGGGAGCGCGTTGTGCATTAATATGGAAATAAAACAAAATACAAAAAAGAGTCCGTTATTCTCTCAGGATTCGGTCCTTCGACGCCTCGCCTACGATCTGATAACTTCACCACTCGACCAAAAATACGAAAAGACTTTCTTGAGTTCACTTCGTGGTTTCAAACCCACGGCCTGTTGCTTACAATCGACCAAAGTGACTACTTTCAATTAAAATAGTTTAGTAAAATAGTCTATCGTTATTTGCGCGCTATGTGCGTTGACATCTGTCACAGAGATGATTTTACCATAGGGCTGCCATCCGTCCGGGTTTCCACCGATACTTCAAAGTGCACTACGCCGCTAAAGAAGTTTGCACTTCAAAAAAGGTGGCAACCCTATCCTACGCATTTTCGATCAGGTTCACGTGACACCTGACGCGAGTTTAACATTTTTTTCCCAACGCCGCTAAAGAAAAATACAAAAATAGACATTGTATTGTTCTAAATGTGCTATTCTCATTTTCCAAAGAGCAAACTCCAAACTATTAAGCGTGACAATTGACCGAGTTTGCCTGGTACAGACCCCATTGTTTGAAGTTTAATTACTTCTCGTCAAGCCTCGGTCTCACACATCAGTTTTAGTGAACAAGAGACTTGCATGTAGTTTAGCCTGCTTATATGGACCTTAGCAGTGCTATTATATAAAGCTTTTGTGACATTGTTCTATTGTTATATACTTTGGAGAAACAAAACCGAGCCAAAATGTGATTTTTCTATATTGGGTGATTTTAAATTAGTTTAAACTAGCTTTACGCCCGGGACTTCGTTCCCGTGGGAATTTCGGAAAATTATGTAGCCTATGTGTTAATTATGTATCCAGGGTATCAGCTACCTCCATACCAAATTTAATCAAAATCGGTCCAGCCGTTGTAACAAACACGACTTTCTTTTATATATATATATATATATATATAGATTTAAAATTAGTGGAAAAAAAGCATGTGATTAAGTCCACGAAATTCAAAAGCTTCGGAGGGCATGTTAAGCTGTCGGTCCCGGCTGTTTTCAATTGACTACAATCGTTTAAACCAAGTCAGAGGCCATTGTGCGGTTTGAAAATTCGGACACCAGGGTTAGCCAAATTCGCCACACACTTGACTATACCTACAAAAGAAGAAGCTGATTTCCTTAGTATGAGAAGGCAAAATTCTTTTACGTATTTCTTATGGGTTCCTTGGGAAAGTTGATAAATGTCACAGGGAGATTCACCACCAAAACTTTGATAAAAAACCTCCTAGCTATATTCAAAATTCAGAACCAGAATCACTAACAGAACACATTTTTATTTTTATTTTTATTAATAGGTATAGGTACCTATTTTCTTATACGTGGACACTAAGAATCTCTAGTCTAGCAGACAAGGCGAGAGCAGGGTGCGAGTAGCGTGTGCCTGCAGGGTGGGGCAGGCGTACGCACACACATGACGCGCCGGCGAAAATGGGAACTATTCTTGTTAATTTATTTTTTCAATAAATGTGTTCTGTAAATGATTCTGGTTCTGAATTTTGGATATAGCTAGGAGATTTTTATCACGCTATATAATATGAGGTCCACGAAACCTCAGATGGTTATAAATAACTTGTGCTTTTGTAACTATTCGTTCTTGATCTTGAGTGAAATGAAAAAATAGTTTAATTGGCAGTAGTCTTCATACAATATTTTGTATATAAATCAACTGAAACATCATTTCAATCCTGTTTATCATTTTCGAAGATTGTTTCAAAACAACACCAACTCTCTCCACCCTCCTTATCTACCGACCTACATCAAACACAATAGCGTCCAAAATATCCTAAACACAAAACAAAACGCTCCCAAGTGTGAACAGGGCCTGTTATGGCCCGGAAAGTTTTAAATGGTCACCCTTGTGCCACTGACGGCAGCGGTGACAAGCAACACAGTTCTGACGGGTCTATTATATGGCAGGGTGGTTTGATTTTGACGTACTGCAAAGTTAGGCTTCACACATGATGCCACGTCAACTGTTACCGTTGCTGAAACGCTATTTTGGAGCATGACATCCTTGAAAGCGAACGGTATTGTCTGTCACGTGGTGTGGAGAACTATGCAATCTTGGGTAAGGAAAATGACGTCTCACTTATAACTGCGGAGTTTGCTGATGGGTCTGCCTATTGTTAGTCGATCTCGTATTCGGAATTCATTCTACATACATACTGTCAAGCTTGATATTCGGGAAGTATGACTCTTGATTCTAGATCATAAAGTTTAAAAATACTGATGGTCTACTTATAAACGATGTTAATAGTAACTATGCGATACATACAGTGACAGCTCTCTTATCGAACTCAGAATTTATTTAAAAAGGAAATGTGTGGAAATGTGAATACTGAACTGAGCGGCTTTCAGAACTATAACTTAATATCAAAAATCTTTATAACAGCCCCACTACTGCGATGTATGTCAAAACATCTTAGTATTCAAAGTCGTCATCCTCACCTTGCAAACGGTGCACCATGCTGATCAACGGACGAAACTTTAAGGGTTTTTTTACTCGATTTAATATATATTCTTTATTGCACTTAGATAACATGGGATACAAAATAAAAGAAAAAAAGTTTACAAAGGCGGACTTATCACTAATAGTGATCTCTTCCAGCCAGCCTGGTGCATTGAGAAATATTGTTTTAAAAACGCGGGACAAAAGTGCATAAAACAACTCTAAATAACCAAAAAATAACTACACTAACTCATTCAAATATCTATTATTAAATACAATAACACAATATAAATACATACGACATAAATATATATACAATATACCTGCCTATGATGACTCGTTCGAAAGATAGTACTCTTTTAAACGCTTAGGCGATTTAGCCATTCTCTATTTGAATATTCTTTAAACTACGCATGACATCGGCAAAATGACTAAAATCGCAGACGCCATTGAATTGAATGGTATTGTCACTTCAAAGAAATACCTCTGCCAAATCAATCGGGAGGAAAAACCGTGACGGCCACATATGGAAGGCGAATTACTCGAAAAAAGTCTACGTAGTAAACACGGAAACATAATACGGGAACTGAAGAGTGTAGTTTTATTCACCACATACTTAAAGATTTAAATTAATTACACCGTACACATTAGTGTCCGATTTTAATAACGCAAATTTCTCCATATTCCTTTAATTTCAAATGAGAATGCCACTTTGGTTGGTATCCTTGAATAAGCGTTCCAAATTTTTGGCATCCCAGCAAAAAGACGGGGAGTTCGCTGATTGCCTTCATTTTCTTGGGGCACGCTCTGCCTGTGGGCATATCCCCCGTACAATTTATTTCGCCTCATCAAAACGTCAACACGTTGACGTGTATTTTAGGGATTTTAATCGCGAGGGGGTGGCGACACTGGCGCTCTCTATGCAAATTACGCGGACCCGTGAAAAAGATGGTGTGCCGTATGGGAGGGAGTATAACATTGTTATTATAGATGAGGTCTTGTTTAACTAAGCATGCTTGTTGGTGCTGAGATATAGTTTTTCATCTTGAGTGTGTTGTATGTAAAAACATATTTTTGAAGTGAAAACTTCTCTAGCGGCGTCGTTGTGCACTTTGAAGTATGGGTAAAAAATGTTAAAAATGTTAATAATGAAAATTCGTAAGACTGAGGGAGAGTAGACCGCAAGGAAGTAATATATGTTCAAGTTTTCACTTCTGCCGGCCCTCCCGGAGAGCAACCCGTTGTTTTTTTATGACTTTTAAAGATTTGGTATGGCTACAGATAATGTTTTTTTATTGATACAGTGCCAGGGTCTTAAGTTTTAAATATATATTACATTACATACACTCACGCCTGTAATCCCATACGGGGTAGGCAGAGCACCAATGATTTCAGACTCACTTGATGCCACGTTTGACATAAATTCTGAGGGTAAACATGAAACCCTTGTGTCCCTGAGTTTTACTATAAACTGATTTTTACAGTACTTTCACTTCCAGTCCAGCGTGGAAGCAACTTTTGAAAGAAATTATAATTTAGAACTACTATTTCCAGTTGTGATGAATTATCTGATAAGAGCAACTTACAAGTAGAAGTCATTCTTTTGGCGCATAGATAGATAGGAATACTTTATTGCAAACTCATAAACGAAAACATACATAAAACTCATGTATCTATCTAAAAACAGCTTTTTAAATTTCGGTGTTAGAAGATAAGTTTTATTTTTCTTCGACAGACTTTCTTCTCAAATTTACTTTGTCCGTTAAAATAGACTTATGTCTGTAACAGCTTGTTCAAAGTACGTAATTGTTTCCATATAAAATTGACACGCGCAGGGAAAACGTGGGGTTGACACAAGTTTGTTATCTTGTACAATTTTAATTATTACAAGTATTTTTTAATATTTCTATGTATTACCAGCTATCTTACAATTTTTACTTTTTCTATCATTGCTTTGGTACAGTTTCTGCCATGGTAAAGTGTTTACCAATTGCTTTTGACGAATCGTTATTCAGTTATTTTTACAAAAGATTATACTAGCTTATATTAGCCATATACATTATGTATCACCCTGATATTTATTATTCGTTAATACAATATAAAACAACTTCAGTGTTCTATTGAAATGCTACAGTTACATACATACGTACATAAATAAGCTCACGCCTTTGTCCAGTTGGGATAGGCAGAGACCTGCTGAGACACAAACACACCTCTTCCGCTTTCTCTACATTCATAATTCGCTTTATGCATCCTCTTCGGATTCGGGTACTCCTTACGCGGCATTTTCTTAGTACATCACCAATTTCAAAAAATACAAATAGAAAATTCTTTATTTTTAAAACTAAGTGTTTGAAGTCCCCTAGTAGACGAAAAATTGCCCGTGTCAGGAGGCTCCGCTCTTCCATACAATATAAAACAAGTAATACAAAATATTATGAAACAAATAAAGTGAAGAATTTCGTCTAAGTACTTTCGCCTAGGGCGCCCTCTTTCAACCCTTATAACTACACTAGCTGATGCCCGCAACTTCGTTTGCGTGTTAATTTTTTCTTTTGAACAGATTACACTTTATTGACGGTCCATTAAGATTTTTACATACAAAAGTTTTTTCCCGCTAACTCCCGTTCCCGTGGGAATTTAGCAATATCCTGTTGCAACTAAGCTTTAAGTTTACTAAGGTACCTGCATGCCAAATTTCAAGCGTCTAACTTAAGCGGTTTAGATTTTTCATACAAAAGGATTTTCCCGCTAATTCCCGTTCCCGTAGGAATTTCGGGAATTCCTTTCTTAGTGCACCTCTACGGTACCTAAGCTACGTCCCTTCCAAATTTCAAGTGCCTACGTTTAGCCGTTTAGGCTGTGCGTTGATATGTCAGTCAGTCAGTCAGTGAGTCAGTCAGTTTCTCCTTTTATATATTTAGATTCGCACTGTATATTTCTTTCCTCAATCTACTTTCATTCTTTCTTTCCACATGTCTAAACTACCGCAACTCCTTTCTCTATCCTCGTCGTATCTTCTTTGTTACAGTTACTGTTTTAAAAACTCTTTTTCCACTCGCGTCATAAAAGCATATTTCACTTGATCAACGCTTGAAGTGTTGGCGTAACTGAATTTAAGCTTAATCAAGCTTCCTTTGTTTTATAGCCGATATACTACCAATGCTCGTATACGGCGAGATGTTTAATCCAATCTTTCCGCACAATGTATTGGGTTAAGAACAAAATGCTGTTTCACACCTCATTCACAATATAAATGCCGTCCTTCAGTAGGGAATCATCGATTTATTTATTTGAATTTTATCAAATTTTATCAAAGTATAGAGGGTTAATAGAAATACGTCACGATTCCTTTAAGATCAAACTACCCCTGGGTAGATGGGGCAAAAAGGAACCAATTTCGAAAAAAATATCCTCTTTTATTTTAAAGAAAAATGGGTTTTAATAGGGTAAGCTATGAACAAAATTTTAAGAATTATTTTCGTCTAAAGTCGTTCAGTATAGGCTTTTCTCAGCAGTAGGATCAGAATATCAAGGTCATTTATAATTATAATTGTAATAATACAATAGCTCCAGTTTAGTATCAAAAATGAAGTTAATACAATAATAATGAGATATGTAGCTAATAAAATAAAAATCACATGCAATTTACATTTTTATCTTCCAATTGGTGCCGTTTTTGGTCACTTAGGTTTATAGCTCAGTCAAGTTAAATATTATTAGGGGGTCGTGCTTGCAAAAGGTCGGGTCATTCTGAATTTTTTATATGTTGTTAAGACCTGAACCAATATTAAAAAACCAGATTTGCAATTTCCAAAGTGCTGTGCGAGCGGCGGTGTGACCAAAAAACGATGAAATTTTCGGTTTTTTTTCAGTTTTTGTTCAATATCTTAGTGAAGGAAAGGTCTGATCAGTATAGTCACTATAGATACTTTTAAAGTATAGTAAATTTGCTACAATGTGAGACCAAGCCGAGCTCTCTACAGCTATTGATTCCCAAGATACAGTTCTTCAAAAACAAACCGGGACGTTACTGTTCACCCACGCCTTTACCGGGTGCGATACCACCTCAGCACCGTTTGGCCAAGGAAAGACCAAAATCACCACACTCCTGAGTAAGAATGAACCACTTGCTGAGCAAGTGGAGGTCTTCCTTCGGCCAGACTCCACCCCACAAGCCGTGAAAGAAGCCGGTATCAAGTGCTTTGTGGCTCTATATGGGGGTGACATCGCGAGGGACACTTTGAATTTCCTCAGGTATAAGACGTTTGTCACTTCAATGAGCATAAACCTAGCCCGTTTGCCACCGACAGAAGATGCCACAGGCCACCATGCAGCAAGGTGCTACCTCCAAGTGCAGAAGTGGCGGGGAGTCAACTTGAATCCCACTGATTGGGGGTGGAAGATGTCTTCTCAGGGACTCATCCCCATCCCCACCACCATGGATCCCGCACCTCCTGCCCTTCTGCGCAAAATTTCCTGTAAATGCAAGAAAGGGTGCTCTGGGAACTGCTCGTGCAGAAAGGCTGGGCTCCGCTGCTCAGTTCTTTGCCAGTCATGCGGTGGCAAATTGCGCACTTACGTCCCGGAAGTGGAGCTGAAATGCTCGGATGATGAAGATGACCCGAATACAGATTGGGCGCCTTTCCCAGCGTCCATCACTGTCGACGAGGAACCATCTTCATACGAACCCAAACTTGGGTCATCAAAGATGAAAAGAAAGGCATAATTTGGCAACCAAAACACATTACCTACATGATATATATTACTTTTCTTAGAGGTACTGTCAGATTATGTTACTTTAGGTAGTTGTTGTTTTAAAACCGCTGGGTATACAGATACTAGTTTGATCACAAATGAAAGCTAATTAAATTTACTACAACTTAACATTTGATGTGGGATGCATATTTTACAAGATATTTCACAAAATAAGTGAAGGTTCCAAAAAAAAATCACTTTTTGCAAAAAAATCATGTTTTCGAAGAACTGTAACTTGGGAACCAAAAGCTGTAGAGAACTCGCCTTTATCTCAAATTGTAGCAAATTTACTATACTTTAAAGGTATTTATAGTGACTATACTGATCAGACCCTTCCTTCACTAAGATATTGAGCAAAAACTGAAAAAAATCCGAAAATTTCATGGTTTTTTGATCACACCGCCGCTCGCACAGCACTTTGGAAATTGCAAATCTGGTTTTTTAATATTGGTTTAGGTCTTAACAACACATAAAAAATTCAGAATGACCCGACCTTTTGCAAGCACGGATTTACATCTAGACTGAACTATTAAATATCATTCAATTTATTTTCAATCTATACTTGCTCATTCATTTTAGTATGGTGTACGTAAGCTAATCCAATCAAATTTATTCCAAATCAGCCCTCACATGGCCTGTTTTACTGCCTCTCTTGTGGTTATATGACTGCGAGAAACGCTTTGTAAATCCTTATTTCATCTGCTTGAATATTTGAATATCGTACCGAGTCTTCCATTAATTTAAATTTGCTTTGTCGTTTCCGTTGAGAAATCGTGTCTGCTGAATCAAGTCGGTAACGTCACACATTTAATGGCTAATATAGGGTTTTTTATCATACGGCGAGTCCTTTGTGTTAGTATTGGAATCTTTATAAAATAAATGAGAAGAGAAAACTTTGCAACTATTTTAAACTCTAATGTATCCACCTTACATTATAAAACCACTGATTTAGAGGCGGGCTGGGTTAGTCAAGTTTACCCCGTACTTGACTCTACCTACCTGCACCATAAGAAGGAAGAGGCATCGTCAGTACTAACCACAGAATTAAATAAAAGTACAGGCTACAAAAAAAAACAGTTGAAATTAGCCCAAGTGTATGCACCTCATAAGCTTTTTTTTTTTTAAATTAGCAAAACAAATATTTGCATCCATCCTTTTAAAAAACAAAACTAACAAAAGCGGACCCCGTACGCTCCTTCCAAGCTTACTTAGTATGTACAAACAGTGTTAAAGGGCAAAGTTCATTCAAATTTGAACATTGTCACCAGTAGACAAGATACATAGGTGTGTACTAAGGGAAGTGACTGTACAAAGCTCGCAAATCCGGACTACCAACACATTAACATCACACAAAACAGCGTGAAATACATTATTAATTTCGCGTGAAATCCTCAAACTGTAATAGTGCCTTAGGGCGTCGACACGCATAGTGTTATGTCGCTTACAAATCCGTTATTTGCTCAAACAATCATGTATGTATAATTGTACTGTTTCCAGAATAGGCATACATTTTGTATGCTTGTGCGGTTCATTTGATAGTTGTATTTGGTGATTTTTGTTCGGTGGTTTTAGAGACTCGGTAGTCTAACGGCTGGACTCGTAATGGAGAGATACCGAGTTTGATCCCCAGTGCTGCCATGTACCAATAACACATGGTCTGACTTATGTAAGTTAGTTGCACACTCAACCTAGAGGGAGAACATCGTGAGGAAACTGCACATTTAGGAGACTGAATGTGTAACCATTATCCAATCCGGTCAGGTTCTTCTGTCAGAATCACGGAGGTCAAATGGCAATCGCTCTACGGTAATGACTTGACCTGCCAAATCCTGGTCAAGCGTACTGCGAATGAGAAACGGAACCAAGCGCTACGAGAAAAAATATCATATTTGGTGGTTATTTATTTAAACAATTAAGATTTTTTTTAACTCCCATTACAGATTTTTTTATGACAAATGTTTTACCCGCACGTCTAAGAAAATTCGTTTACGGGCGGCGCGAGGTCCACCAACCCGTATTGGGCCAGCGTAGTGGACTATGGCCTAAATCTCCTTCGTGTTTCGTGTATTTACTATTACCATTATATTTACCCCATCCCGAGCACGTAACGTGGTACACTAGGATTCTCAGTTTCAGTGATTTTGCATAGACATTTTTAAGGCGGCGCGCAGTCATGCCATCACCAGGTAGCTCTAGGCTACGAGCACTTTGAAGTGCTTCTTCTTCTTCTTATCGTGTAGGTATAGTCAAGTGTATGGCGCTTGGCCAACCCTGGTGTAAGAGTTTTCAAACCGCACAATGGGCGTTTCCCCACTGGACGGCACGGAGGCCGGCGCCGGCAACGTTGAGAGTGACAGAGCTATACTAGGAAAAGAGACAGACTACCGATTTCTTGCTTCGTAGTATAGCTCTGTCACTCTCGCCGTTGCCAGCGCCGGCCGCCGTGCCGTCCAGTGGGGAAACGCCCAATGGCCTCTGACTTGGTTTTAACGACTGTAGTCAAGTGCTTCTGATTGCAACTGAAGCTTAACAAAAGCTTGTATCCGGAAGTTAACATCGTTTATTATTTAATTTGAATTTCTAAGGCTTACCTTCGGGTATATTAACCTGATACTCAGAACTAAAGTTTTAGTAATTAACTAGAGGATTCCTGAAACTTCGTTCCTGTAGGAATTTTGTAAAATCCTTTTTTGTTTCTTGCCTATGATATTATTTTATATCATAGGCAAGAAACAAAAAATTTCAGCTTTCACTGAGTCAGCTGAAATTTGGCACAAAGGTTTTTTTTCAGGCGTTGATGAGTCAGTGAATCCGGACCATCAATTGTTTATATATAAATTTATGTTTTCTTAAAATCCATAGTTTCAGGAAAATGCATCTTCTACCCGTGTGTTTCTCACCTTATATCATCGTTAGCTACATAAAGCTGGTAAGATATAATTATCCTGTCCGTGGGTTCCGCATTCATTATTCATACTGTTTAGTGGTCGAGGGTAATGAGAAACAAATGGGTGGTAGTGGCTTTGCTTCTACCAGGTTGGTTCTAAACGGGATGAATTTTCTATTTTGGAAGTGTTAGTAACGTTAAGAAATTAGTTGTTGTGTTCTCCTCTAAATTATTTACAATTTGATCCTATCACACAATTGTTGTGTTTTTTTAATAAACCCATTATAAGGCCTTCCATCGAAACGTGACATTCAGGGAAATGGACATTCGGGGAATAGACGTTTAAGGAAATAGACTTAATTAAAAGACTGGACGTTACGGTGATAAGACTCAAAATGCCTAAAGGAAAGAATTTTCTTAGACATGCGGGTTTCATCACAATGCAAGTAATAATGAAACATCCATACATAAATTCAAAAAGACGAAGTTAGTAGTACAGGCCCGCACCAGGATTTGAACCCGCAATATTTCAATTACAAGTCTGGCTCATTACCAATTGCTATCACCACTAACTAGACATCATTTGTTCCTATCTTACTATTAATTACCTATATTATAATTACAGTATACGCTTACCATACATACACAAGCTCATGCCTTTGTCCCATTGGGGTAGGCAGAAATCCAGTTGGCTGGCTATATTATGCTCCAAATACACCTCTTTCGCTTCCTCTACATTAATAATCAACTTTATTCAAGCTCTTCGGATTCAGATAATCCTAACAATGCCTTATAATTTGTCGGTATTGTTTTATTATGCAATAGAACCCTTTATTCGCGACTTCAAATATTCTTGCGTAAAGAAATGATGAACTAAAAATAACTCAATGATACGATATAATTTCGAAATCTGTCGGTATTTTTTTACTGTGTATAACCCTTTTTGTCCGACTTCAAATATTCTTGCGTAAAGAAGTGATAAACTAAAAATAACTCAATGATGCGATATAACTTTGAAAGTTTTTTTTGGGACTGTATGGACGAAATAAATACAAAATTCACACATCTTGTCACAAAAGTTCTGACGGCTTCATATTCTCTTTGTAGAAAAAAGAAAGGATTTCACATAAAAGGTTTTTTTTCAGAAGTGTGAGACTTCACGTTTATACGTTTAAACGTTCCTGAAAGTACGTCTTTTGACGTTATTTACGTACAACTCGGCGTTTAAGAAAGTCCTTCAAATGCTTTTGATCTTACCTGGGACGGAATCGGAAGCTTGAAAACGAGTTTCGACAAAAATGAGAGTGAAATTCAGGAACGGTGAATGTCGAGAGGGATGTATAATATGTAAATACGGGCAAAGGGTATAATTTTTTTATATTTTTAATATGAAATTTGTTTGATGCTTTAGATCACCTTGTCTTTTTTAGCCTCATCAGAAGACTCACAAAAAAAGGAGAAACTCTTCAGCCGCATCAATCTGTCTTGAGCTCATCAAAATGCTCATCAAAGTTAAAATTCATAATAGAGAGAAAAAAAGAAAAAAATAATATTCCTTGTCCATCAACACTGAAAATCTTGAGATGCTGCATCCTCTGCGCTAAGCTTGGGTTTTCTGATTCTTTTTCTGAGGATTTTTATGCTTCTCATATTACCATTTTGAATGAATCAATAAATCATACTTTATTGCACAAGACATAAACAAAAAGTAGTACATAAACATAAGCAATTAAACAAGACGAATGTACAATAAGGCGGCATTATAAATACATATTTTTTAAACAATTAAACGCTAGACACTCAAAGGCCCACGCTAGGTTTTCACAAATATCTATTTCTACACAAATCTTTGTCCCGACCAGGAATCGAACTAGCGTCACTACCCCTCGACCAAAGCGAACTGTGGTTATTACTTTTTCAACGACGCGTTGTTCTGATTTTCGCACAGACATACTGTTCAATAATTAGAGACTACTTTATAAAAATAAAAATAAACTTGCTAAAACTTATTGAATTCTTTGGAGCCCCAAGTATATGCTTATGCTTAACGCGCGACGTAACTCAATGACTCAACTACGCTACATCCTTCCATGCGTCATCCACTCGTAAAGCTCTCAAACCTCTAATATACCTCTCAAGCATCCTATACTGTTCGTATCTAATAAATCCCTCTATGTACCAAGGGACAAGAGCGCAACAAATAATTGAAGTGTCTTTGTTGGCAGACAGTATCCCTATCGCCAATTATTTTGAAAATTCTGTTAATAGGGAACCACTCCAGACCTCTTCAAGTCTTTTTCGGTAAAACAAAGCATTGGTGGAACAAATTTAGGAACAATACGATGATGCAGATCCAAATGTTAGTATTTTGACTAACAAAGCTGTACGTATTTGTAAATCCTACTAATATTAAGAGGATCGACTACCGCGCCCATGTCCATACAAAAAGGGAAAACGTTTTGCTACCCCTAAATCTTCTCCGATTTTGATAATTTTTCACTATGTTGTTGTCCCTATCAAAAACTATGCCTCTATGTTTTCCTTTTTTGAAAATTTTGTTTAGATAAAAAGTTATAAGGATCTGTAATCTTGCTTTATTGGGTTTGAAAAACATTCATTTTAAATTCATTGTATTTCAGAAATAAAGTAAATTTTCGGAAAAAACAAAAAATAGAGGCATAGATTATATTCTGCTGAAAAGATTGATACCAAAAAGTAGTATATTTAGTACAGTTTAGGGGTTGGGAAACGTTTTCCCCCCAAACGCGATTTTCGACAAAAAAATACCTAGAAACACAGCCGAGCTGCAACTGTCTCTATCGCACGCTATGCGCGGGGGCCGAGCGCGGTCGCGACAGAGAATGATTCTCCAAATACCTATTTTCCTACGCTCGCGGCGCTATAGAATAGTCTTAAATTGCGAAAGTTTGTGAGGATGTGTGGATGTTTGTTACTCTTTCACGCTCAAACGGCTGAACCGATTTTGATAAAATTTGGTATGGAGGTAGCTGACTCCCTGGATTAACACAAAGCTACATAATTTTCTCAAATTCCTACGGGAACGAAGTCCCGGGCGGAAAGCTAGTAAAACAACAAAAATATTTTTTTATCTTTATGAATGTTGCAATGTTCTGAAATTATGAGAGTATATTCAGAGAGACGCAAATATAATCTAACTAAATGGTAAAGTTATAACAATCTTTCACGCTGTACTGGGAGTAATAGTAAAACTTATAATTTTGTTTTACTATTATACAGTAAAACTGGGAAGAGTTGCCATAAATGGGGCGAGAGGGTTTTGCTGTATTAAGGGTGATAGGCTGCCAACCTCTCAGTATTATACATCATGTTGCATCTAATAACTCTCAAAATGTATGTTATATGTGGCATCAATAGGATCTAGAACCACTGATGCTCTACCTACCCTGACTGGGATTTATATTTGTGTGACGCAAATTAAACTATTGTCTTTTGGAATAAACTGCTCAGCTCTATTTCGGATTTATTTCAGTTAGAATCAGAAAATTAAAAAAAAAACAACCCTGAGTTTCTTGCGGACGAAGACTGAACCTTTGTGAGTAGGCATCGAGCAAAAAAAAAATGTTTTTGGCGTTCTCAAGTGACTTTAGGTCCTACGAAATAAATTACTTTTGCCTTTTTTATGACGTACAAATCAATTCCAAATATTACTGATTAACTCCACGTATCACTTAAGTTTATAATCAAATCAAATACAATACGGAATTTCCACAAAATTTGTGTAAAATTAATTCGATATTGTTACTCTTTGTGGAATTCACTGTGAATAGTGAACAATTAGTGCATTTTGTCTTCCTGCTGTCATTCTACTGGAATTTCCGAAGTTATTTTGTTGTTATTACAATTATTCAAATCCTGCATTGCAGATGATGGCGTCTTTCTACTATATTTTAAAGATATTTCTAAGTAGCGATTCGATGATCGCAGCATAATCATACATATTTATAATTTAAGTAAAACATTATTCTGTAATAAGTAAATATAGTAATCGGCTAAAACATCATTATTTCTCAAAAAATTTTTTGCAATTTTCCTATTTTTTTAAACCATTTTTTACTGTTAGCCATGTTTAAATCATCCGTGATCTATGCGCTTGCAAAGAACGCACGCTCTGAAACACACATTAAAACATTTTATAGTCGTAAGACCCTTTTAAAAAAATACTCTGCAAATCTTGAAAGTGTAGGTAAAAGTATATTTAACCCCATCTTCTTTCACAATCACAGAGATGTAGAAAAATACTTTTTTTGAAAATGTTGGGGCTTTATGTGAGCACTAGAAGTCGCTGGCATAGCTTTCGTAATGAGACCGAGCAATCATCACAATGAATAGGGAGAGCCTCTGAATGCGGGTCCTTCATATCCACAAGTCGAGTCGACTCGACTGCTAGGAAGACCACACGGTGTGTATTTTTTTACTAGAAATGTAAATTTTTGTATTTTTATTTTGAGAATACAGTTATATGGAGAGCTCTGCATGTCACAAGCCTTCTTGAAAAAAATCTAAGAGTGTGGAAAAAAATCCTGAGTCTGTTGTTATTTTCAATCTTTGGCAGCTTTATTATTACGCTCACTGCAAGGCATAAACCTCCTCTCTCGTGCAAACCTTTCCGGTCTGTGCTATTCTGGTGCAGTTTTCCCCGCGGTCTTGCATACATATTTCATACAGTATTTTATCCCATCATGTATTTAACGTAAAAAAAAGAATGAGGTGTGTTTGGATTGTAGCAAATAGCATGAGCTCATGTATGTATGTATTTAAAGTATGAGCTTACTCAGAAAGTATAATTTTACAGATTTATTTTAATCATTTATGTTTTATTTATTAATTAACTCTGTCATTTAGTTACCAGATAGGTATTATAGTTTTAAGTGTGTCTTGTCGTTAGTTGTTTTATTGTAATTTTGAAAAAAGTGTCATTGGAACTTAGTAACTAACTGTTTCTGTATTTTATGATTTAACAAAATTGCATATCACATATTTTTTTATTGGACCAATTTTTTAATCAACAAAAATCTAATTCTGAAAGTTTGTTGTGTAGGTTAACTTACAACTTTTTCTTGAATCCTGACTTAGTCATAGCTATAACAAAAGAATAAAAAGAATAGATGCTTGCGATATTTTCGTAAAAATATTACCTCATTCCAAAACCGAGGAGGCTTAAAAGACTTTTCGCGTTTTGTTAATGAAAAACTCAGGTCATATTTATTTGGTCTGGAATTTTTTCCCGACCTTCAGATCGCCACAATGGAGGCAAAACGTGAATTCTTGCCTTCGAATACAATGTCTTTTATGTTGATGACTGTTGTGACCGCACGTCAGGTATATTAAGGGACATGACTAGAATTCGAATTTGCTTGAAGATGTGGCTATTTGAAAAACAACAATAAGATTTTAAAAAGTTTTTACCCCCAATAAAAAAGAGGTGTTATAGGTTTAACGAGTGTATGTGTGTTTCTTTTTGTGGCATCGAACGAATGGATCGATTTCGATGCGGTATTTTTTTTTAAAGTTGACTTAATCGAGATGGTTCTTAGTTTTATTTAATCAAAATCGGATCGGCCGTTAAAAGTTATACGCAATAAATGTCGGAGGTTAAAAAAAAAATTAGAGTTATTTGATACTTACCCTAAATATCCTTATCAAGCAAGCACTAAAACCCGACGCATTTAGAATGGCCACAAGACCTCTTAAATGAGGAGCACGTTTCGGGGTCTCCGTGATTTTGCGGTGACAACCCGTCAGAAACTGTACCGCACACGAGAGGAATTTTGTTGAATATTTCTTTGTACTCTGCCAGTATTTTTTTAGATATTTTTTTTTTTAAATGGGTATTATGCAAGTCATGTCAGTTTCTGAATTGGAATAGAGTAGAAAATAGTTTAATTTATTACAAAAAGGGTCTAAAAGAGTGTTCAAATCTACCAGTAACGCTCTGCCTACCCCGTTAGGGATCATAGGCGTGATCGTATGTATGTATGTGTTCAAATCGCTGAAGGTTAAACTTTTAAAGAAAATACTTTATTTAGCCACATTTTATGCTTTTTACTCGTAAATCTAAAATCAAAAGATCAAAACACTTCATTGTCTTTATTCACATATGCAGGGCTCCCCTCCATTCCTTCATTTTACTTTGATGCACCCTACAACTACCTTGGGATGACATAGAACATTTTATAAAAATAAAAAACCTTTCATTTCTTCGAATCAACAAAGAAAAAATAATGATCTGGTTTGAAAAGGCGCAGAGCAACAACAGTCTCCTTTTGAAAGCGGTTAAAATGAGGCAAGACGCTTTCTCCCTTGAGAAATGTAAATAATTCACGGCACTGTCCTTTGAGTCATACCGAGCCATTAAATTTGGTCTGTTTGTTAGGCTAATTTGCTAAATTACTCTTGGGAAATATTTGCACAAAAATTCATGCAAAATTAAAAATCTCCGCTTTACGTGAAAATTATTTTGAGAGCAGCTTATATTCAATTTGCATTGTATCCTTTCCTTTTATTTGAACTCGTGTCTGTCTTATTTTTATTTTCATTTCTAAATTATACAACTCTGACCTAAATTCGAGTCAACTAAATGAAACTGCGGTTAAGATGCCGCCGGTCGGAGTAGAAGCTTTTGGTTGATATTTGTCTGAATATGACAAATAAAATTTTATGTTTTACGTGTCTTGGACGTTCTTATAAAAGATTTTATAAAATTCAGATTTACGTGGTTTTTAATGCAAAAGTTATATCTTCTAAAGCAGCCTAAAACTGTGCACAAGGCCTCTGTGGGGGTATTCGTGAATAAACTAAAACAAAATTCGTAATGCGAGCGTAGAATACAAAAACTTATTTTTCTATCTATCTAAATTTCATATGTATCCCCGAACTTTCAGCCAGGAGCATGACAAACAGTTATTAATTTTTTTAGGGCTCTGCCAAATATTATGTAGTGTTTGTAATCGTGGGACAGTTTGTTTGGTACGGAATATACTGCAGTCAGTCGTAAAAGCGTTGCTCAGTATTCATGTCCGTCGGTCAGTCAAAACGTCTGCTTTTAAATACGTCGTCTCTCGGATTCTCGTCTCATACATACGAAATAAGTGACCTGGTTTCATCTGGTTTTCTTGTAGTGTAGACTGACTTTTTGTTTTTAATCGACTTCAAAAAAGGAGGAGGTTCTATGTTTGACTGTATGTATCCTATTTTTATGTTTGTTCACCGATTTCTCTGCCATTTGTGCACCGATTTTCAAAATTCTTGTTTTTTTCGAAAGAGTATAGATGTGGTCCATTGTCATCAAGTCAGGATCTGAAAAAGAAATCTCAGGAACAACGAGACGATCCTCGAATTTAATAGGCACTTACAATGTTTCTCATGTACTTTCTATTATATTAAAACTAGAAATGGAAAAATAAAAACAACCATCTTCAAAAAAGCGAAAAATAAAGACAACATCATTGAATGTGCTACGTAGTGCCTAGTGATTTATTTGAAGTCGGTGCTAAGTCAAATATGTTTGCCTTTGCACTGACATCAAACATCAAACGACATCAAAATTTGCTTTTTAAAAGTCGCTTTAATGGTTTTCATGTAGTGTAGACTAACATTTGTACTCATATGTTGGTTACTTTTGAACTCTAATTCAAGTTAACGATAAATTGACATTAAATTCTCTAATTAGAGTCACTGAAATTGTTCAGCTACATTATTTTGGAAAAAAAACCGTCTTTAACCAATATTTATATCTAAAATTACTAATCGCACTTCCCCATTCAGGTTGTAGGAGGTACCTAGGCTTGAAACTACTCATCGTATTAAAATAAACCTCATAGCAAAATATCATATTTAGACTAATGCGTCCTTCACAGATTTCTCTCCAATGATATAAAAATAAGAATAATTAAAACATTGAACGGTCCTCTAGCGTGCCTATAAGTACTAATGACCAAAGTGGCAATTTACCACGAGCGTTTTCGTGCTTCGGAGGGCACGTTAAGCTGTCGGTCCCGGCTGTTGTCGATTGACTACAGTCGTTAAAACCAAGTCAGAGGCCATTGTGCGGTTTGAAAACTGACACCAGGGTTAGCCAAGTTCGCCACACACTTGACTATACCTACACGATAAGAAGAAGAGTACTAATGAGAGTATAGATTTCCAAATATATACAAGGAGAATTGGACTCTATTTGTATAGAGAGAAGTTTTCACTTCTTTTGGGTTTGAATTTGGATATGCGTTCTTTTAGCCATTCATATCAACGTCAATCTAATCCAAAAAAAAAAAATGCTGTCCGTTACTATTACATTTAAGATTATGTTTTTCTCGGATATCAAGTCTTATGAGAGTTAATTCTTATTACGCTTGTTAGGGTTGTTAGATGGCAATAGACTACTTAATATCTCGCTACTGTGATAATTATTATGCAAGCAACAGTTGGAGGTAAGATTTGTGAAAAATCATTGCAACTTTAACATTTACGCCACTATTTTCTTTTCCTTCGATACATTGCAGTGCGAAGTGGCTCGTTAGAAATGTTTTTCGACGTCGTATCGTGTAGGAGTAACTTCCTACAGAACGGTCTTTTCAACTATTATACAAGCGAGTTGATTGCTCTCAATAGCAGTGAGAAAATTACCAACGCTTAGGTTTCTTTCGAGAACGTTCCAGAGATTTCTAGTTTCCAGAGTGCTCTTGTAAGGCTTTTGCTAGAACTTGAGGTTTTAGTTTTTTTGGAAATTTTATTTGTTGGATTGCTGTGTTATGTATAATTGCATCAAATAATTTATTTTGTAATATATTTAGCAAACAACTAATCTGCGTAACTACAGCCTAAAATTTTAAATTATATTGAGAAGATAAAAATTATTTACAGCAGATCATAGTTATAGGTAGATTCTATCATTTAAGTATTTTCTAAACTGCCCCTTACACGCCCTGCATAACTTTCGAACATCCGTCGCGTCGCACCTTGATCACCATTTTTCAGGTAGTCGTTATCCATCACTCAAGTACAATACATAGGCATATAATACATATACAAGGTGTTTCAAAAAAAACCAAAAAAATAATAAATCAAAATTAATTAAAATTAAGCTTACTGCACAGCTCTATTACAAATTGACAAGTATGTCATATTAATTATATGAAACTTTAATTTTGTTAATGTCGTGCAACTGATGACTAAAGTTGTGACTATTTCACTTTTAAAATTAAATTTTGGAATTTCTTTTTTTTTTGTTTTTTTGAAACACCTTGTATACATACAATACATATCTGTCGCCTTAATACCAATTTTGAGTAACGTGAGTAAAACCGTTTTAATTAACATGTCTTAGTCGTTTTTCTTAACGAATCATTTATCTATTTTTATTTGAAAACATTTTCTAATACTTAACTATTTTCGATCTCATTAATATACAAGAACAGTGCTGTCAGCGCAAACGCTATCAACGCAAAGCGTTTCTCTACTTTAAAACGAGCATGCATATTTTATTCGTTAAAATCTTTTTATCTCCACATCTCTAAAAGCATTATGGTTGCTCTAAGCGCAAATCCCGAAGAGAGATTTTCACAAGTGTTCCGTACATTTTATTTTTTCGTACTTTCGCCGGTAAATCGTGCGAATGCATTTAAAGCTATCATTCAACGAAAGAGGATGAAAGGAAATATTTTATTGTAGCACTGTTTAAAAAATTACTTTCTTTATAAACTGTATTTGTTAACCCACTTCCATTAGTATTTAGTTACTAGAGTTCCTAACCGAAGCTGTTAAAGTATTGTATTATAGTTTAAAATCAAGTATTAACAAGAAAACTTAATCTAGACAAAGGCCCGGATATAAAGTCTGTGGATGCTAATAATAACACTTAATAAAAAAACCGAAGCTGTTATAGCCCAGTTGGTAATGAGCCAGACTTGTGACCAAAAGGCTGCGAATTCAAATCCTGGTGCGGGCCTGTACCACTAAATTCAAATTTTCGGATTTATGTACGGATTTCTAATTAATAAACACTTGGTCAACGGTGAAAAAAAATATCGTGAAAAACCCGCACGTCTTAGAAAATTAGTTTTCGACAGACGAGCGGTCCACCAACCTGCAATGGGCTAGCGTTGTGGACTATGGCCTAAATCCCCTTCGTGTTTCGAAGGGAGGGGGAATAATATTTGTATTTCTTTATAACACAAATATAATGAAGAAATACAAATATTATTTGTATTTTGGTATGTTTGTAACGAATAAACTCAAAAACTACTCCACCGATTTCAAAAATTCTTTTGTTAATAGATAGCTTCCTTATAGCGGGTAATATGGAATATATAATTTTCCCGAATTCCCACGGGAACCAAGTCCTAGGTGGAAGGCCAGCATAATAAGCTTAAAAAATCCACAAGATTATGTGTGCCGTAAAAACATTTTTGCATTCATTTTTCTTTTACATTGCCCAAAGCAACAAAACATTAGATAAAACATCGCTATCTCGAAAACCTTTTCTAAAAAAAACTGAATCTTCTCACTTACTATTCACATTTATATTCGCGAACCATTACCGAAGCAAGCCGCCATATTTCACATGTCTTCTATACTCCTAATACAGGGTGTAGGTGTGAGGGTCAACTTAGTAAAACCCAAAGGCTGAATTCAGAAAGAACATTGTTCTCAAAGATGTTCTAGGGGAAAAAACTTCATTTTACAGAACTCTGTCTGTCTAAACCTACAGTGAAAGAAATGTAAGTTCAGAAATGTAGATGTCGTCCTTATGGTCTCATGCGGTGTGGTAGGCTCTGCAAAGGGCCGTCTGGTTCGCGACCACCCTCCTAACGAAGTCCGACGCCATACAGCTTGCTGTATTCCGTCGGTGCGTGGGAGTACCAGTGCCTTTATAGGCATTTTCTGGGTTAACTCGCTCCACCGTCGACATCATTTTTGACCTTTATGGTCTAGCTAGATGGAGGTCAAGAGTCAACGCATCTTATAAAAAAAAATGTTAAAAAAGGGGTTGTCAAATAAACATGTAATAATCGATTATTCGAATTCTTTTTTTCTGTTTGTTTTGTTAGCGCACATTTTCGAAACTACTTAACCTTACGGTTACAAGTATGGTTCATTACTAAGTGGGCTTTCACCGCTTTGCTTAGTAAGTAATCATTGAAAACTACCTTTTACGTTTCCTGGAAAAATTGTTATTTCTAACTGATCCCGGTTATTTCTAACTTTTGGTTTGTGATTTCTAATTTGACTGTACTGTGTTGTATCTTACTTATGACCAGATTTCTCCATTTAAGAGGATCGTCTCGGTGTTTTTTTCCCATACAAACGGCGTCAATGGATTCCATCCCCTAAACGTCAACGGATCCCTGGGAAATTTTGGTATAGTGTCAGGAACACCAAAAACTAGGTCCGTACGTTTTGGTTTTTGTGATATTTTTAGTAGACAAAAAGATATTTGAGACTAAAAGTCAGCATTTTTCGCCAAAAAAATTCTCAACATTTGAGAGGTGACTGTTGAAAAACTAAGAACAAAAACAAAACGCACAAACCTCGTTTATATGCCCACGAATCGATAGAGACCAAAAACGTATGATTTCATTAAGTTTTTGGGGTAGGAATTCATTGACGCCTAAACTCATAATTTTGGAAATAAAACTCGGCATTTCGCCGGAAAGCTGCAATTGTCCCTTTCGCACAAGTCTGAGGTGGGTGGTGGACATCGAGACAGCATGAAAAACAACTGAGACGCTAGTACAAACTGAGACGCTCCTCTTAAGTATTTTTACAAGCTTTTATTTAACTTGCAATGTATGTATCTATCTAACTATGTATGTTCGGGTGAAATCTTGCAACTCAATTTTGAAGCAGACATCTTCAAACGATTGAGCTGAAATTTTGCATACACGTTTAGTTTAGATGACAATGCATGGTTAGCTGTGTGACGTCATTCTAAATCAAAAATGGCGGGACACCCAAGATGGTGGACTAGTTATTTTAATGCACTCCTACAATATGGGTATCAAATGAAAGGTTTTGCTGAGAACAATACTAAAAAAAATTCAAATAAAAGCTTGCTTAAAAAATGTATTTTTTTTTACAATAAACTTATTTAACAAATTACCGTCTAATTTAAAAAACATCGAATCACTAGAAATATTTAAGTCAAAACTATACAAATACCTGCTAAAGTGAATGTGAAACAATAAATACATACTAATAGAAAATAACTACCTATACTACTTAAATTTTGTTAAGAAAAAAAAACTATGTTTAAAAAGTGTGTTTTTGTGTTTAACTAGGTGTGAGAATGTGAATTTTAATCTTACCTCAATGTCTTTAATGTGAATTGTAAGTTAACCATATCTACTACGTACTAATTGTTTTGCCTGTGTACAGCGACAAAAATAATTTACTTTTATAAACTAACCCTTTTCTCATGTAAGTGGCATTGTCTTAGTGAGAAATAAAGATTCTTTAAACTGAAGCTGCACCTCACACCCTGTATAGTAATATACGTAAAGCCTTGCCACTTTTGCTTAGCGTTTTTCCACCGCGCTATGCAAATGTGTGATTTATTAGTTGGCTCCCTGCGTGTATGAATACCAATTTATCGGTCGGTGCAACTTTCCAGACGGTTTGTACTCTACGACTTATGGCTTGACTGTGGCTTGAACACAACTGGTGCCCGAAGTATTAAATTCTCCTGTATTTGAGCACACCCGTCGCCAGTTTCAAGGTTGTAGCAATGTTATAAAAGCTTTTAAAGTATTAGTAAATCTTTTGATAGTTGCCTCTTTGTGTAAAGTATTATTATAGCATGCAGGCAATTAACCAGCCATATTTAGACTATCGATACGAATCGATCTCGTTTACGAAAAAATCTCGTAAAGGGAAAAATTTAAGGAAACAAAGGCAAGGAGACCTAGGCGGAGCTATTTAGACTAAATAAAAGAGAAGAAGGTCGTATTATATTAAATCGAGATATCAAATCACTAGACGTGAGTAGCGTTTACTTCACCCATAAGTGAACAGCTTTTAAATTAGAAAGTAGATGTAACAATATTACTCACATTTAAAATAAGGTGGCAAGCATCGAATAATAATGCAAGATCTTACAATTTCACCTATTAACAGATTAGCAGAATTACTTTCCAGGTAATTAAATAATAACGTACCATTGCACGTCGCTCAGCGAGTATGGAACGCTCCATGCTCGGGATCTCACTAAGGGATATATTCCAAAACGAGGTCATCCGACAGAAAACCGGAGTGGTGGATATTATCCAAAAGTGGAGCAAGCTGAAGTGGCAGTGGGCTGGCCATGTCTGTCGCAGAACCGACGAGCGTTGGAATAGACAGGTTCTCTAATGGAGACCACGTCTTGGCAAACGTAGTGTAGGACACCCCCCAGCCAGTTGGTCAGATGACCTAAAGAAGACAGCAGGTAGTGGCTGGATGAAAAAAGCGGAGGATCGTGTAAAGCGGCGCACCTTGGGGGAGGCCTATGTTCAGCAGTGGACTGCAATAGGCTGATATGATGACTTTCTAGGTACACCAGGTCAATGACCAAAGATCATTGCCAATATAAAATAAGTTCAAATGTCAGCATACGATCAGATTGGCTCAAGCAAACACCAATCTGCCAATATTAAACTAATTAGTCACTGGACCGCGGCTGGTAATATATTGCAGTAACGTTTGTTTAACAGCAATAAATGCCGTGCTGTTGCTATGTTTGTTCTGCCTATTGACATTTTGTTACCTATTGTTATTGATACCGTGGCGACATAGCTGCCCGAACTAGATTTTAAAAAAGTAGATTTGAATGTTAAATTATCAAAAACGCTGCTAGTTTTTTGCCTCGTTTACTAAAAAAACATCAAACTGGCAATAGGGCATCAAAATTGTGCTGAAAGAACGACAAATTGAGAGTTTATACAAATTCTTACTCAAGTTTTGTTGCTTTTCGGTATTGGAATCATAACCAAAGTCGTCACAAGACTTGAATTTGAACATCCGTCAAAGTTTAATCGACTGGTCAAAGTGAGAAGGACGAGGTTTGACGGCTCGTTGAAAAGTTTCCCTTTGCCACTCCATTTGCTGCGTCCATTGGAATGGACTCTATAAATTACACAGACTCTCTGTATGTAGACGATTTCCTTAGTGTTTTTTTTCTTTAAGTATTGGTTCTCAAAATTATGTCGTTGAGTTAATGGTTTCGTTTAACGTGTCCCCAATAATGTAGTTTAGTTTAACATAAACAAAAATGTCAAATAATAATATTTTATGAAAAACAAGCTTTCCGCTCGGGACTTCGTTCCCGTGGGAATTCGGGAAAATCATTTACCCTATGTCCATCACAGATAATGTAGGATTCTAATGGTGAAAGAATTTTTCAAATCGGTCCAGTAGTTTCGGATTTCGGAGCTTATTCAATGCAAACAAACAATCAAATCTTTCCTTTTTATAATATGTAGAGATACACCTTTTCTACATCAAACGATCTGTGTACCGTACGATTATTCTATAGGAAATTGATTGTAATTGACGAGAACCAAATTGATTATTATCCGGGAAAAGTCCGGAGGTCTAATGAATATGCAATGACGTTAAGAGAATGTTAAAGGACTATGGCTCAGTTAAAATGCTATAATATTTTGTCGGGTGGCTTTTTGAGGTAGGATTGGGGATTAAATTATTTGTTTGGGATCCGCTTTTCCGTTTTGTGTTACGCTATTAACCTTTTATAGTTTTGACCTGAATACATTGTTGGGAATTAAAATAGATTTACTTGGTAATAAAATCTACATTTAATGAAGGTCAAAAACACCTTTTACATAAATCGAGATAGACTTTTGAATACATACTCGTATGGTACCTAATGAGAATCTTAAGCAACCAAATGAAGTTGCCCCAGGCGGATTTTGAATCCTGTCATCGTTTAGGTACAAAAGCCGATAAAGCGCAGCGATCTGAAGTGTGGAGCGCCAAGACACGTGTTAAAGGTTCAAAGATATCCATCTCAGAGTTCCTGACTAAATCACGGCAAGATGCTTTGTTACTGCCAGGAAACACTTCGCTATGAAGAATTGTTGGACAAGCGGAGGCACTATAGTCATTCTGTTGCCTAATAAAAGTCGTAAGAAGATCATTTCCATGAGTGAGCTTCAAAAGCTGACGGCACAATACCCTGCCACCAATTAAATAATGCCGGCGTCGGATGAAGGTACTACGAAATCCCTCACAAAGAATGACTGCATTCAAACATTCTTAACGTATGGACATACTTAAAATATTAGTAAATTCTTATATAACTACATACTGGGCTGTCACAGCTTCAGTGGGCTATCACCGTTTCACTAGAAGACTCGTCTTTTCAGATTTGTTTGGATTTTTAATTAATTTATCACTTGCTCAGTGGTGGAGGGCGTGGGAACGTAAGTAGGCTGCTAAAAAAATGATTTTAATGTGATTTTAAATTAGCTAGCAAAACTTAAGTGGCTGTTTCTCTTCATAAAACTGAACAGCTTTCCCAAGAAACCTCAAGTCAGCCTGATTAAACAAGTTGAATGGAGGGACGAAATATTTTTTTCTTCATTCGACCTATATTCCTTGGGGCAAGTTGTTCAGTTTCGTGAGCTGATGCACATCCTTAATTTCCATCAACAAAATTTAAGTAACTCAATATTATACTAGGTGTAAAAGACAGCTCAACAAAACTGAAACCCTGGACTCAGACAATCATTCTGAATTATCTTCCAGTGGAATTTTCCTCCGGAAAATATTAAATTTGTTGTCATGTTTTTTAACATTTTCTGCTTAATTTTTTTTTTAATATTTAATCGAATACACTCCACTTTGCAATAAAAAACAATTACAATAACGTAAGACACGAAAACCTGCTATGTACATCGCACTCCGATAGCAGCGCAGCGCGGGGGGATCGCGCGCGTGGCGCGCTTTCACGATACGTTGCGTAGCGCCAAAGTATTTAAATAATGAAAACTCCTTAACATGACGTTTCCGGGAAAAAATAATTACTGATAGTTATGGGTAGATTTGTATTTAATCTATCACTTAAGTATTTGCTAAGCTGTCCTATACACCCTGTATTTAACATGATTTCTTAGAATCTCTTTAGTTCGAGTGAATAAAACCATATTCTGCTAGAACAGGTTTTGGCTGAGTTAATGAACTTGCTACGACAAAAACAAATGCATTTTTTATACAAAAGGAAAGTATCTCTGGAGCCGCATTGCATTAAAATATAATTAAACATCGTAATATCATTATAAACTAATGTTCGCTTCAACGGCACAATACACAGGCGCGTATCATTAGATAAATCAAATTTTGACGCCGTACGTCAATACGGCAAGCAAAGCCTGTTTATACCTGAATAAATTAGCTCACAGCGCTTTGGAGAATCAGATCTTTGTGAAGATAGAGTGACTGTTTCCTCTGTATTTTAAAACAGCCAAATTTTGTGAGGTTTGGTAAAAACTTACAAGAATACTCCAACTAGATATCGGATAATGTGCTGTCCGTGTAAATAAGTTTTAAAACAGTTTTTAGTTTAACCTAATTTCAACCATGGCACCTAGTATTAAAGTTTAAAATTAAAAAAATAAGAGCTCGCGTCTCAATCGAGCTGTTATTTACCAAGACCTTTGCCTCTACATAAACATAATATTTTAAATATTATATTGTACTGTGCTTTCGAGTAGTAAAGAATTTACATATATACCTTTTTTGCGAAGGGGTAAAAATCCAGTAAAACTACACAATATAAATGGGTGGTTTCCCTTTGATAGAATGTCTCTGTAACAAACTTGAGAGGATAAAATTGTTAAATGTTAAATTTCATCCATCACTTACAATTTCTTTATTAGTAATAGGATACATTACAAGTTAGATTCTATTAATGTAAATAAGGTATGTTTTGTTCTTGGTGAGGAAATAGTCGATGGGCATTACGACTAGTTAAGTGTCTAAATACCTTAAGATTAAGAGTGCACAGTTTAGTTTATTGAGTATTTTCTTACTCTCTTGCCGTTGTCAGCCTCACCTTAGGTTTTCACGAAAGGGAGGTGCAGCTTCCCGTCAAAATGCTTCTAATAACAGTGTTGAAATGAACACCAAACAAACAGACAAAATAGTGTTCATATTTCATCTTGAATTTAAATGGTAGCTCTATACTTCAATCTCTATGGTTAACAGTATAGGCACAATCACTTTGCCCTGTGACGTATGGCACCATACAGTATCGAGATTAATCACATTAGCAAGAAGACTGAGTTCGAATACGGCTGCTTTTATCTAGGTAATAGGGTTTGAGGGACTGTAACGTTCTCCTATTAGAAATACACCTATTGATTTTGTGAAATGTGAGCTTTGAATTGAGTAGTAACGGTGTTTACCGATTGAGCTGAATTTTAAACGCTTTGTATAGGCTAGCTGTACTTCCATAGTATACGTGGGAGTGCAAGAAAAGCTAAGATTACTATCGAAGCCGTAACTCAGACACAAGGATTAAAAGCTGATAACCTATCATCACTATTCTCATGTTTTCTCAAATAACTCTCAAAACGTAGTGAAACGCTCGTAGCCCAGTGGCGCTTGCTGATCTCAACCGGTCAGTGAGGTTAAGCAACGTACACAGAGGCAGGGAACCTGATGGGTCGCCAAACTGGCAATTTATCACGAGCGTTTCCGTGCTTCGGAGGACACGTTAAGCTGTCGGTCCCGGCTGTTGTTGATTAACTACAGTCGTTAAAACCAAGTCAGAGGCTATTGTGCGGTTTGAAAACTTTGACACCAGGCTCAGAAAGTTCGCCACACACTTGACTATACCTACACGATAAAAGAAGAGAAGATGTAGAGACGATTTGAGTGTGTATAGATCTTCATATTATGTTACCACATACGTACATAGGTGTACTCTACTTGTACATTAGTCGTGTAATAAGTGTGTTTTTGATAATTTGTGAAAGCAAACGTACAGATTTTTAAACCTTAATTTGGGATATCAGTACTCATTTAATAATTTTATCTCTCTTAACGTTTGGTACAAAGGACAATTAAAATAATCGAATAAAAATTTCTTACAAAACTAACAAATTAACATCAACATTTTGGCACTGCAACTAGTTTCCCGTGTTTAACAGCAAAATCTCGGCTGATTACAGATTGTTGTGGCCCCAAGACACGAAGATAACAAGAGATCTTTAAACTTGGCAAAGATACAGCTTTACTGTGCCAATTTCGATAAAGAAAGGGGTTTATCACTAACTATGAAACTGCTGAAATCCTCAACGAACGGGCTTTGAAGTGTCTTGACGACGTTTTTAGTGAGTAAATACTGCAGCGAGTTTATCAGTAACAGTGACTTCACACAGGTACTTCAATTTAAAATTATATTTATATAAGATCACTGATCTTAGATCTATGGCCTTAATCCCCTTCGTGTTTCGAAGGGAGGCTCGTGCCCATCGGTGGGGACGTATATGGGCTGGTAAAAAAAAAAGATCACAGATAAGTGAGACGACAGAGGGCTTTTGAAAGTAAAATCTTTAAAAGTTTTGACGGCCGGTTTGGTCGAGTGGTAGTGACGCTGCCTCTTGATCGGCGGGTCCTGGGTTCGATCCCCAGTCGGGGCAAACATTTGTGTAAAAAGCAGATGTTTGTTCTCGGGTCATGGGTGTTTGTGTTTGTCTTTATGTGTGTTCCAAGGGACCCACGACACAAGGGAAAACCTTAGTGTGGGCCTTTGAGTGTATAGCGTTTATTTTTTTATTTTTTTTACATTTTACGAACAAAGAATTAAAAAAGAACTGTTTTGAAATCTTTATCTTTTTTACCTTTGCGCTAAATTTCAGCTTTCTAGGTTTGAGTTTGGTTAAGGCGTTGATGAATTAGTGTGTCACAATTTCCAAATCAGTGATAAAATTTAAATCACTTAAGGTATTACGACACATAATTCAATAATTAAACATTAAATAAATGCACGGTTATATATTCCTGACGACTAAAGCCACAGAAAAGGTCAAAGGAATCCATAACTTCTTCTTAATACATATTAACACTCCACCTTTATTAACCATTCACCATAGAGGGGAATAAAGTGGTTAACCCCATCGGCCTATAATGGAGCCTTGCTCAAGATATTCCGCCAGCAAACTAATAACAAAACTGACAACAAACTTGATCTTTGTCTTCGTAATTTGATCGGACAATAGCAGTTTCACAATATTAAATTTACTGTTTTTTATAATTTAGTTAATTCTGTTCAGCAGACATAGTGGCTTTGCAAATGCAAGCTAAAAGAAACACATTCATTAGATAAGTGCTTCAATCAGATTTCTAGTTGATTGAATTTATTTTGTGGCAATCTGTCACATTAACTAATTTTTTGAAAAATTACGAAATACTGGTCCTTTTATTTGCTTCAATGTATATCTTGACGAAGTTTTGAGTCAAAACGTTGAAAAAAAATCGTATTGTGTGTTCTAAACTGTTGAAACCTATTTATTTCAATAAGAACACCCTGACCATTAAGATTTGTATAAATTCGAAATTTCTTCATTTGGTGAAACAGTAAGCAACACGGCTCAAATGCTGTGTCAAGCCTTTACTTGGCTTTAGTGAACTCTACCTTACTTTAGCCCCTATTCTGTGGACAGGCCAAGCTTGTAGCAAAGGCAAAAGATACTGCTTTGCTGAGAAAATATCTGTCTAGAACATCTGCTTTCCTTGTAAGTACTCTGCCTTGCGTCTGCTGTATCGTAACCATTCATAAAAGAATAATATTAAAACCTTGTTCAAGACCTTTAAAAATTAAAATCATGAGTTCCATTGATGTCACCAACAGCAAAAAAAAGTATAGTAGAAAAAGATAAACGCCATTTACCACCACACTCAGTGAACTTAAATACTCCAGGAAGCGTAGCATTACGAAATTATGTCTTTTGGAAAGCTTTTGCCTATCTACTAAAATGTCACAGACTAATAAAAGCAGTCTTTGAGACTAAAGAGTATCATTGACTAGAGTAAAATGTTATTGTTACCTAAAAAAATAAACAAAATACTATAACGAGGAAATGTTGGTATGAAATCAAAATAGTTCGCTATATTGGGCTCTACGTGATTAGGTATCTAAATAAAAATCATCCATACTCACATGACGCTTGTAAACCAGAGTAACAGATAAGTATATTCTTAAAACCGCTCGCAATAAATCACACACAAATTTATTTGCCTTCTGTAACGCGTCCACATATTAAGATTTCTATGAGCGTCTCTCTATTAATGTAAAATGAAGCACCCGATCCTCAAGTAACTGCTGGTTCTCTGTTATGCGAAGTTAAACGCATAATTTGCATAGAAATTATATCGCGTCCGCCGGTTCATGGGAAATTTTCGTAATTAAAACGCCTTCGTAGCGGGGATTTCGTTCCAATTAAAAGTTTTGTAGTATGCTTGAGCAGCTATTGTGTGGCAATTGATAATTTAGCAAGCTTGAAACATTGGAGGACCTAGTTTGGTAATAGACGCAGTCCTTAAGGTCTAGATTAAAATACATACATTCACATATATAGGCTTACGCCTATAATCCCTATTGGGGTAGGCAGAGCACCAGTGGTTCTAGAACCACTTGATGCCACATTTGACATAAATTCTGAGGGTTATTATTATTAGATGATACATGATGTATAATAGTAAGAGGTTGTCAGCCTCTCGCCTTTATTATAGCCAAACCCTTTAACTACCTTTAACTCATCATTTGCCTTAATTTCCCGGCTGACGGGATCAGTGGAGATTTAACTATACTGAGACTAAGGTAATAATTATTGCCTATATGCATGTTGTTAGCAGTCACCTCATTTGCTAACTGAAAACAACCTGGCTGAGGCAGCACCTTTTCACCACATTATTCATTTGTATATTTACGTCTGTTTTATATGGTGAAAAATTTATATGGTGAATGATAGGTATTTACCTATGAAATTGCCGTTTTTCATAGAACATTTTTGTAAACTGAATTTACCATACTAACGTTTTTGAACTTTTCTCGGGAATGCGAAATCCACATTAAAAATGTTGTGAGAAGGTTTAGACTACATTAAGTTAATTTTCATCATACTTAGTTTATTGAAAGTTGTAATTGTAACAAAGGTACAGCAAAAATAAGCAATGAAACAGGGAACGGATGAAACGAGCTATATTTGAGCTTCGTTTTCAAGAAATAAATCCAAGGTAAGTATGTATTAATTTAACTCAATATCTATGTTATATGGCCACGTTTTAACTAAAAACAGTTTTGGTAACAGCTGTTCAATTAAATAAATAATGACCAAAATAAACGTTCAGAAAAAATCTGCTATTTCTTAGGTAAAGACCTATTATAAAAAATAAATACAAAAATTATAATAATAACTTTATTCGTTTTTGGCAGCCATGAAATGTGACGACAACAGTTCTTATTACAGTCTTTGTTATTTTATAATTATCCATTTTCCTAACTTTTAATTTCATTGCTGCAAAAAGTTGGACAATGAACAAGTTTTTTATTAGGTCGTTAGACCGAATAAAAATTAATGATGGTCTAAACTTTTCAAATAATCCTATTTTGCACGTTTTTTTGTTCAATGAAAACGTCCTTTTTATAGCCAGAAAAATTGTATTTATTGTTCCGAATAGAAATCAAGTAATGATAATTGTGACTTCATACTGACTAGTGGCTTTAAAAGGTCCGTATTACAGAACACGAATCAAACTCTGATCTATACTTCAGTCGTCTCTGTTATTTTGTTAGTGAGAGAAAGAGACAATCAATATTTAAGTATAGATCAAGACTTTAAGTATGCCTCTATAGGCATTTTCTGGGTTAACTCGCTCCATCCTCGACCTCATCTTTGACCTTTATGGTCAAGATTGAGGTCAAGAGTTAACCCATTTTATAATGAAATTTTTTAAAAAAAACTTGAATATCTTTCTGTTATACAATACTAAGTCCCCTAGACGAATTTGTACTTACTACTGTTGCTATGTATAACTTTAGTAAAACTTTACTTCATTGTTCATTGTTTTTAGATTTTATGTATTCATATTTGTCGCTTAATATACACACATCAACGCGGTCTAGGGATATTGCACAATTTTTTATACAAAAGAGGTCTGTTTGAGAAGCTATAATAGCATACTCGAGATACATGGAGGGCTATAATTTTCAGACGAGCAAGTGCTAAGCCTGAATTTTCAATTCTAATCAATAAATTTTGTTTTACTTTAAATGTGTGAAAACGTGACGGAAACGAAAACGAAAATGCACATAATAACAACACAGAATAAAAAATAAAACGTAAAATTAAAAATAAAAATAAAATATATAAATTAAAATGGATGGAGTTGTGATGTGTTGTGATGTAGTGCGATGACAAACAGGACTCACCTCAGCATGTGTTGCAGCAAAGGCCACAACGCTGGTTTTCAGTTGAGCCCCAAAAACTGTGCAAAAACTGTAAACTGTGCATGTGGTGCTGTCCTGTAAGTAATAAGGCATTTAGTTGTAAATTAAGTTAGCTTAAGTAATATCTGTATCAGTGTACTTGCTGTTGGTCAGCCAGATAAATAAAATAAATCGTGAAACAGTTTGGCAATGATCTCTGGGGTCTGGCGGCTGATAGGGATCGCCCATTCATCATACAGAAGAAGGTCATTCGTATGATATGCCGTGTAGCTCCTGATGACCCAGCGCAAAAACTCTTTATTAAACTGGACATACTTACAGTCCCGTCGTTATACATCCTGGAGGTGGCAAAGTATGTTCGCCGAAACCTAAGCGAGTTTCCCACTCCTCCCAAATTCTCTGCCAGAAGAAGGCACCAACTCGCATCGACTGTGCATTACTACAAAAGTCAGCTTTAAGTGTCATGGGACCCAAAATTTACAACAAAATAAGTAACGATATTAAAGAAGCTAGCTTTATAAGCAAATTAAAGAAACACCTTGTAGAAAGGGCGTATCATTCTGTGAGGGAATTCATTGACGAATGAATGTTACCCCTAAACGTTATGATTTATAATTTATTATTTTATTTTCGGACTGTATTGGTCACAAATAAGTGAATCTGAATTATTTTCTTTTTATTATTATTGAATTGAATGTTATTATTATTTAATATTTACGACTCCTAATAATGTATGATTAATAAAAATAAATGAATATGAATGAATTTTTTCAGACTAATTTGACCTTGCTGAACACGAATTTTTCCAGTGCCACCGCTATTTCCTTCTCTTTCACCTCCTTCTCCCTGAAAATATGTCCTAAATCACAGTTTTTTTAGATAAACTACTTATCAGATATATTCTATAAAATAGAAATAAATTACATTACATTTTCCACAATGTGCGATTTATTTTATTTCGGTAAGATGTCTATCCAAACGTTAACAATAACCATCATTTTCTTACAAATTTAGCCACCAACTGTTATTTTTACTGCCATAAACGTGCTCTGGTCCGTATTACAGTACGCGACTCAGACTCTGATCTATTCCTGATTAGAAGTAGTCTTTGTCATTATGATAGTGAGAGAAAGAAACAATCAATACTTAAGTATAAATCAAGGTGAAGTGCTCATAGCCCAGTGGCTGATCTCAACCGATCAGTGAGGTTAAGCAACGAACACAGAGGCAGGGAACCTGATGGGTGACCAAAGTGGCAATTTACCACGAGCATTTCCGTGCTTCGGAGGGCACGTTAAGCTGTCGGTCCCGGCTGTTGTCGATTGACTGCAGTCGTTAAAACCAAGTCAGAGGCCATTGTACGGTTTGAAAACTCTGACACCAGGGTAAGCCAAGTTCGCCACACACTTGACTATACCTACACGATAAGAAGAAGAATCAAGGTTTAAGTCTCTTCTGTAATACGGGCCTTTATATATTGGTCACAAATCCAAATCATAGATTCGATTTACTCTGGCTGATTTCCACTGGGGCTCTCTTTATTACCAGATCTAATTTTAGTCTAGTTCGTTCTAGTTCTAGTATTCCTGACCATTGATTTAATTTAATTTATTCTTTTCAGGTAATGTTGGTGTTAACGACCAGCAACTTATTATTGTAAGGCTATATTTTTGTAAACAGTATGAGTCTCCATTAAGAGCACATATAGAAAAAAAAAACCGGCCAAGTGCGAGTCGGACTCGCGCACCGAGGGTTCCGTACAAACCTGCAAGGTTTACAAAGTTCGTTCATTACGACAATCGAGTCATAACTATGGTATTTTTGTATTTTGAACTAAAAATTTAAGGTTTTCGGAATTTTTCCTTTATGTGTGCTATAAAACGTTGCTTCATGCCAAATTTCAAGATTCTAGGTCGACTGGAAGTACCCTTTAGGTTTTGATTCCCTTGCGAGTACTTGCGAGTTTCAAAATATGCAGCTTAAATTGCTGTTTCTTTTGATTGCGTTGACATAGAAGTTTTATTTTGTTACAGCTTAAAGGTATTATAGACTTGAGTATTTGGTATGAATTTCAATTTAATACCTTTACGCGTTTATGAGGAAATGGGTAGTAAGTTTAAAATTATTTAAAAAAAATATATTATGTGATGTAACTAAAAATTTATGGTTTTCGTAATTTTTCCTTTATCTATGCTATAAGACGTTGCTTCGTACCAAATTTCAAGATTCTGAGTTCACGGGAAGCACCCTGTAGGTTTTGATTCCCTTGCAAGTGTCGAAAATTTGCGGCATAAACGGCTGTATCTTTTGATTGCGTTGGCTTAGAAGTTTGATTTTTTCACAGCTTCAAGGGACAGTAGACCTGAGTAATTAATATAAATTTCAGCTTCATACCTCCACGCGTTCCTGAGAAAAAGGGTCTTGACAGACGGACGGACGGACGGACAGACGGACAACAAAGTGATCCTATAAGGGTTCCGTTTTTTCCTTTTGAGGTACGGAACCCTAAAAATAGCGATTTTAGTTTTTTTTGAACTGTTAACCCTTTTTAAAGAAAACAATTTAGTCTTTAAACCAAATACCTAATCTTGTTGAAACAAAAATGAGAATGAGATTAATTAAAAATTAATAAATACTGAAATTCTTAAAAAAAATTTTTATTAAACAAGCTTCCAAAAAGTATAATATCACGTATCCCAATCATATATACGAAGGGTTAAAAAATATACTCCAGTTAACTGCTATGTTCGATAGTCCGTAGAAAATTTGCAGTTTGGGATAGGTGCTAAACTGTACATTACATTTTCTATAGCAAAATGCATCTTTTCATATTCGCTATTTCTCCAAACACTGTATCGTGAATAGATATAAGCTCTAACTCAATTCCTTTACCCGATAAATTGAAATGCTTCACTCGAAGATCAAATTACACCACTTTTCTTCAAATTACCTCTGAATTGCGTCGGGCTAACTGATCCTTCCGTTTCTTGTTAGAGCTCTTAGACTAAGAATCCTTTTAAGAGCTAAGACGGTTCGAATGGCTAGATCGAATAGATTCAGAAGATATCGAGGATTAATTGAATAAAAATCCTGTATCTGAAAAGCCACCATTCATGAATATGGAGTTGCTAAGTGTTCTCATTAACAGGACGATATTCTTTATTATGGAAAGGGGAATGACTTATGAAAGGAGTTGGTCTTTCTTTCCCTAAACATTAAAAATAATGTTTTTTCAAATTTGCATCGCTTTGCTATTACTTAGTTTAAATATAAGATTCCTTGTAAATTTTGATGTAGGTACTATGTTAGCAAAAATGTATATATTGCATTGATTGAGATAAGATAACTGCCGACCAAAATTAAAGAACTTTAAGAATTATATTTGCTTAAAACAGATAGCAGCACGTCAGGTTACATATTTGAACTACGAAAACTGGCGCTATTACAAACGGTATAAGGGCGACATTATTAATCATAATGTGCTTCTGTACTTAAGAATACGTTTAAAACATTGTGAATATTATTCCACCTTCCATCAGTTTTGTCCACAAGGCAGAAAACTTTGTTGATCCGGCATCAAACAATCGAATCTGTAATTAACTTTCTTAGTTCCCAACAAGGTTAGCCAAATAAGCATTGGCTCCGAAGAAAATATAATAATAATTTTACCTCAACACTCAATTCTGCTGCAACATGCAATAAAATACATTTTGCAACTACTAAACTGCTGTTTCAGTGAAAAAAGCTGCATTGCGATTTGCACCAATAGCAATAAATTTTGCAAACCTATATTGTGAATCAATCTGCAATATCTTCGTCACGACACCCTGTTTCGCTCTTTAGGCTTGGATTCACTAAAACTGCAATGCAATTTACAAAATTAATTAAAAAAATATTGAATTTGATACATCTAAAACGGGAATAAGCTCTAGGATGAAAAAGATTTATAAATACCTTAAAATAATTCGAAAAATATACCATTTTATTATAAATGAAAATGAAAATAAATGATTTTTGTGCGCCGCTAATCTGTTCAAGGGATTGCGATGGAATTTTAATGGGTTGTTCTGCATACACCAACGAAGGTTTGGGGTAAAAAAATTAAGAAGTCACGGGAATCAGCTAAATTTGACATACAAATCCACGCAAATAATAGGTTGCACCGACTACTGATTTGATAATGATTTATGGTGAATGTGGTATTCTTTCAAAATATTGGTCAATTTTACAGTTTGTTCGCTCAATTAGTGTGCATGGGTAGCTGTCAGCTGTCATCTCGAAATGTATGGCGGTACAGGGAGCAAGAAAACTTGAATGGTAATTCATATCTTCTATCTCTTTCTACTAGTTATAATACGAAAATAATAATATTTTGTGGTCTCTGTAAATATTTACATGGATTAGTATAGCTATTTTTTGAAAGAAAAATATTCGTACCTATTTGAAAATAAAATTACTTAACTGTAAATAAATTATTGTATGTGTTCATTGACACTATCGTTAACATTTACAAAATAATAATAACGTATATTTCCAAAAAGAAGTACTTAAGGAAGTTAGTTCTGCTAACTTATAAATTACAAAGGAGGGTTCAGATAATTCGTCCTGTAGGTATTACTTGCATTACAAATACCCAGTTGCAGTAACGGTCATTAGAATAAAAGCTTTTCGGTCATTATGTGATATTCATAGATTAATTTATTTATAGATAGATATGAGTTTCGACATTTATTATTTGAATTTCTTTCAAATACTGACATTGGCAAAATCACTATGCGGAGGCCATATTTAAAAGAATAGGCATAAGTTCAATAATAAATTTTGCTATTTTATTTATTGGAGTTGAGAAAGGGCATTATTAATTATAGTTGAGAATGTTGGAGGAGACTGGCAATGACACTGCGAATAATGACAACAGCGGTGGTACGTCTCAAGACGATAACGCTCCAATTAAAAAAAGGAAGACGCTTTGTAAAAACTGCAAAGAAATAATTTTGAATGTTCATCAATACTGCGTCAACACAATGCCGCCTGATAATGATAAAGAGATGGAATTTAAAAATTATCCAATTATTGGGACAGTTTCGAAAATGGTTAATGTGCATCGAAACACTGTCGCCAAAATTATAAAATCAGGACCAGTTTCTCCCTTAAAGAGAGGAAGTCAGACGAAAAAATTCTCAAAGATAGATGATTTTGAATGCGATTTAGTTCGACGCACAGTATATAGATTCTATACAGATAAGAAACTTCCAACACTCGATATGATATTGCAAGATTTAAAGACAAATACGGACTTCCCATATCAACGTACTACGTTGTATGAGCTTTTACGTAAACTTGGATTCAACTATAAAAAAGTGAATAAACGCAGTGTGTTGCTTGAGACGCCGCGATTCCAAGTCTGGCGTTATAAATATATAACAAAGCTCAGAGAAGCACGTCAAGATGGGCGAAATATAATCTACCTGGACGAAACGTGGTATGACACGCATGATACCGTCAAAAAAAGTTGGACTGATTGTAGTTGTCACTGCATTTCAGATTTGCCTTCCACTCGTGGGAAACGCATTATCATATTGCATGCTGGATCCAAAGACGAAAATGGGTCGAAAATGGACTGCTTCTATCTGCGAAACAGATTAGCGATGCGAGCGCTGATTACCACTGCGACATGAACTCAGTGCTCTTTGAAAAGTGGTTTCAGGAGCAATTATTGCCAAACATAACACCAAATAGCCTAATAGTAATGGATAACGCTCCTTACCACTCGCGACTATCTGTCAGAATTCCAAACACCACAACCAGAAAAGGGGAGATCCTTGATTTTATGAGACAGTACAAAATTTCCATTCCAGAGCCAACCCCAACCATTCCAGTGCTGCTGGATATTGTGAAAAAGGCGGGCATAGAAAAAAGATATGTCATTGATGAAATAGCAAAAATGAATGGTTGTGAGGTGGTGCGTCTTCCACCATACCACTGCATTTTTAATCCGATAGAACAAGTGTGGTCTAAAATTAAACATGACCTTAGAGCCAACAATTGCGACCCCAAAAACAGCAGTGCCGTATGTCAATTGATCAGGCAGGTCATGTTGAACGTAACATCTGACTTGTGGGGTAAATATATTGCCCACGCAATCAAAGAAGAGAATAAGTACTTTAATGTAGACCAGCATGTTGATGTTAACGGAGACACTTTCATAATAAACACACAAAGTGATACAGATGACTCTGATTCGGAATAGCTAGATTGATTTTTTATACTTATGCTACAAAAATAGCATATATGTTTAAGTTGTAAGATGGCTATTTAATTTTAATTTTTATTAAAAAATTTGCATTTGTGGACGAGTCACATTTAAGTTAAAGAATGGTCCCAATATACCGTGCGCCTGTACTGCACACTAATTGCCCGAACGAACTGTATCTTTGTTACACATTCTTAAACCTAAGCGCCAATGTCAGAACTCACATTTCCAAAGTTCAGTCAGCTCAAGAGATACTTAAACACATCTAAAGATGAAGTTATCTATATTTAAAAAATTATGATTAAGGTTATTGTTAAGTTAAAAAAACGGTATTAGAATTCAAAATATCATTTTAATTCCTAAAAAAATCATGAAAATAACTTTATCCTCATTTCATAGAGGGGTGAGTTTACTTAGCAGCTGACTGTACGTGTGTACCAAGCTTAAGCGTGGCAAAAGTTCGATGTTAAAAATGTCAGAATAGCACATCAGGTTGGTGCGGAATACTGGAGGCTTGCCAGACGTTATCGAATTTATGTAAAAGATGTAAATTGAGGTAGGAAATGACAACCAGAATGCGTCTGGTTTTCTATAAAGCGGATTCTCTGAACAGAGTTATGCTCTGTTTAAATTAAATTTAGTCTCAAGTGCTTTTATCTTCGCTTCTGTAATTTGTATCGATCTTTTGCTGATTATTTAAAAAAATATAGATTAAAAGGTATAATTACTAGGAATATTAGTGACAATTAATTTAGGAACTATTTTAATATACTACGTTGTACTACGAACTATTTTCATATTTAGATTTGGAAAAGGGTATGAACAAAGCTCTAAGCTGGTTTCAAGCCCATTATTGCTTCAAATAATTGTTTCAAAGCTGTATGAAAACTGTATAATATTTTCCTCAGCTATTGATAGTCAGTTGTGTCTCCTCATGTCTTTTATATAGTACACTCGCATGTTATGTTACGTTGTCATTTTATAATAATTCCTAAGCCTTTCAAACACTTGCCTTACTGCCAGCAATTAGTAAGAAGAGCTAGCAAAAAAAAACATAAAACCAATAATAATGCTCAAGATCAGCAGCAGTCAACGATCAACTTATCAACATATTTTATGTAGAAACATATTTTCTCGACACGACCGGCATCTTCTTCTTTCTCTTATATCTGCGTTTCGTGAGTGAGAAAATAATCAATGTCTGATTGGCTAGCCGTCAGTGGTGAAACAAATGTTTAACTGCTAAAATTATTTGTAACAACTCTAAAATTAAGAATGTTGTGACTCTGAAAATGGATCGCTTATAACTTTTAAACGGCTGAACCAATTTTGAACAAATATAGCTAAGAACTATCTCGATTACGTCAGCTTTCATACAAAAAAAACCGGATCTAAATCGGTTCATTCGTTTAGGAGCTGCGATGCCACAGACCGACACACAGAACAGATACATAACACACAGATACACAAGTCAAACTTATAACACGCCTCTTTTTTATCGTAGGTTAAAAATTAATTAATAACGATTTTGTGGCCCAACTTAAGCTGAGGCGCATTGAAGACCCCTTTTCTTACTTTCGAGGCTTACCTATTTTAAAATTCCATAAATTTCGGGCTGACTTTATTATTCGGTAATCTTGTTCCCTAACAGGGATGTTGCAAAAGATCAAGTTACTTAACTTTCATACTTTAGTGGTCTGTATTTTTTTCATAACTTTATGCGACAGACGTTATTTGTTCATTTTAATTTAATATACATTTAGTACTTTAAAAACGTTTACTGGCATGAGGGATATTCACAACTAATTTCAGGGAAATTAAAACTTGAACCCACGACCCTAAGACCACAAGGAAATCTAATCCTGGGGTCATAGGTTCAAGTCCCATTTGCACCGAACATTTTTGTTATTTGGAATAGGCATTATTGAACTTTTCCATACTTAAGGCGACTACAGTACACAATAAAGGCGAAACACATAGGAATAGTGCCATGTCCGTCTCGCAACAGGACTGGGCCGGCAGCGCGAACAGTGTCGATACACGAAGTTTACGAACTATGAAAGCGTGCGTGCGTAAAAACATGTTCTAAAGTTAGAAAAATGAGATTTATGGAAAGGTAACAGCTTAAATCGAAACATGCGTTAACTACTTATCGAGAGTGTTCAATCACGAACATTTTGATAGCAAATTCAAGTTCCTGTGTGCATTTTACTATCGTTTTTACAGCATAAAAGATACACAATATTGGTATTTAGAGGTGACTTTGTGAGCTTTTTCTATCGAACCAAAAGTGCTGAATCATGTTTTCAGCAAACTACTTATCTAGTTTATGTCCTGAATATTACAGTAGTATGTCCTGAATTTTTTTCTTCGATTTGATGCAGTGCGTAATGCTTATCTAAGCATCATAAAATCGTAATTTAGGTGCTGTAGTCTCCTTAAAAAAATAAACTTGTGTTTGCTTTCCCCACGTCAAATACTTTAAAGAACAGCTGCTAAAAATATGTTGGAGACAGAATCTTTCTAGTTAATAAATTCTTTTTATAGTGTGTAAAATTTGATCTGTAACTAAACTAAAAGATATTGTTTTGGAAGCGCCGCCAGTGCTGAAATTTCCACAATGTCACAAGATATAAAATTCATGATTTTATTCTGTAGCGTTGGCTAAACTCCAACGTTAAAACAGTCAAAAGACCTAGGCAGGTTATGTTTACTTTTTGGTTTGCATTTCGGCATCAATTTTTAACCGACTTCAAAAAAGGAGGAGGTTGTATGTTCGACTGTATGATTTTTTTTATTTTATGTATGTTCACCGATTTCTCCGCCAATTGTGGACCGCTTTTCAAAATTGTTTTTTTGTTCGAAAGAGTATATACTCTAGAGGTGGTCCTTTATAAATTTTATGCGATTTTAAAAATTCAAAAAAACATACAACAAACCAGAAAATCATCTAAATTAATGAGTGACATTATCTGCTAATAGGCATTGTCGTCTGCAAAAAATAATAGTTATATACTTTGTTGGGATTGAAGTCGGTGACTTATACGTTTTTAGCGTGGGAAATTATTGATAATAGTTATAGAGAAAATAATTGACATAATATCAACAATAATCCCTACTAATATTATAAATGCGAAAGGTCAGCCTGTCTGTTACGCTTTCACGCCTAAACTACAAAACCGATTTTATTGAATTTTGGTACAGAGATAGATTAAACCTTGAGGAAAAACAAAGGCTACATTTTATCTCACAGTTGAGCCATATACAACCTAAAGTCCACGCGGGCGGAACCGCGGGTGGAAAGCTAACTTTTTCATAAAACCTCGATCAATTTCGTTTATTTTGATATCGATTAATTTTGAGTGGTGAGGAGATTCCCCAGTAGAATTTTTATGATTAATTTAAATCCATTAAAAGTTCATAGTGTATCAATTGCTCTTTTTTGAAACGTGAATAACGAAATAAGTATATAACACATTGACCAAGTATTCGACATCCTACAAATTATTTTACTTATTTAAACTACAGTTGTCTCGTTTCCTCTTAAAGCAGATTACATGTAGCTACTCATCTCTAGCTGCCCATCCAACAGGCCTATCTCACGTACACATCACGTAGAGTTTGTCACGGGATTTACGTCCTACGGCTTCGAAAGTCGTAACGTGTCGTCACCGATACTAATTAGATAAAGTTACATTTCCACCCAAACTGCCTAAGCTTTAATAAGTTTGGTCCAAGTCCACGAAACGATAAAGAAAAGGAAAAGTTTTCTGATATATAACTGAACCAATAAAACGTTTGTCATAATGACGGTTTTCATATGTTAGCTACATGCATTGATGTACTGTAATATCTTAATTCGTTATATAGCATCCCGCTCGGGACTTCGTTCCCGTGGGAATTCAGGAAAATTATGTAGCTTATATTACTCAAGGATAATGTAGCATCTTAATGGTGAAAGAATTTCTGAAACCGGCCCAGTATTTTCGGAGCCTATTCGTTACATACAAAAATACAAATCTTTCCTCTTTATAATATTAGTACAGAAGACGCGATATTCATTTTAATTTCTCCTCATTTATAAAAAAACAGATTTTTTGCTTCCTGCTGCCAGAAAACGATCAATGCCAAAAATGAAAATATAGAGGAAATTTATCCCCCAAAAGTTACAGTGTAGAGACTATAATTATTGAAATAACAGGCACAAGTTTTTTTACACCTTAAAAATACATACACGCTCACTGGATCTTTGTTTGATATTCGTTACGCCACAGTTCTTTGAGTGATGGAAGTATGACTGCTGCAGAATTGGTTCCTTCAATTGAGTCTGCTTATTTACAATTTAAGCACTATCGGGCTCAAAATTATTGCCGTCTCATTCTACTTTTAATTCCGTGGTTCTCTTCCTGATTACAATTATTTTTATGCTCATGTAACTTTGAATCTAAGTTTTTACGCGTCGACGTGTATAAGTTAGTTTTATGATGTTTACCGAGTATTTTGATGAAATGTCGGAATCTCAGTCTTAAGAGTCTGTCTATTCAGAACTTGGGAGTTATCTAAGTACTTTCTTCAATAAAAGTGATGAAAACAAACTTTGAATCTGCACTTTCACGAGATTGAGTTGCTTTTAGTATCAAGTGGGATTGCTTGATTTATGCTTCTTCGTTTCTTGTTTTTTAAGTACACATTCAGAATAAGAAAAAGTAGGGATTAATTTATAGCGAGCGATAGAAAGACAGAAAATGTATTAATAAAAAATCATAGAGCGCCTCGCTCAGAAACAACATGGCACCAATTTTCAGCTGAACCCTGAGAAAAAAGCAAAAATCAAAATGATAATACCAGTAAGCATAAATTAATTCTAATATAATGTTGTTAACTAAGTTAGATAAATAGAATCGAGTGGTTCTAAAATAAGTACATTAAAAAATAACCGATTTATTCTTTAACGCTCAAAGCATTCAACGTGCAATAAATTGCTAGCCAATATAAAAGATTATCCAGAGAACTTGATTGCCTTCTCTTCAAATACAAAAGAAGTGAAACAGGAGTAAAAGGAAAGTCCACATTTATGAATTAATTTAATCTGCTGCGACCAGCGTGTAAATTGTCCACGAACAATGATCACGATCAGAAAGGACCGCCACTTAGGGTTCTATTGTTCGCTAAGATTAATTTGTACCTCGGTTCCGTATAAAAAATTAAACAGTAAGTTCCTTCTTTTTATATTGCATGGGTGTTTCCTGGTTGGTGATTAAGCAACCAACCTACTTTCATAACCCCTATTTGAGAAGGTTAAAAAAACATTTAGAGATACTAACTGTAATCAGAGGTTAGGGGAGGAGAGCTGAAGACCGAGCTCAGTGGCGTGCCATAAGAGAAGCCTGATGGCTGATGATGATGAAATCTGTAGTCTGCATTCCATCAACAGCACTAGCATATGGTATAAGACTACTCTATTCTAACTTTAAGTACCATATTTTGCTCCTGTAAGAATATTTATTGTACAATAAAGGATTTACATACATACATACTACTCATGGGAGTTGATTGCCAAGGAATGTTAGCGTAGCTGAAACACCTTTAAGAAAGTGAACTTATGATTAGTGTACTAAATAGATATAATTTAATTGTATCTCTCGAACTGATGAGGCTATCATTACTTTAGTAGGTTATAGATTGACTGCAGTCGTTAAAATCAAGTCAGAGGCCATTGTGTGGTTTGAAAACTCTGACACTAGGGTTAGTCAAGCTCGCCACATATAACTAGGCACACAAAAACAGCATTGCATCAATGAGAGAAAAACAGTCTCTCATTGATGCAATGCACTTGAAAGTTTTTCGTTATTCATTGAACGTTTTTTTTAATAAAAAGTTTAAAGCAAGCATTAACGTTGCTGTGTTGAAAAATAAAACTAAATAGGTAACTCATTTGTTTTTTCACCTATATATGTAAAGTTTTTATTTATTGTACACTCATTACAGATCCTTACGTCTTGCTGTCATATTGCTACTGTACCTTTTGCCTATTCTTTACTGTTGGGGGAGAGAAAGAAATGGCGAGATACGACCGCCCTGTCATTTCTGTAATATAGAAAGGAATGCTCTGTTATTAAATGTTAGGCGCAAAGGTTGGGGCAAATGAAACTAGGGACACTATGTCAAATTACACAAATATTAGAAGTAATAATACCGTATGGTATAGAAATATGTGTGGAGTTAGGAGGGGTCTGTCTTAGTCATACGTGAAAAAATGCTTATAATAAACCTTGTGGCAATCTGTCGCTGTACAAGTTAAGGAAAAAGAAAGGTGTTGGCTTATTACTTAGGTGTTGGAGTGTTTGAGATTATAACATCTTAGTGCTCCAAAATCGTCATTCTTACCATCTAGCAATGCACCTTATTCAATACTCAATCATTTATTTGCATTTTCATATTGATCAACGGTCGAGGCTCTGGTGTGTTTTAACCCTTAAAGAGTTAATTAGGTATTGGTGACTTCGCCATTCTTTTTTAAATGTTTATTACAATACTTATTAACATTATTTTTAACCGTTTGGTGATCGGTTGAGAATAACACCACCCCATCTCTTTCCGTGGGTGTCGTAAGAGGCGACTAAGGAAACAAAAATTAGACCTGCCTCCTAGTAATCCATCCCAGGCAACGACACTTCATTTTTTTCTGAATCTGAGGTGTCGTCCTATGGTCTCATGCGGTGTGGTAGGCTCTGCAAAGGGCCGTCTGGTTCGCGACCACCCTCCTACCGAAGTCCGACGCCAAACAGCTTGCTGTGTTCCGTCGGTGCGTGGGAGTACCAGTGCCTTTATAGGCATTTTCTGGTTTAACTCGCTCCATCGTCGACCTCATCTTTGACCATAAGGTCAAGATTGAGGTCAAGAGTTAACCCATCTTATAATAAAAAAGAAAAAAAAAATTGGCAAAATTACGATTGTGGACGCCATTTTATTAAGAATTGAATTTAACTTAGATGTTTGCCAGAAATTTTCAACACTGAAGAGCTTTATTTTAATATTACCCAGTAGATACACTGTTTCTTATACATATAATATACTATTTTACGATTTCATTTTGAATTTATGAGAACTATTAATTCAAAATATTTCAACAATCTAAACAATTTCAACGTAGAGACCTGTTGAAAATAACAATGAAAACTCCAACAGAACTGCAAAAATCTTGATAACAAGCCGAGTTGAAACTATGAATAACTAAAGTGTGACAAGTTCGAAAAGTTTCGCGTGTCGAAGTTTAAAATATCAACAAGTAACAAAGGAAAACTAATTTTAGAGTCATTAGTCAGCGTTCTACTGAAATTATGAATACAAAAGTTTGGGCGGTTTTGTTGATAGGAATACATTTTTGGGCTTTGAATTCGTGATTAAATCTATTCTAATTTTGGTCAAAATATACTAATGCGTAGGTTCGCATGACATGTGTAAATTATGATTACAAAACAGATAACAATGAAAGATGAACATATACACAGACAAACATGTAATTTAAGACCCTAAGGAAACAATCATTACAATAAATATATTTTAGTGCCATTATGCGGTTTGGAAACTCTGACACCAGGGCTAATCAAGTTCGCCACACACACGATAAGAATAAAAAGAAGAATAAATTTGTTTTATTTTGACTTTTTGGAAACTTCAGACAAGACACAAACCCACAAATAATCTGAGACTCGATAGTAGAGATACAATTTTTATACAAATAAAATTGTAACCTTAATTAGAAATGCATGTTTTTTACCAGTCCATATTATGCGTCCCCACCGAGGGGCACGGACCTCCCTTCGAAACACGAAGGGGATTGAAGCCATAGTCCACCACACTGGCCCAACGCCCACGCTGGACGGTTTTCATCACGATGTTTTCGTTCACTGTTGAGCAAGTGGTAATTAGAAATCCGTACATAAATCCTAAAAGACAAATTTAGTGGTACAAACCAGCACCAGGATTTGAACTTGCAACCTTCCCATTACAAGTCTGGCTTATTACCAACTGGGCTATCACCGACTTAGAAATGCATTGTATGACAGAAATATCAACGGCGAAAGCAAACTATTTTAAAATTTTTATCTGTTTAGATTGCTTCAACAAACACTGAATAAAAAAAATTAAAAACATCGTGGACCATATCCCACAAAAAAAACCGAAAGACACAAATCAAGAGCTAGGAACAAACTAGTGAACCTTTCATTTCACACTGCTTGGTACTAGAAATGGAAAAACAAATGAATGCGGACAAGTCGGCGATACTCGGGCCGATCCAATCAACACGGATGATCCAGCCAATCGGATTGTACAACCGATCGAGGGAATGATTCTTGGATCACTAGAAATGTGTTGGTTTGACTGTGGAATACTCTGTGTTTAACATAAGTTTTGAATGTTTTGTGTTACTTTAAAATCTTACGACCGGTTTTTTTTATTATGTTTGCTAAACAAAGTCTTTCTATGCACTGTTATTCTTGACATACGGTGTTTTTCATATTCTCAGGGCAAGTAAGATCACAGTTACCAGAAGCAATGCGTGATGGATTATGGCCTAAATCCCCTCCGTGTTTTAAAAGGAGGCCCGTGTCCCTCGATGGGGACGTAATATGGGCTGATAAAAAAAATTAAATAAAAAATTCGTTTAAGCGCATAGTCTAATCAGTAGCTGATCCTTCTACCACCATTTTACCTAATTAAAGTATTGACGTATTCAATTATGACCAAAATTGTCATTCATTATTTAAGTTACTAGCTGAAAGTTGAATAAAATATAATTTATCGTTCATAACCTTAATAATTAAGACTACTTTCGACCATTGAACTTAACGACCATTCCCCAAATAATATTTCAGATGAGATATTGATCGGTAAATATCAACACAGACCTATTGTTGACACGATATGTTGCATCCGGTAAAGGTCAACATGAGCCTTTGAAACTGTATTTTTGTTTTTTTTTAATATCAGGGCGTTGATGGGTGTGGTATATTAGCCTTGAATTGTCTCGTGTGTACTGAGTGTGGTGGCAACACTGTGAAGTTAGTCTTATGGCTGCCGATCAAGTGCAGCGCTGAGCCAAGCAGCCAATATGCTGCAATGAGTCAGTACGTTCAGATATTTTTTATACAGAGTGACATAAAATGATATATACATTAGATTCACGGCCTAAGCTGAGAAAAATGAGTAAACTAAGAAAAGGAAAATGAAATAAACTGAACTAATTTCTAGCATATCTGCATTTCTGAAATTTCTTCCACAAGACATTTTTATTTATTTTGTTTGAATGAGAGATTTTTTTTAAATATACAGGCTTTTTCTTATTATGTAGGTATAGTCATGTATGTGGCAAACTTGTGGCTTAAGTTGTTTACATTCGATTTATTGACTAGAAGCCGTTAAAATTAACGTAACTTTAAATAGTCATGGAAATGAATAGTTACCTAATAAAACTGCACAAATTTAAAGCAACAATTCTGTTGAAAGCTTCGACTGGGAAAATTAAAAATTTTTTGTTAAATTGAAGCGGAATGAACAAAGACTAAAATAAATAAAAAAAGAACGTGTCACGGAACATGAGTTGACAGAATTAATCTTTTTTTTTTATTAAAAGAGCTTTGAATTAAAAAATCATATTGTATTGTATTGTATTAAACTAGCAGTGCCTCGGCTTTGTTGCTGAACCCAGTGCCTTACCGTATCGATTTAGATTTGCAAAACTAATTACTCGCTTATTTTTTGTCTTATTTTTAAATTAAACGTATGACGAATTGTTTTTTGATCGAAAACTTTCCTAATACCAGATTAAATATTTTCATCAAAATCGATATGGACGTTTCGTAAAAAACAAATAAATATGAATTGCTCGTTAATTAGTTATTAATCAGTTTCCCGCCCAGGACTTCGGGAAAGTAAACAACCCTCTTGAATCACTCCGTCTATTTGTGAAAACCGTATGAAAATCCAATTAGTAGTTTTTGAGTTTATCTCGAGACAGACACGGCGGGGGATGTTAGCTTTATCTAAAAGCTAAACAAAGAATAACGTTACTTATAACGCAAATAACTGGTAATGTTATTAGTAGAGTATTATTTATAACTGATAATGTTATAAGTTTGAATTCCAAGCAGTCACTAAAGTAAAATTCTTGTACCTGCTTACTTAAATAAACTCTACAAACAAAACCTCAAGAAGCAACTGCAACATAGAGTATCCTCCACAAAACCTCTGCAGTGTCTGTAAATCTCAGTCGCATCCACAAACCACAAAGGATAAGATCCCGTCGTGTACAATCCGACAAAATTCCAGAGTACCTTGCGAAGTACTGTATACCCTTACGAGTAAAGATGTTTTAATGCCTCTTTTAATCCGTCCAATCCGCAGGTGTGTTAGATTTAGGGGTGCTACCAAGGTGTTACCCAACACTGATGCATTTCAAACTTTGCCAACACGTGTCTTTGAGAGTTGTAAAAAGCTATAGAAGTTTGCGTAGTACGTGTTCGTTGAATACTTTTTCGGTAGATACTTTTGTCGCGAAGATTTTTCTTTGAAAACGAAAATTTTAAAGAAGAAAAATGATACAATGTTTCAAAAAAGATATTTTAATCAAATTCTCTTTCTGTTTCGCTGAGTCGCTGTATTCCGTATTATCATATTGTAAATACTTATTGTAAATTTTATAATAACAAGTAATTATACGTTGGGAATACATAGATTATTAACGTTTCTTTTTAATATCGACATCGACTTGAAAACATAGTAATTATAAAAAAGCTCGCGTTAGCTCATTTTGCGTCTAATTAATATGTTCAAAGAATTCAGTTATTAAAATTGGCCGTCTAGACCTTAAATCTACCTACTTTGACTTAAATGACTTTGTTTTTAGATGTACTCATAACTGTGATAAGTATAAAATTGAGAGTTTAAAACAAACTTCGTAAAAAAATTAAAAACAAAGGAAAGGAAATTTCAATAATAATTTATAATGTGAAATATTAGTACTTTTGCTCCAACTTCTTAATGAAGTTCTCCACTAATTCAAATAGTTAACTTAAAACTTGGGCCATACAAAGCTCACTGTCGATTGTTCAGCAATTACACCGGCAACCACCGATCAGGGATGGATTCAGCAACTTTATGGACCCTCAAAACACGGTCTCTCATTGACACACAGACACACATTATAAAATGTAAAATTTTATTTGGAACTAGTTTACTAATTAATTACTAAATGTGACAACATTTCAAAACCTTTGTTATGGAAAGCAGAAAAAATCATTGATAAACGACTGATCCGTTGGACAAAATGGCCCATCTACTTTCAGAGGAGCATGGTTGCTTCTAAAGATTACTTTTCAGATCATAAAATTGTTCTTTAAAGAGGAGTAATAAATAAATAAATTTTAAAACCATAATTTCAATGTAACGGCCGGTTTTATCGAGTGGTATTGACGCTGCCTCTTGATGAACGGGTCTTAGGTTCGATTCCCGGTCGGAGCAAGTATTTGAATATGTTCCAAGAGACCCACGGAGAACCAGGGAGAACTTTAGTATGGGCATTTGAGTGTATAACGTTATAACAGCTTTCAAATGACATGGGTACGACCAGAAAGCCACTGCATTATTCTATTTAGTAGCTCGAGGTACAAAAATCTTAGTCATCTTCGGGATAGTCTTCAAATATGGCCCCAAACCAACCAGCCCTAAGTCAGGCCCTGCAATCCGACAGGCACGTCGCGTCAGACGACACCCACCCGTTATTAACTCTCTGCCGTACGTGACGAATTCAACGACGATTATGAAACTTGGCTCGGTTGCTCCATTGTAACTCCCAAGCTCTGTTCTGTAAACTGCAAAAGAACTTTTGTCACTTGCACGCCGTGAAGAATGAAAAATCGGGATGAGAAATGCGCTTCTTTTGCTGTAGAACTCTTTGAATTACTACTTTTTCCACGCTATCGATCTAACGCTATCGGTTACCTATCTTATGTTCGAAAAAATGTTGACCGATTATTAATTGTCCGAAAACGTTGCGACTTTTTTTTTTTTTTTAATTCGCCGACGTAACGTTTGCCACTGTATCAGTTGACCTATTATTAATTCGATTTTTTTCGTTACTCCATCATTTTATTTGGCCGAAAAACTTTTATCGTAGTAATGTTAGGCCACCATTTCATTACACCACCGTTTTATTTGCCATGGGATTTTTTCACATAATTATGTTCATTACACCACTGTTTTATTTGCCTTTTTTTTTCCAAACATTCATTATACCATTGTATTATTTGACATATTTTCATTTTACTGAACGCATTGAAAACGCAATATTGCCTTATGCCTTAATATGCCTTATGCCTGTTTAATATGCCATAAACAGTTTGCGCGCAAATTTCGATGACGTAATACTGCATGGATGCCACTTTCATCTGGGTCAAATTTTATATCGCCGAGTCCAAGACTTTTGTTTTGCTTGCGGGGGGCTTCGCCTCGTGAGCCCACCCTCTGGGGCTTCACCCCCGGACCCCCTTCGCGATTCCTACGCAAGCAAGCATGCAACATGCAAACAAGCATGCAGCATGCAAGCAAGCAACATGCAAACAAGCATGCAGCTTGCAAACAAGCAAGCATGAAGCATGCAAGCAAGCAAGCATGCAGCATGCAAGCAAGCATGCATGCAAACATATAGCATGCAAGCAAGCAGGCATGCAGAATCATAACCTAACCTAACCTAACCTATACCGTTGGTTTGAGTTCTGTTGGTTTTGTTTTGCTTGCGGGGGGCTTCGCCCCCCGGGCTCCCCCTCGGGGGCTTCGCCCCCGCACCCCCTTCGCGATTCCTACGCAAGCAAGCATTCAACATGCAAACAAGCATGCAGCATGCAAGTAAGCAAGCATGAAGCATGCAAGCAAGCAAGCATTGCAGCATGCAAGCAAGCATGCATGCAAACATATAGCATGCAAGCAAGCAGGCATGCAGAATCATAACCTAACCTAACCTAACCTATACCGTTGGTTTGAGTTCTGTTGGTTTTGTTTTGCTTGCGGGGGGCTTCGCCCCCCGGGCTTCGCCCCCGCACCCCCTTCGCGATTCCTACGCAAGCAAGCATTCAACATGCAAACAAGCATGCAGCATGCAAGTAAGCAAGCATGAAGCATGCAAGCAAGCAAGCATTGCAGCATGCAAGCAAGCATGCATGCAAACATATAGCATGCAAGCAAGCAGGCATGCAGAATCATAACCTAACCTAACCTAACCTATACCGTTGGTTTGAGTTCTGTTGGTTTTATTTTGCTTGCCCCCCTAGCCAACCAACCTAGTTGTGATTAAATAATATTCCGTAAAATTTTGTTTCGATGAAGTCAAAGGGGGGGCAAATGAAAAAAGTTAAAAAGAATTCGGTCGAAACTAAATAGTTAAAAAGAGACCTCGGCCAACAGTAAATAGTTTAAAAGAGAATTCGATCAATAGGTGAGTGCTCAAAAGAAACTTCGACCAACAGTAAAAAGATATTTTAAAAATTGATTAAACATAATTCGGTAAAATGATACTGTTGTCTAACGGCATTTCGATGATTAAAAAATATGGCATATGAAGCATTTAGCAAAAAAGACGTAGGTTAACCGTTTTCAGTCAAATAAAATTCGGACATAAATTTTTCGGAAAATTGATCGGTTCCCAACGCTATCGATACTGTTTCCATGCCATGGATATATCTACGTGCAATAACTACAGGTTTCTTACAATAATTATAGGTCTCTTGAAACTATCTTGAAACTATACAAGAAAGAAAAACCACACGAATCTCTGTAGACAGTTAAAAGAGGACTTTTGCCTTCAACAATAACGAATCACTAACCACTTTAGCTATTTATTGTTTTAAAAATAAATTAGTAGGTAATTAGTTTTTGTAATAAATACTTTTAGCAATTATCTGTTTCAAAAATAAATAATTAATAGCGTCTTCTCGCTAAATTTTTTGGTGGTCATCGTTCAGCGTACCCCGAATTAGAAACGGGACCTAAGAACTATGAAGAAAAAGATGTTATAGCTCTATAATAAGCTACAGCATGTCAAGCAGGAATTGTTTTTTGAGTCACCTGTATAGTGTTTTCATGAGGATATTTTTAATTACATGAACAAATCCATGATTTGATATTAAAGCTATGTTGTCGTTTTTACCTCTCGTACAGTTCATAAGGAGCGCGTCGATCCTACAAGCACCTTGCTTGGGATTACGTCGCTTTAAAATTCCCGAGGGCGACACGGTAACGATTCTAGGTATAGGTATGGCTGCGAAGTATGCGGGAGTAGTTTATTTGTTGCGATTTGGTTGATTGTTGATCGTTATAATTAAGATCTGGTTTGTATATCAATTTATATATTTATTTGTTTTTAAACTACTTCTCTTCCCGAGGCTTTTTTTCTGTGGAAATTTGGAAAAGTGTAATGTGCTATTCCGGTCTAAAATCTATCTCTGTGCCATTTTATCCATATTCGTTTACCCGTTCTGGTGTGATTAAGTAACAAACAGCCATCCAATTTTTGACATTACTATGATTAGAATAAAATTTTGCTGTTGTTAATTTTGAAATTTATTTTCCATACTGAGGGGTGATATGCTTTTTCTTAGTATTTCGATCCATTTTCTATGACTTTTTCTTATCGTATAGGTACAGGCAAGTGCGTGGCCACCTTGGCTAACCCTGGTGTCAGTTTTCAAACCGCACAATGGCCTCTGACTTGGTTTAAACGACTATAGTCAATCGACAACAGCCGGGACCGACAGCTTAACATACCCTCCGAACCACGGAAACGCTCGTGATAAATTACCACTTTGGTCACCCATCAGTTTCCCTGCCTCTGTATGCGTTACTTAACCTCACTGATCAGATGTATTTAGCTTTACAAATATTTGTAGCAATTTACTACGCGCTACGAATGCTACGGAAGCTACGAATGCTACAAAAAAAATTATGGCGTTATTTTTATTTATTTTATAATCGAAATATTTCCTTTTAAGCGGCAATTTTTTTAGTTGAATGTTCTCTCTAAAATACTGCACGAAGTTATTAAAAGCTTTAAGTAAACTTTGCTCCGAGGTGTTGATTCTACTATCTAGTATGCTGCGCAACATTTTGATGTTTTTGTCAACTGTGGGATATGACCTGACAACAAAAATCTTAATAATTTGACAAACAATTTATCAATAAGTACACAGGACAACGTGGCAACATAGCTTAAATCGATCGCACATGTTGTATGGAGAGGCGAACAATTTTTTTCATATTTCGACCTTTGTTCCTTGAGAACAGTTGTTCAGTTAAGTGGACTGATTGACACTTAATTTTCGCTGTACAATATCTAAAGTATTCCAAAAACCATTCACTAACTAATTAATTTAGTCACCCTCTCGGGAATAGGGATGTTGACAGTGTTTGATTTTATGAATTATTGTATGTGAAACAAAAAATTATGCTAGAAATATATTAATATCTGAATACAGCATTAATATTTATAAATGAACAAGTTATTAGCATTTACAATACAATACAATACAATATACTTTATTGCACTCCAACACAGATAAGGTACAGTTATATTTTATACAAAAAAGTAAAGCATTTATATTATCGTAAGGACTAGCTATCTCGTTTTGTGGGGAGAGCTAGCTATCTCGTTTTTGCCTACGCAAACAAAAGGCCGTGACGTCACGTGCCAGTAAGTGCATCTATTTTACGTTGTTTGACAGTTTCCCCCTCTATTGAAATTTAATAGCTTGTAACTTTTTCATTTCTTAATAGTTTTCAAAAATTATTTCGGTTTTGGGTTTTTTAAGATAAACAATAAAAAAAATTAGTCAACATCTCTATTATTTTTACAAAGCTATTTAGTAGAATAGGAAGTCCTCTAGTAATCTGAACTTAATGAAGTCTGCACACAGCTTGGGATTAGCGCTAGGCGAGTGTTCAAACAATGTTTATTTACGACTCAAGCCCCGATATAAATAAATATTGGCTAAGCTCAGTTTTCTGTAATTAAAGCTAAGTTGAAATAGATCCATTTCTATTAATGTGTGCTTTGAAGTATAAATAAAATAAAGAAACGTGGCACACTCAAAGGCCCATACTAAGGTTTCCCTTGTATCGGGGTCCCTTGTAACATACGCAAACGTCCATGATCCGAGAGTAAACATCTGCTTTTAATACATATATTTGCCCCGACCGGAAATCGAATCCAGGACCAGGAAGCAGCGTCACTAACAAAGTGTTGCCCTAGTTTTGGTCTTGAGTTTTTTTTTAATGGGACTGTTTATATTGAAAATAATACTGAACACAACTGTTAATACAGTAGAGGTCACAGACCTATATCGAGATAAGGTCTCGATAAGGGTCTGTAGTAGATGTATTTTTAGTCGTGTCCCCAATTTTTCGTATCTGAAGCAAAGTATAGCTCTTCATTAGTAGACTCAATCCTCAAACACAAAGCCCGAAACCTCCATCACAATTCAAAAGAACGATAGCAGCGATACATGTGTACGGTCAGCCAAGAAAGTGGTCTTCCAGTTTTCACGCAACTTCCCGTGTAACCAAAATATCGTTAAGGTTCACAAAGAAACAAAGAGATGACGTATTATGATGCAGTATAACGAGATGACATATGGAGTCAAAACTGTCAGTTCATTATTGCAAGAGAAAATCAACCTTGCTGTTTTATGTCACACAAACGAATTTCAACCTTAGGGTGGTAGACTACTTTTTTGACCGACTGTACACATCACAATATCAATGTAATACAAGTCTTGAAATTCAACAGACCATACAATATGAATCCTCGTCAGAGAGCCGACGCGCGACCGTCACGGGACGGCCCAGATAGCAATGAACACATTCCTATCCTTTTATTGAACTCGATACGAGAATAGGGACGGCAAAAAGTTGAGTTGAATTGATGGTTATTTTTTTATTTTTTTATTTATTACGGTTCACAAACGGAATATCATTCAAATATATTGTACACATAAAAAACTTAACTAAAGTACATGCGAACAAGAATGAATCCTTAAGTAGTGAACACAGCATGCGTAAAAGAGAAAGGTGCTATTCCGTATTTGAATTAAAATTATAACTTAAAAAGTAAAATAAAGAATAAACATATAAAAGTAAACCACATAGAACCAGCGGAGACCACATAGAACCAGACTTGTAAAGAACCAGACTTGTAAAACTAAAAGTTTGCGGTAATAAATCTCGGTTTGGGTTTCTACAAGTAAATTCATTATTATTATTATTATTTATTGTTTATTGTACACAATAGACATATAAAAATAAACATACAAAGAAAGAGACGAAACAACAGGCAATGCTTATTTCTAGGAAGAAATTTCTTACAGCAGACCTAACAAGAGAGATTGGACGAAGTGAGGAAGTGAAGTGAATTTCAATGTCATAAATTCATCTTTTAAAATATTGAATTTCATAAATAGAAATCATATAATTTCAAGAAACCCATGCTGAGGCTGCTTGGCAATACTAAAACCCTGAATTCAGACAATCATTCTGAATGATTTTCTAGTGGAATATTTTCAGATTTTTTATATTTTGAAGGAATAAGGAGTAATTATTGAGTATGTATTTAATTAAGTATCCATCCGTGTATCTTATTCGCTGGTGATAAGGTGCAATTTAGAATGAACTGGCCCTTTAACTTTTCTTCTTGTAGTCGTTAACAAGGACACCAAAAAAATAAAGAAGCTTGAAGTATAATTATTATAGTTTCTGTGACACAGTGTGAGTGTACCAGCCCTATAATTGTGGATCGCTGGGTCATGGGTTTGACTCCGTTTCAATTTGCCGAGGCGGCTTTATGTGGGTTCTGATCCATGCCCGATTGATATAATTAAATTAGTTCTGCGGTTTTTCCGTCCGCCTGCTCTGCTCTTTTGTATAGATTCGATTAAGAACGAATGAATGTTAAATAGGGAATATTGGAAATCTGGAACGAAATTGGGTTGTTTGGTATGTTTTGGTGAATTCGATAAATTACTCAGTATACAGATTAATTTATTTTATAAGATTTATTCAAAATATTCAAATACAATTATTCATATTATTCAAATTACCAATTTGTATGGGCTCAGAACATTTTTTTTCTGCGCACTCGTTCAATATTTGCAACACTTTTTTCAATTTAACACAAGAAAATTTCAGTGCCCTCCAAAACACGGAATCATTCGTAATAATTTGCCAATTCGGTCACCCATCAGGTTCACTACTCCTGTATACGTTGCTTAATGTTTTAAACAAAAAACATTTTATAATCACAAAGACTTCTTTGTACCGAATGTCGCTTTTTTATTTTTTTTAATCAGTGCCTACTTTATTTTATTGTACAGAGGGCCGCACATTAGGTTACTACACCCGTGCGCTCTATTCTGGTGCGATAAGAGTGGTTTTTCAACAAAAATGGAGTAACCTGATGAGCTGGCCTCCGTACAATAAAGTATTTACATACATTTTTTTTTTCACACTCAAAGGCCCACATTAAGGTTTTCCCTTGTGTCGTGGGTCCCTTGGAACACACAAAGACAGACACAAACACCCATGACCCGAGAACAAACATCTGCTTTTTACACAAATATTTGCCCCGACTGGGAATCGAACCCAGGACCCGCCGATCAAGAGGCAGCGTCACTACCACTTGACCAAACCGGCCGTCAAAACATACTGCTACATACTGCTATTGTGGCTGTTTCTAATTTTAGACACGTTTCTTGTTTTATTTTAAATTCTATGGAATAAACCTTGAGTATACAATGAATACTAATTATATCAAACTACAAAATGAACAATAATTCCAGTACACAAATCAAAGCCAACGAAGAAATCCGACGTTAAGCTAAGTACACACCAGTGGTAATCCCCCTCGGTTGTAACTTGTAATACGCCAGACCGCGTTTCGAGGTCGAAAGTTATATTATGATTCACTGTGGCTGTATCACAAATAAGGATATTTTATTATTTGAAATAAAAAAAAGAAAATAAGTAGAAATTTTAATTTGGTTTTACTTAGTTTATTAAGTTTGAGGATTTCATACCACCACAAAATTTAACGTTTATTTCACAACACTATAGTGGCAAATAAACTATTATATTCTAATGAAATTCTTAAAAGAAGTTTCTTTTTCTGCTTAGATAATCAGCTATTTTCAGACCTTGGAGAACCTTTTTTCACAAATTTTAACTACATCAAGTAATATTTAGTTCAGTGTAGATAATATTTAACTGCCAATTAATGCTATTACCTATTCCCGTTCAATTTAATAATGATTTAAACATTTCCGCTTCATTCCGTTCATTCATTCATTCCGTTTAATTTAACAAATCACAACTCTACAAAACCAACCAGACTGACGCTCACATCGAAAAGTTGAGCTATCACAGCCGCCCTCTTGATATTAAACCGGTTTTAACTGCTTCAGAGTGGTTTATACTGGCTTTATTATATTAGCGCGTCGGCGCGCCGCTAGCGAATTTGGCGGTTTAATTATTGCATTGCAATATCTGCGCTAAATGACTAGGTGGGGAACACGGTGTGAATAGAGCTTTATTTCTCGCCTTATAACTTAAGAAGAGCCATAACTTGATTTAATTAAAAGTGGTTTTAATAAACTAGATGAATAAATATTTACGTTGTTAGCGTGTTTGGTAAAATCTACAGATCTATTGTGTTGGGGTTGGTATACTAATTATACGAGTTGGGGCTATGAGATGTGTGTGGATGAATTTATTGAATTTTCAGTCCTATTTAAATGGGGTGACTTTAAATTTGTAAGCTGTGTGGAAAGATTAGATGAAAGTAAAGATTAGGAAGTAGACCGGTTTGGTCGCTGCCACTTGATCGACGGGTCCTGGGTTCGATTCCCAGTCAGAGCAAATAATTGTGTAAAAAGCAGATGTTTGTTCTCGGGTCATGGGTATTTGTGTTTGTCTTTATGTGTGTTCCAAGGGACCCACGACACAAGGGAAAACCTTAGTGTGGGCCTTTGAGAGTGTAACGTTTATTAACGGTTATTATTTAATTATTTAATAAAGAACAACCTTCAATTTGTTTTATTGGCTGTTCTTCTCAAGGGAAGACTACATCTATGCCACACACATATTATTATAAAACTGACTTTTTTTTGAGTTACTGACTTTTTTCAGTAACATTTCTTGGACACTGAAATAAAGGTATTTTGAATTGAATTGAAACTTAAAAGGATGATCCTCCTTAAATAAACTGAACAACTTCACCGAAGGAACCAATGTGAAAGTCCCATCCCTGTCTCTGTGTGCGTTGCTAATTCTCACTGATCAGCTGAGATCAGCGAGCGTCACTGTGGCTATCTAAAGGCTTGTGGCTATCTACACGTTTTCATTTAAACTACCAATACAATACTTTGTGTCCTTGATGAAATGTTTAACGACTGTGTTTTGCTTGTTTCAGGTAACCATCATAAATTTCTCGGCCAAATTCCACCGATACTAAATTATTTTCAGGTTTTATGTTCGGCCAAATTAGGATCATAATTTATTTGTACGGTTGTGAGTTTATGATCAATACAGCTGGTTTGATACTTTTTCTAAGTTTTATGGATACAAATATTTTTTTACCTGAAGTAAGGCACTCCTCTAGTGGTACGAATTAAATCGTTTCAGCTTTACCAAAAGCATATGTTTACCCATATTGTACTCTTCTTCTATTTTGGAAAATTGTGCAGATGTTTAGACCAACATTTTATAAACTTTTTACTTTTGACGGCCGGTTTAGTCGAGTGGTAGAAGCACTGCTACCTGCTTATTGCTTAATCGACGAGTCATGGGTGTTTGTTTCTGTCTTTATGTATGTTCCGAGGGACCCACGACACCATAGAAAACCTTAGTGCGGGTCTTTGTGTGTATCGTTTCTTTATTTATTATTTTACTAGTCATATTTTCGAGGTAACGATCTAAGTATTACTAGACTAATGTATTACACAAAAAGTACCATTCACCAAAAAATATTCAATACAAAAGTCTAATATATAAAAGCGACTTAACAAACAAAGCTCGACAGCAATATCTAGTAAGTCAACTCAAATCTCTCCTAGCAAGTCACTAAATAAAATTATCAGAAGGATCCTCGAAAACATAAAAAATAACCCGGTTAAGTGGGGTACAATCGTACCGGCACGTAAAGTTATTCCAATTTGTTGAAAAAACATCCTTATTATAACCCCATAGAGTACACAAATGCGGTAACTCAAGGGGCTTCTGTACATAAAAATATACTATCTGTCCAGTCGGACCGCAAGCATCTCTTATATTATCTTGTTCAGTAGAAATAGCCCCTAATGGTCGACATTATGGGAACTAATGTAAATGTGTTTGTTCACCATTTATTGTACGAGCTACTCGCTTACTGCTCTCTTTCATTATGCTGTTTTTCTGGCAGTTTTTTCATATACATTTCGGACAAATAACATAACGTAGAAAAACTACTAACATTATAGTGCCTATAATGTGCCTATAATACTATAAGGTCTCATTTTATAAGGCTTTAGGTTGCTTTGGTTAAGAATGTATTTTAATATCGAATCATTTTGTAAAAGCTCACACATTATGATTATAACAAAATAAACTACTAAATCTCCTTTTTAATTTTCTTCTTAACTTCATTGAACATCAAAACTCTTACAAGAAGAGAGAAGAATCTTTTCCTTTTGTTAAAGCCTATTTTATTTCACTGACGCTGATATACAAAACTTGTATTTTCTTTTCTTCATTTTAAGAAAATGTAAGTGTTACTCAATTTATTCCATCAACAGGTATTCTTTTTTTTTTAATTTTAAAAACACAAATTGTCAACTAATGTTACAAAGCGCTCAAGCTTTAACTATTCAAGAAAAGTTAATATTTCAAACGTCAAATAAATACCGCCTGTTGCGTTTTCCTATCCCTATTTCCGTAGCAGAAAGTAGAATTGTTGGTAAAATAGGATTTTCTTGCTCCATTGTCTACTAGCTTTATCCGCAAACCGCCTGTAACCAGTTTCGTGTGGAATTATTTAGTACATTGTCCGTTTTCGTTACACCGGTCGTAGTTCGGCTATTTTCGTCCATTTTCGATCTTTGTCGGCTTATTTAGCCCTGAAAGCTATATAGTCCCCGAGTCAGGGAACAAATTTGGTCAATCATTTCCTCTTGAGCAATAACTTCTTAAATTCTTCAGTGGGTTGCATCTTGTATTTCATGTAATCTTGACTTGTTTTAAGTGGCATTCTGAACGTCCTATAAAATAAAGATTTTTTTATATTCTATTCTATTCTGAAGCTCCGTGAACGTCAGCTGCGATTCGGTGGGTGGGTTAAGCAGCGATAGGCTCTCACGCACGTAGAAAAAATAATTAATTTGTCATTTCCTCCCGACTGGAAATACATCAAATTATAGCAAATCTTAAAAAAAAGTCAGCTGATTATAAAGTGGTGGATAATACGTCAGCTGGTCACACGAACATGAAAAAAATATATGTCTTGAAATTTTATCAGATGACAGTTAAAATGATATTATGAAAAAAAACATGTCAGCTGGGTATATCTCGGTGGAAAGATCGTCAGTTTTTTATGAAAGTGAAATGTCTTAAATAATAAGTCAATTTATTAGAGTAAATTTTTACTTCGATTGATTGAATGATTTCCCTTTTTTTGCATTGAAATCATTCACAGATTTTTTTTAAATACATTTTTACTTCGATTATTGAATTTAATCCTTTTCTGACATTGAAATCGTTCACAGTAATTTCTGAGAAACGAAGTTCGTCTACTAAAATCAAATAATATAAATTATGTAAAATTTCCCGGGTTATCTGAACCCAAAAATGATCCTCAGATAACAAGGTTTTGTAAATTCCTTGACCTTTATTCGAGAAAATCCGATACAATATCAAATTGGTAAGTCATTATTTTGATTACATCAATTATATTTTAGGTAATTTTAATAATTGATAACTTTGAGAGAAATTCAAGTAACTACAGTGTTTGTTTTAATTTTGTGTTTTGAAGATCAATTTACTTATTCAAAATACGAAATTTTCCGAACATAACAAGAAAATAGAAAGACTGTAAACAAGATTTTTTAAAAGTCTCATAAATGAAAATCTATTCTCCAAAAGTCCCTTGAACCCGACGCGTTATTAGAGTCCACGGCATTATGTTCACTATTACAATATTGTAACATTATTTTCAATAAGATCCAAATAAGGACACATGCTCTTATTGTGCACCACTGTACGTCACCTTCAGCGACTCTGTTAAAAAAAGTTGTCGATTTCTTGCTCACTAAACCGCTCGCTGCGCCACTTCAATCCACAACCTGCAATGAAACAAATCTTTGCCAAACATCCCTTTGATATTTCCTCTGCGGTATTCTATTTGCGCTTCGTACCGCGTCTGTTCCCATTGGATAGAAATATGTGTTTGGATTTGTATTTGTCGTATCATTTTTCGTATTTTATTGCTGAGAGGGTCTTATGGAACCCGGGTACCGTGATCGATGCGGTCTTACTATCTAGGTATTCTACGATTACGTGTCACGAAGACTGGGACTTAAAATTTGCATTGCACACGCGTATCGCGGCTTCCGTGGTGAATAGATTGCGATATAACACTAAAACTTGTGTATTTCTTTCGGCTTGAACAAAAATAGAACAAAACTTGAGTAACTTACTGTTACATTAAATGTATTTTTTACAGACATTGAACACGTAACCAGCACGTGCATTGAACTCAGTTATAAAAATAGCTGAAGGAAATGGGGAACACGTGTCCTATATTGTTTGCGAAAGAAATAGTGGCATGACTGCACGCCGCCATACAAATGTCTGTGCGAAATCACTGAAGTGTTGTGATCGCCCTAGACTGCACTTCTATTGGTTACGTGCTCGGTGTTCAGCGATTATTTTTGAAATTTGTATCTAATTTACTATAAACATGAAACTAAAGCTCTGTCTCATACATTTTGTGTGACTAAAATTAAAATGTTCTTATTTCATTAAGAAGAGATAAGGAACTTGTTTAAATGCAAAATTCAACCTCCTTCTAACCCGCGACTTTATTTGCCTGAGTCTGTGTCACTTTCCAGTCCTTTAACTGTTCCTGTAAAAAACATCAAATCGATCTATTGATCCGGTACGAAGAGAATGAACAATAAACAGATAGACTCACACACTTTCATTTTTTAGTAAGGATTTACATTAAGGCGACTACAGCACCCGATAAAGGCAGCGCACATAGGAATAGTGCCACCTCCGTCTCTCAACAGGCCTGGGCCGGCAGTGCGAACAGTGTCGATACACGAAGTTTACGGACTATGAAAGAGTTAGAAAAATAAGATTTATGGAAAGGTAACAGCTTAATTCGGAAAATGCGTTAACTACTTATCGAGAGTGTTCAATCACGAACATTTTTATAGCAAATTCAAGTTCCTGTGTGCATTGTACTATCGTTTTTACAGCTTAAAAGATACACCATATTGGGTACTTAGAGGTGACTTTGTGAGCTTTTTCAATCGAACCAAAAGTGCTAAATCATGTTTTTAGCAAACTACTTATCTAATTTATGTCCTGAATATTACCGTACTATTTTTTTTTCTTCGATTTGATGCAGTGCGTCATGCTTATCTACGCATCATAAAATCGTAATTTAGGTGCTGTAGTCGCCTTAATTTGCGTGACATGTAACTTTCATTTTTCCATTTTATTCATGTGGCCATTATACCTTCACAAACCGAGAGGGGCGCGGTGTGAGGCAAGACGCGAGGGGAGGGTTCCACAGAAACTTGCGGCTGTTCTTCAAAATTTTCCACAAAACGCCTAATGAAACAAAGGACGATACAGCTGGCGAATATAAACTTAATTAGGAAACTCTTGGTGAGCTTATTACGATTTGGAAAGTTAAGGTGCTTCCAGACGGACGTCCTCGTGTTTTATAGGCCTAATTTGCTGGAGAATGATCGTTGAATTCAATAACTGGTGTTAGAAGAAAGATGATTTAATTATTAATACTTCATTCTTTATCGTTTAGGTTAATTCAAGTAAAAGGTGAACTTGACGAACGGGTTATTACTTATTTTTTACGCATTCGTAATATTTCCATTAACAATGCACGCTTACAAACACCATAAGTTAGGGTGCAACTGTGACATTCGGGATCGAACACAGTACTTCGTGCCTAAGATACCGGTCCGCTAGCCACTACGCCTCTGACGCATAGATTTCTTCGACGACGTTTCCAAGTTCCATAACATGTCTTGAATATGACTAGAGAGACCCACGGTACAAGGATAACATTAGTGTGGGTTTTTGAGTGCCCACACAAATGTTATTCAAAGTGCGTGGCGACATTCATTCATTAAAGCCAGAAGTACCATATTTCAGAAGTGCCTATAGGTTGCCGAGTAATAAATGGTGTTTACAAGTGACGGCTGGTTTGTTCGAGTAGTAATGGTGCTGCCTTTTGATGGATGGGTCCTGGGTTCGATTCCTTGTCGGGGAAAATGTTAATTTAAAAAGCAAATGTTTGTCAATTTTTTTTTTATTAAGAATGGGTTCGCTCTTCACCACAATCTAGCTCAGGGCAAAGATGTGGTCAAGGATGTAGCGAGCTCACCCAGAAGAAGCCTATTCACTCGTACTTTAAAGATATTCGGGTTGTATGAGCTTGGAAATACAGACGCCATCAGAGAATTCCACTCCTTGGCAGTGCGCAATACAAAAGATGAAGAAAAGCGCTCAGTGCGTAACCGAGGGATCTCGACAAGATAAGGGTGTTCATGTTTGTCTTTGTGTATGTTCCAAGGGATCCCCGACAAAAGAGAAAACCTAAATGTGAGCCTTTGAATGTGTAGCGTTTATCCTTACTAATATTAAAAATGTGAATGTAAGTTTGTTTGTTTGTTACGCTTTCACGCCTAAACTACTTAACCGATTTTGTTAAAATTTGGTACAGGCTAAAGGCTACATTTCATCCCACAGCTGGGCACGATATAACCTGTAGTCCGCGGGCGGAAAGCTAGTAATTTATAAATATTTAAAATGTCAAGTTGATCTGAAAATATTTCAAACTGGCAAACTGGCTTCTTGAAACAAGATTGAATATTATACTAATTTATAAACTTCTCTTTTGAAGCATCTGTTACGATCCGCATCTTAATAAGTTAACCTTAACTTTCAAGCTTGGGTAAATTAATTTTCTAAATCATTTTATGTTTAATTTATGAGGAATGTGAAGACCATCGGGGTTCTTAAAAGAAAGTTTGTTTAGGTGTAGACTCTGTATCATGTTTATTGATTCTGCCAATAAATATTATACAGTTTTAGTACTGTTGAGCGTAGATATTAAAATTACAGAAAAGGTTACCCTTTATCATTGTTATACTTAAGTAATTTATTTTGATGCTTTCTTTTTTTTCTTAGTTATCTTATGGTTTAGTTATTGCCGTGTTCTAAAACTTTGTTCGATTAAAACACATAAATTGTGAGATGAACGAAAGAGGCCATACACTTAATAGCCACTTTTCATTTTTACAACAGTCGTTTCAACTGTAATATTGAACATTTCAAAGTGAAGCCCAATTAAACATATAAACATCAAAATGTATAACCATACATTCATTCTAAAAATGATGTTTAATTCTTTTACCATTGTCGTTGATATTGATATTGCTAAGGTATTTATCGTAAAAAGTTCCCGCTAGAGAAAACCGAGCAACACAAACTAAAAGCACGTCACTTGTGAATTCCAAGCATTTCCGTTCTGAAACATGAATAATTCTAATTATATTTTTATTTACTATACCAAAACGTTCTTCTACTCCATCAAAATCGTGACTTTGATCAAAATACTGAAAAAATATGGTAATGAGGCTTTGACAAGCTTATAGGGCAGATTTAATAAAGTCAACATTTTCGTAACGCGCCTTGCTTATCAGAGACTTGATAAATTGAATCAACAAGACGAAATTTAATCCCAACTTCGAAGAAAAATTGCGTTAAATGTAATTATGTGGACCCCTAAACATGTCTTGTTGATAGAAATATAAAATTAATAGACTCACTTTAATATCTTGAAGAAATATTTTGCAATGTCAATTGGGTTACCTTTTGCACTGACTTCTGTATGTCCGCCTAGGCCTTAGAAAATCGAGATTTTCTAAATTCTCAAAAGCTTTTGAGCCTTACTACAAAACAGAAAATTAAGACTTAATTTAATTGTTTAATCCCGGTGTATGTCATTTTTTGTATGGAAAAAATTACATAAGCCGGTTTGTAACATTATTTTTTGTGGTAAAGCAGTTTAACTTTAATAACCATCACAATCTCAAAAAAAGTTCTTTCTTATATTATACCAGGAATTATACCAGCAGGAAACATTGCTAAACAAAAATTCGATTTTAATACACTTATAACATGCCTACTTTTATGTTGAGACCGTAAAAAGTTAATGCAGTATAATGGGGGTCGCACAGAATGAGCTTTAATCATTACTTTACATTTTCGGGTAAGTTTTATAGCTCATAAGTTCATGGGTAAATGGTTAATCGAAATTTCGTATAAAGTGCTTACTCTGGTCAAGTACTAACTAATAAATACTATAGCATACAACATTCTATGATGTATAACCAGATAAAGATGGTGTGCTCCTGAGTGGGGACGTATATCGGCAGATATTTTTTTTATGTTTTGTGGCGTTAGTCAAGCAGTATTAAGCCTCATTGCCTAGTTTGCCTATTATGATTATTATGCCTACTGAAACACCGTTTTGTTTTAAATAATAAACACAATGAGACTTTTTTCTCATGAAAGTATAGACTTCCGAAAAACATAAGGAAAATATACCCTATTAGGATTTAGAGAAGTTTTCATTTCTCTTTAGTTTTGATTTAGACATACGTCCTTTTAGCAATTCAAGATCATGTGTCAACGACAATTGAATGCAACCTTCTAATCATATTTTTAAGGTTATGTTTTCCTTGGCAATCAACTGTCATGAGAGTGAAGTCTCATTGCTTATGCTAGGGTAGCTGATTTCTTACTTGATATTTTAATCCAGGGTATCCTTTTAAAATGACTTAACAAATACAGAATCTTCTTGGGTCACACATTCCAGATGCCGAGTTTGTAGACTCATTTTTAAACAACTTTACAAAATATTAGGTAAAAAAGAAAACCCAGACAACGCAATATATTCCTCAAGGAATATATTAAGATAAAGTGAGATTTTTCATATCGGGTAGAATTATACCTTTCATAATATTTCCAGACAACTAAAAATCGAGCGAATCATTTCTATTTCAGCACTTTTCCGTTCAGATAGCAAAAAAATACTTTTTTCCTCAACGCATGAATATTGAATACTTTGTAAAAAACACTTTTTCTCTCCTACGCACGAGTATCAGCCCCTCGAAACTTGCAAAAGTAATCGTCTATCACATTCATAACGCCACCGCACGTTCCGTTCTACCCTCGAATATAAATCGGCAACGGCTGTCGTTCTGCGCGATAAATCTCCCCATGTACGCTAATACACCGCATTGAAATGTACCGGGGAAATCCGACGGGGTCTGAACCCGCGGTTTTCACCTTAAAAGCAGTGCGTAACGTATGACCGCATTTATCTCTCGTGATATTCGACACTGGCTGGCGAAGGCGTTTCGTTCAATCCGTCCATTTACAAATGGCGTAGTGTTTCTACTGAAGTTTTGGTAATTTCATAAATCGAAGATGAATAATGTCGCTTTATGATTTCCCTAACTTAATTTTACTGTTTCCATAACAGATATTTTGTACGATTAGCTTTTTGACCATTTTGCGAAATATTACATTTTGCAATTTTACAATTGCAGATTTTATTTGTAGAACCTTTTTATGCATGGAAAATTCTGCGTGTAGGCGACATTTATATACTCACGCTTTTGCATAGGCAGATACCACCAGTTTGCCACCTGACCTAATCTGCCTAAACAGTCAATATTTATTGATGCCTATTTTCCCTTGTTTGTTGAGATAGATACAAAAATAAATGTACAGGGTTTCATTTTAATTTTATTAAAAGGGCACACCAACAGAGGTTGAAAATATGTCCAGGTAAACTGAAAACAAACCCGAAACCGTCAATTTAGATGCAGTTCGAAAAGAGTTTAATCACTAAACTATTGTTACAAAACCGAAAGAGAGTCAAAACTAATAGTAACTTATTTTCTGTGTGAACAGTTTGCCACGGCAAAACTCTTTTTTTTTCTAGAGTGGCAAAAGAAATTTCATTTAAATACGCCAATTTCCAACTCAACAAAATATAACCTTAAGACGTTTACAATCAACCTTTGAAAGACGCTGATAAATCGAAGGCGTGGCAGTATTCTGTTTACTCCAAGCACTCTTCCGTCCACGGTATTTTTCCTGGCTCGAAAATGGGGGTCGACGAAAATAAAGACTCAATGACTAACCCCGTCTGAGTCAATGGTATAGAACTAATAGCGTAGCCTAGGTTATTCATAGGCATAATAAATTTCATTATATGGCTCATGAAAATTCAATAAAATGATATAAGTTTCTATGGAAAAACTAAATTGTTAGAAACTGGCTAGCCCAGCCTGTAACTTTGAGACTATCAAGAGACATATTTAACGCCCATATCACAGAAGGAGACTTGATCTATACTTCAGTATTGATTGTATCTTTCTCTCACTATCAAAATTACAAAGACGTCGGCTACTTAAGTATAGATCTGAGTCTAAGTCGTGTTCTGTAATACAGACCTTAGTGTAGGTAGTATCGGCAAGATGTGTCTACACTAAAGCTTTCTGTAACAGTGCGGCTCCTAAACTATTTTTATGTTTATATAGCTTTTGTTTTTGCGATATAGTTCTTATTCGATGAATGCAAATTGTTTGAAATGAATGGGACAAATTAGATCGTAATAAATTTCACTATAAAGCTATAAGTGAATTTTTCGGATTCAGGTATTGAAAATATCGATTAACTAACAAATATGTAACTATTTTAAAACTTAATACACATTGATAAATATAATCGTGAATTTTTCGAAATATAGTATTCCAATACCGATGAACTAACAAACATATAACTACACTGGGCGTCAAAAATAAGTAGTACACTTTTCAAATTGCAATTACTCCTAAACTATAGTAGTTACACTTATGAAATAAAAAGCAGTTTATAGTAAACTTAACGAAGTTTATTAAAGTTATATTTTATTTGGCATGAATAAAGTTTCAAACTTAAAATTAAGATAAATACTAAAAAGTATCAATTTTTAACGATATGTCAACCACTTAATTTTCACGTTTTGGAACTTTTTCACAATTTAATAACTTGTGTTGCCGCCTCGGGCTCTAATTACAGCTTGGATCCGGTTTGGCATGCTGAACACTAAGTTTCGGAGGCGGTGTTGGGGAATATTTTCCCATTCTTCTATCAGCGCATGTTTTAGAGCCCTGAGTGTGGCAGGAGGTGGACTGCGCCTTCTGACTAGCCTCCCAAGCTCATCCCAGGCGTGTTCAATCGGGTTGAGATCTGGGCTTCTCGATGGCCAAGCCATCAAGTTGATGCCAACCTCCTGAATGTACTCTTGTACGTGGTGAGCAGTGTGTGGCCGGGCGTTATCATGCATTAGGATGGCTCCATCACCCATATTTATTAAATATGGCCCTGCATACTCGTTGAGGATCTCCGAGGCATATCTTTCACCAGTCAAAGTCCCATTTTCTATTACCACAAGCTCTGTGCGACTCTCTGAAGAGATACCAGCCCATACGTGTACAGAGCCCCCGCCATATTGGACTCTTTCCGAGATACAAGCTTGAATGTATCGCTCACCGGGTCGTCTGTAGACTCTCCGCCGTCCATCTGAAGTGTATAAAGAGAATCGAGACTCATCTGTGAATAAAACTCTAGCCCATTCTTCTTCGCCCCATTGTACGTGTTGACGGGCGTAGCGTAGTCTTGCTACGCGATGCTCTGTCTCAAGTTTGGGGCCATTTGCTGGTCTTAGAGGCTTCAGGTTAGCTTCAGCAAGTCTTCTTCTCACTGTACTCTCACTGATGTAGTCTGTTCGGGTCCGAAGAAGCTGTTGCTGAACCTCAACTGCATTAAGGTGTCGATTTCTTAACACAGTGGAAACAATAAAGCGATCTTCTCGGGTACTTGTGCACCTGGGTCTGCCATTACCTCGTCTCCTTAGATGGTTTCCAGTCTCTTCGTACCTTTGCTTTACTCGCTGAACCGTTCTTAAAGTTACACCCACCCTCCTTGCAGTACGACGCATACTGATGCCCACTTCGAGAAAAGCTAAGATTCTTGCACATTCTTCTGGTGAAAGAGGCATGATTAGTCAAATTTACTCTCTGAAGATACCTATGCTTTTCAATTACAATTGCTTTATCAGCAGCGAATGTGTCAAACACAAAAATCCTAAGTAAGACAACACCTTTCAACAGTTTAAAAAAAGTGTTTTTATTTATTCGTTTTTTTTAAAGTCAAGCATTATAAGTTCTTATAATGCATGAAGTTTTTATTGAATAAGATTAAATTTTCTTTTTAACCTTTTTTGTTTCAAAGGTCTAAGTTTTATAGTTTGGGAGAAATCGCAATTTTAAAACTGTACTACTTATTTTTGACGCCCAGTGTATTTTAAATCTATTTGCAGCGAGCCAAGCAAATGAAGTACAAAATAATGGATTCCCGCTGTTAAACAATAGTTAAACGCTACAACAAAATTCCTAAAAGCTTCCGCTGTAACCAGTTACGTAATTAAATTTTGCAAGAGCAGTTATTTATAATAGTGTAGGTACGAGTTAAGCATTTAGCAGTTAATAAACAGTTGTGATTATAACAGTTTTGATTATATGCCGTGTGGTGATCGTTTGAGAGTAACACCACCTCTTTTTTTATTATAATATAGGTTAACTCTTGACCTCAATCTTGACCATAAGGTCAAAGATGAGGTCGACGATTGAGCGAGTTAATCCAGAAAATGCCTATAAAGGCACTGGTACTCCCACGCACCTACGGAACACAGCAAGCTGTTTGGCGTCGGAATTCTGTAGGAGGGTGGTCGCGAACCAGACGGCTCTTTACAGAGCCTACTCGTACCACACCGCATGAGACAATAGGACGACACCTCAGCCTCAGAAAAAATGAAGTGTCGTTGCCTGTGATGAATTACTAGGAGGCAGGTCTCATTTGTGTTTCCTTAGTCGCCTCTTACGACACCCACAGAAAGAGATGGAGTGGTGCTATTCTCAACCGATCACCACACGATCAAAATCTCATCTCTTTCCATGGGTTTCGTAAGATGCGACTAAGGAAACACAAATGAGACCTGCTCCCTTCTAATTATCCATTCTAGGCAACGTCACCTCAATGTGTTTTGAACCGGGACCATCCTCTTACCGACGATGAAGTCCCGACGCCAAATAGTTTATTGTGTTCCGTCGCTGCGTAGGAGTACCATGCCTGAATAGGAATTTTCTGGGTTAAGATTGAGGTCAATAGGTAACCGATCTCGTAATAATAAAGAAAGACTAAATATGTAATAACAACTTCTCTTAAGTAAAATTTTCATCTACTTTTATTTGTATACTTCATCACCTCTATCAAGGTGTAATGCAGAAATAAAGAAACCCTTATTCGAAACACATTAATAAATAACATTAATTACTAAAAATAAACACTAAGCAGTTAAGCACATTAAAAGGTGAGGTGGAATGGATATGGGCACAGTAAGCTGATTAGTCACTATAGAGAAAAGTGAGTTATTTTATTAAAACTGAGTAAAAAATTTTATACCCTTGTTTGCAAATGAATAAGTTTGAGTTAGTAAATTATACGAGCGTTATAATGCCTGGTATAGGTTACTTTATCTCGATCATCAATTGCGAATGTTATTGTAAACATGATATAGTTCTACTTTTCAATACCGCTGCCTATGTTAAAGATATTTTTACTGTTACCTACAAAGAACACTGAGGCCGCGTTTCGAATACGCGGGATTGATAATAATCCGTCTGCCTATAAAAATGCTAAGCTTGGAAAGCCCTAGATAAAATTTTTAGAAAAAGTATTATTTTTGGTTAAAGACGTTTACGTTTGGTTTTTTGGAAAGATCGTCAACTTTTCTGGTTTGGCAGTTACGACATTTTCTCTCGAGAAATTAAAGACACGTCTTTTCATTAGTGGGATGTGATCATGATGATTAATAAAAATGATAACAATTGCCTCGTTTATTTTGACCTCCTGCCAGCTTTGTAGGAATAATTGCTGGTGAAAAGCTTGGAAGGCAATTGAAATATTGTTTTTAAATACTATGACAGGAATATGTCTACATACATATATTAATGACCGATACTATACGGCAGATTTATACTAATGAATTGTTTCGCATAGATTAGTAGTATTAAGCTATGGCACCTGGTTCCAACAATTGTTACTGTAAGTATGTCTGTGTCCTACCATTATGTACTAGCTTTATTTAACTTAAACTAGTAACATTCTCTTAGTTAAGCCAGAACCTTTAGTTAATTCCAGGAGTTGCTCAGCTGCAATAATCTAAAAGTACTTACAAAGAACACTTCCTTTATAAGTCTTCCCAAAGTCATCTTCTTATCGTGTTGGTATAATCAAGTATATGGCTTTACTAAACTTGGTGTCACAGTTTTCGAACTGCCAAATGGCCTCTGACCTGCAGTTCGAGCACAACGTAAAATCAACGCGTTCAAATGTCAAAAAATGTCGAAATTACAACGCCAGAGGACAGCCTTTGCACTACAAGCCAGCCTTTGCACGGTGCCTTCGCATAATCAAAGTGAATTTTTACTGTTATTTGAGTGGCGTGACGCGCGAGTTTGTCACGGGCCGTGCTAGCTACGCTGGTTTAACGAGTGTGGTCAATCGACAACAGCTGGGACCGACACCCCAAGCCATCCCAAGCATGGAAACGCTCGATGATATATTGCCACTACCCACCCATCAGGTTCCCTGCCCATGTGTACGTTGCTTAACCTCACTGATCAGTTCCTCTGAGCTAAGAGCTAAGTTAATATTATACCACAAGAATCCATTGCAGTTGATTTTGACACTCCAAACTTTGTACGCGAAAACTTGAAAAACTCTGTAACTTTCGCATAATATTTAAGAGCAAAGTTCTCTATACGAATATGAAAAGAAGAAGCTAAGGAGTATGTCTTTTTTCCGTTTTAGGGGTTCCGACTGTTAGTGATGCTAAGTTACTGTATAGAATATAAAAAATATTACTTTCACGCCATATATACGCGTAATAATGGCTGCTTTTTAATAGATGGTTCTATTTTAATGTTAGGAATCTGCCGACACGAAAGAAGGAGAAAAGAGTATGACGAAAAAAATGTAAAGAAAGTAATTTAAAATCGTGAAAAAAATGCCTTTCATATTGACACGATAAGTCAACACCTACCTAAATTTGTATTAAAAAAAATTTATTTTCATATTTTGCTTTAATATGCTCTTGAGTTTGCACAAATCGGGAGAAATGGAGGGCTATGGCGGAGTCCTTTGCCCTGCAGTGGGTCAATAATGGCTAAATAATAATAACAATTTTCTTGAGGAAAGATAATGAATAACTTTTAAGTTGATGGTCCTTTTTGCTAAATTAGAAATACTGAAAAGTTATTACTGGACACTCTTTTACCCTCTTCGCACGACAATGATGTTATTTTCGAAGATTTCTACTCATAACTTTGTAGACTACAGTCAGATTTATAGAAAAACAACCATCACAAACAAGGGGCCCCTAAAACCTGGAAAGCTCTCACTTGTCGCGTTTTTTCGCACAACTTTGTTTGGGGGGATAAACAAGTGTCAGGCTAAGCCTTAAACTTACCTTCGAATGGAGTTTTTAAGCCGATACAACAAAGGAACGTGCTCGGGTTTGAAAAGTTGCGCGTCTTATTCGAGATGCGAGTTTAAGAAGTTCTGATACACACCTGTGTCGCAGTTTTCAGATGGAAAGTTTGAATTATGAATTATGTTAGTCTTCGTCTTCTACATGACCTTTTACTTAGGAGTTTTGAATTAAATTAGGAGTTTTGAGAGTAGCATACATTTATTATTGTAACGGTTATGTTTTTATGATATTGGCATGTTTACGGGGTTATGGTTATGACTTTTTAGGGCACACAATGAGATAAACTATTTCATGATACACAAAACATAATAACAAGATCCTCCTGCAAATTACTTGCCAATTCTAAAACAATAATGAAGTGGTAGATATTCTTTCCTGTCTTTTATAGAGTGCTATCTCATTTTATCTGAAAGGTTTTTCTTTGTTTATGTCATTAAGTTATTTAAGCATCCATAGACATGAATTTCTTTTGTCTGATTACATTTATCTTATTATCGCTTAATGTGTGGTGATCGGTTGATTATAACACCACCCCATCTCTTTCCGTGGGTGACGTAAAAGGCGACTAAGGAAACACAAATGAGACCTGCCTCCTAGTAATCCGTCCCAGGCAACGACACCTCATTTTTTTTTTAATCTGAGTTCCTATGTTCTCGTGCGGTGTGGTAGGCTCTGTAAAGGGCCGTCTGGTTCGCGACCACCCTCCTACCTAAGTCCGATGCCAAACAGCTTGCTGTGTTCCGACGGTACGTAGGAGTACCAGTGCCTTTATAGGCATTTTCTGGGTTAACTCGCTCCATCGTCGACCTCATCTTTGACCTTATGGTCAAGATTGAGGTCAAGAGTTAACCCATCTTATAAATAAAATAAAAAATTTAATGCTGTCCATTTACAGTTACTAAACTTAACCATTTACAGTTATGTTAAGATTGATTTGAGAGATTTAAGTTTAATTTCCACTGAAGTGAGAATGACTGTGCTCATTTTCTCATCCATAACTGTGAGTAATACACGTCAACATCGGATTTAGCGGCGTCACTGTGACAAAGGGAACGTGCCCCGAGTTATGACCCTCTCGGTTTTCTTTTGTTTGCCTAATGTCGTCGTTTTTAGGGTTCTTTGTTGCTGTTGCTCACCTGCTGGCTGGGTTTGAAGTGAACATCCTGATTCGTTTGAATAGAATAAGTCAGTTTTCACATTTGTGTGTAAATTTTTTAAAAAAATATTTTCGATTTTCTTTTTTTTTACGGTTAGTTTGACTAGTAAGGCGTCGTCGGTGGCCAAATTACTTACTGGATCGTGAGTGAAAAGTCCCGAGTTTGATCCTTAATCCTGCCATCTACCAATGACTTTCTATGGGTAGGTACATGTTCTTCTAAAACACTATTCTACAATACAATATACTTTATTGAACAATTTGAAAAAAAAAAACAATGATAAAAGGATTACAAATAACATTTACAAAAAGGTAAAATATAGGGGACCTTATCGCTTACAGCGATTTCTTTCAGGTAACCTTTGGAAATGAAAAAGTCGCTAAGTTCTACTAATCTCTACTCTCTTTACGTTCTACTACTCTCTTACGGTGAGAAAAATCATCGTGAAAAACCTGCATGCTTAGGAGTTCAGGTCAGATGGCACGCATTTAAAAAATTACTTACATATTTTCTTACCTTATTGCTAACTCTGAGATGATATGCTCGAGGTTTAATAGGTCCACTGCACGCTAATACGTATATTCAGTTACCAAAAAATAACTCCAACTCCATGCAAGGCAATGTATGGACATGGACTTTTTAAATAAGAGCTAACTTGACTGAAAGTTTCACAATGAAAATGACGACATCTCCAATCTTGACATTGTTAACTCCACTCATCGAGAACCCTTTCCTTTGCTGTTCTGAGCACACTTGACGGTTGTTTTTTCCATTTTTTCTCGTAAGAGAAGGACCAGGTGTCGAGTGTTGTGAGCCGCTTTGTGTACGGACGCTTCGAGGTGTCATTTTTAATTTTCCCTGAGCTTGAATTATTCGTTTGTATTTTGAATTGTGTTTGCTTTGTTTTTGAAGTCATTGTCCTACATAACCTTTGGATGGTTATTCATTTATCATTCCCAAAGCGTTTGATTAAAATTGTAACGTACTGGAACAGACTTGGTCGTTTAAAAGAGACCTAAATATGACTTACTTTGTTATTTGAAAGAGTCCCTAAAATCCTCGTTCAAAAATTGGAGATATTAAATTAAATTTTCGTGCCATTTAACGTTTCGATCGCGATTTCTGTTCATAAAGAAAATAAACTGAAATTAAATTTTCGAATTTTCGAAACATGTATTTTTGTAAAAAAACATGCTGATCTCTTTACTAAGATGTAAATCCTTGAGCACGTAGATACCTGGACAGACTTGTTTATAATAATGCTCCAAAACCCACGAAATATTTAAATAGCTGCTTATCATTGTGTATCAAAATATATAATAATATACCCAGCGAATTAAAATTACTAAATAATAGATTATTAAAATTGAAATTATTAAAATGGATTAGTGCACAAAACTTTTATGACATCAAAGAACTGTTTGACAAAAATTTAGAGTTGCGTAGGTTTTAAATATGTTATGACATCTTATAAGTTCAATTTTTATTTCATTCATGACATTTAATTAATTTGACATTATTTTTAGAAATGTGTAATTTTTATTTTCGTCTCAATTTTAATATCTTGATTTATATAATAAAATTCGCAAGCTGATTTTAAATAGCAAAACATGACTGTACTTTTTTTATCACATCTATTTATACCGTGTTTTAAGCGACTAAATGATTTGATTTGATTTGATTTTAAAACATTGATTTTACAACGCTAAAGGCTTCAAATATTTATTTTAGCTAGTTGTAGAGCCCTTTGAATTTTTGTTTTTTGCGAAACTTGGGTTTTCACAGTTTTTAATAACTATGATAAGACTTATGTTGAACTAGCTTTCCACCTGCGGCTCCGCCCGCGTGGACTACAGGTTATATCATGCCCAACTTTGGGATAAAATGTAGCCTATGTCCTTTCCCAGGCTCTAATCTATCTCTGTACAAAATTTCATCGAAATCAGTTTAGTAGTTTAGGCGTGAAAGACGGACAGACAGACAGAGTTACTTTTGCATTTATAATATTAATGAGGACAGTAATGATTGTACAAGTACAGTGTAAAGTTGATTACAAAAATCTTTCATTTCACACCACATTTTTGTACATTTCAACATGATCACAAATTTTAACAGCGTGCTACAATATAGCTTTCCATCTAGCGATGCCGACCACTCTCGGCTTTACGTGCTATAAACGTAGTTTCAAAGGTATTGTTTTCATAACTGTAGAAGCTACATGGAGCTCCCATTTCCTAAGAAGGCTTTGTTGTTACGGCAGCGTCTATACGCTATTACCTAAGATAAAATCTCAAGCTGAAACATACAAGCACAAAAGGCGAGAAGCGCCTTTTACAAATAAATTTTCCTGATCACCAAAGCCTTACTTATTGGCAATTGAGAAATTTCGAAGCCTCTATTGACTGGTGTTTCAGCGGCTTACAAGAGAAATTTATGCGGCCATAACAATATTTTGTAATTTATTTTACAAGGCTAATGGGGAAAGAAACCACGAGGTGCTTCGCTTTTCATGTAATATGCATTAAGTAAATTTAATAAAGACTTTGAGTGATGACGAGTTTTAGATGCTAATAAGTTTAGGACAAATTATTTTGGACCGTGTTTTGTTTAGCGAAGTGCTGAAGATTTGGCTGAGGCACAGTAATAATAGCTACCATAATGGTCATAAGCGGACTAAAGTTCTGTTTTAAAAGTAATTTGTACGACCATTTTTAAACTATCTCGTTTTCTATCTCCCTCTATCATTGTAAGCCCTCAGGGTCCCACGAACTATTAAAAATTAATAAAGAAAATGTTTTTGTCGTGGGTCTCTGTCTTTTTATATGTTTCAAGAGACCCACGACAAAAGGGAAAACCTTAGCGTGGGCCTTTGAGCGGGTAACATCTATTTCTATCTATCTATTTCTTATTTTTACTTAATGATTATTTTCCTTAATAAAAATAAAAATATTGTAGCACTTCCATTGTCCTTTAAAAAATCATTAAGAATTTAAAGTAAACTAGTGTTTAAACCGCCAGAAAAAAAGGTCTTACCAAGAATGAAACGTTATCAATCTTACATTAAAAACTACACATCTAACTACAGTGACTACAGCCAAGATGACATAATTGCAAACAAGTAAATGTTCAGCTTCTCGTTCGTGTATCCTTAGTCTTCAGTTTCAATCTATAAAGTTCCTAAAGAACAGAAAGACTCTCAAGTCTTGATCTATACTTAAGTATTGATTGCGTTTTTCTCTCACTATCAAAATGGCAAAGACGACAGCTACTCAAGTATAGATTATAGTCTGAGTCGCCTTCAGTTTCACTCTAAGAGTACCTAAGTTCTGCATCGTAGTACATGGGTAACTAAACCAAATGTTGACTGGTTTGCGTGTTCTTGTAAGCTTGTATACTCCATACTTGCGGAACTGGGTAGGGATTTCGAACTTTAACTAGGGAAACAGTACAGTCAAATGTATACATATGTATCTAAATAATATTTTTAGCAATATTTTACTGAAAACGGTTTTTGTAAATGTATATATATATATATATATATATATATATATATATATATACAGGAAGAATTTTTTAACACCATCCAAATTTTTTTTACGTAAACTTTATAAAAATGTAACAGATCCGTATTTTTTTATTTCTACTTTTCATATAAATATTTCAAGCTAGATCGTCTGAAGCATGAAAATAATTCAAAATTTTTTTATGAAAAAAAATATAACATCATCCAATTGACTTGAAACTTGGTAATACTACTCTTCAACACAATTTGTGACACCCGTGTTTCTACGTTTTACAAAATTCATCCTCTAAGACGGGGTATTAAAATCAGAAAATTTTGGAAAAAAATAATTTTTTTCCTCCTTATTTACGTCTGTCAACGTTTCTGACACCGTAAGAAAAAATTGGATGGTGATAAATAAAATCATCCTGTATATAATTATGTTGTAAATAATTTTGTAGAAATTTGCAATTATCTGCCTGAATCTGTATTTCTGGGCTCATTAACCCGAGTCTCCTTAAAGTTCGGGTGAAAAGGCATCTTCTGGGTGAGCTTGCTACATCCTCGACCACATCTTTGACCCTTAGCTAGATTGTGCGAACACATTCTTTATATTAAAAATAAAGATAAACATTACATTTTTTTTTTGTAAATACGTGTAATTGAGATGGTCGAAGATGTACATTTTTACAATTGACTGTGCCACTTATGTTGTTTTTAGACATTTAGTATTTCCACTACATTAATTCTCAAAAACATTGAAACTCTATCAAAACTTCTGAATCCAAAACGAACAATAAAATAACCTATTTCATTTATCAAGCCTATTAAAAAAGCACTCGAAAGAAAAAGCGTAATAAAACCTCGTTATGCCTTATTAAAACTTATTACCAAACTTTAGCCGTTATTTATACTTTTTCAGGTGGCCAAATAAAAGGGGAGAGGGGGAGGACGGCTCTTGAGGAAATTTATTATGATCTATTGATTCCGCGCTTCTCCGTGTTCATAAAAGCCCGGCCTCCTCGAAAGTTCGCAAACTTCCCCAAAATTATGTCACAAGTTCCTTCCATCGTATAAAAGTTATTTTACTACTCCCACTAAGAGTTTAAGTAAGGCGTAAGGGCGGAGACTCATAAAAAGATACAGTACTAGAAAGACGAATATAAAGTTTGAAATCTCGGCTGATTCTTTTTTGTTTCATACCTTCGTCAACGAAGTAAGGTAATGGAGCTTGACAATTCAAATAAAACTTTTACGCGAACATAACAGCCGACTTATTTTTTGTGGTTTCAACATACGAGACCAAGATTTCTTCAAGCTAGCCACCTCACAAGTTATTTGTTATTTAAGTCTAGAAAAGTAAATGCGTATTTCTTTATCGTATAGGATGTGTATAGTAATTACAAAAACTTTTTTGTCATATCTCATGTACTTATTTCGATTTTCATAACCGTAAAATATTGAGCATTGAGTACATTTTGAACAATATCTAATATCATTTTATGTCATATACAGTATTGGCAAATCAAATAATAAAATCCAGACATAGATTTGCCTATGAAATAAAGAAAAAAAAACAAACAATATAGTTTATACTTTGTGTTGTTACTATTTGATGAAACTCCATATTAATTATCAATGACAGACATGATTTTTACACTAGTTCCACAAAATCGTGTCTTTCATTGAAAATGACATACAAAACACTAAAATCAAAAGATATTGATACACAGCGATCTCCTAACTAATTTTCAACTGTACTAAACCCCAGATTTCAACTAAAACTTTTCGTCACTTGGAAACGGAACTAACCCCGCAAATGCTTAGTTATAGCAAAGCACATAGACATACACACAACTAGATGACGTAAGTGTGTGTACTTTGCGTGTCAAAAAGATAGTAAAATTTACTTCATTTAGCACCGTTCCATCACTAAATCGCTCGTATGACGTCACAGTAGGTAGTAAAATTATGGCAAGCTTGGTTTCTATAGAGAAGATGAGACAAGAATAATCTAAAATTTGCTTCCTTTAGTGCCGTTCCAAATCGTATGTGTGACAACATAGTACGCTTGGTTTCTATACTGAAGATGAGACAAGCGTAATCTAGCTTCCTTTAGCGCTGTTCCATCACTAAAACGCTAGTGTGACGTCACAGCATGTAGAAAAATAATGGCACGCTTGGTTTCTATAGAGAAGATGAGACAAGCGTAATCTAAAATTTGCAAAACGCTCAAGTGACGTTACAGCAGGTAAAAAAAATTTGGCACGCTTGGTTTCTATAGAGAAGATGAGACAAGCCTAATCTACAATTTGCTTCCTTTAGCACCGTTCCGTCACTGAATCGCTCGTGTGACGTCACAGTAGGTAGAAAAATAATGACAAGCTTGGTTTCTATAGAGAATATGAGACAATCGTATTTTAAAATTGGCTTTCTTTAGCGCCGTTCCATCACTGAATCGCTCGTATGACGTCACAGTAGAAAAATAACGGCAAACTTGGTTTCTATAGAGAAGATGAGATAAGCGTAATCTAAGGTCCGTATTAAACTCTGATCTATACTTACTTAAGTAGCAGAAGTCTTTGTCATTTTGATAGTCAGATAAAGAAACAATCAATACTTAAGTAAATATCAAAACTTGAGTCTCCTTCTGTAATACGGGCCTTACATTTGCTTTCTTTACCGCCGTTCCACCACTCCTGTGACGTCACGGTAGGTAGTAAAATAATGGTACGTTTAGTTTCTATGGAGAAGAGACAAGCGTAATCTAGGCGTGTATATGTCTGTGGCAAAGCATTACGAGAGGGCCTTAGATTGACGGCTTTCGTCTGTCATACCCAGGAAAGGGGTTGATACGGGACATATCCTGGAAAACGCGCTCTCAAGTAGTATATGTATTCTTTATGATCTATATAAAAATACGAGCCCTCTCTGAGAGAAACATGGATTCAAAAGTTGCTCTTAGATTATGGTACATGGAGATTCGGAGACAAAAAAGTTACTTTTATGATTGCAGAAGTTAAACAAAAAATGTTTTAGCCGTAATCTTCCTCAGTCAATAAAACTGTAAGTGTATTAACTTTGAGGAAGCAGTTACTGTCTAATTTTTTTATCAATTGCCCTGTTGAAAGACGAAACGTACTTACAAATACAAAAGACTTATCCTTATCGCATATATATAATTCCTCGCTTTTTTCGCGAAAAAGTCTCCAAAGAACCTAACGAAATAAGTCTTTCCTTCCTATAACTCTCCCCATTGTAGTTCGAACAATGTTACGCGTGATAAAGAGGCGCATTTAAGAAAATGAATTTAAATTTATCGACCTTACAGCTATACGTGGCTACAAATCTTTCTGATAGTGAGTTATAGTGGCTACTGCTCCACCTGTTAGGGTTCCCGGGCGAACAAACATTGGGATTAAAAACCACGGAAATACTGAGAGAATGTACACAAATGAGACCTGCCTCCTAGTAATCCATCCCAGGCAATGACACTTCATTTTTTTCTGAATCTGAGGTGTCGTCCTATGGTCTCATGCGGTGTGGTAGGCTCTGTAAAGGGCCGTCTGGTTCGCGACCACCCTCCTACCGAAGTCCGACGCCAAACAACTTGCTGTGTACCGTCGGTGCGTGGGAGTACCAGTGCCTTTATAGGCATTTTCTGGGTTAACTCGCTCCATCGTCGACCTCATCTTTGACCTTATGGTCAAGATTGAGGTCAAGAGTTAACCCATCTTATAATAATAAAATAAAAAAGTAATTGTTATGTTAGACAAATATAGAGTGTGCATGGTTGAGTATAAATAACCAAATTTACATCGTCAGATAAACATGATAAACTTATTTTCCGCCCGCAACTTTCATCACGTTGAAAAATAATCTGTCACTTTCCACCAACTATTTATGTGTAAAAAGTCATGTCAATCAATCAATTCTTGATATAATGGCATCCACAATCGTGATTTTTTGGAAATTCAAGTAAAGAACAAACCTTTAAATAATTTAAGGTTTGTAATACATCAAAACCTTCGTCTGTTAATCAGCAAGGTGCACTGCAAACAGGTAAGGACGGCGATTTTTGAGCACTAATTGTTATGCCCGTGCCCCTCGGTGGGGACGTATATGGGCTGGAAAAAAAAATTTGTTATGCTTATGACACACCCCAAAAAGCACTTGGATTTGTCACTTTGTTTCAACATGAAAGAAGAACAGATTTTTAATATTAGTTAAGAAAGGATTAGTAAGGTTGTAAAAACAACTTAAAATAGTCTTGAGTTTATTTTTATATCAACGGGTTTTTTATCACGCTATAATTTGTACTTCAGTAAATTGAAACATATGAAGTGTAGAGTTCGTCAGAGTTACATCCAATAAAACAAATACTACAGAACCCTCTCACCACCTTCCTTTAGCCACACGATCTTGATACTTGCGATTCTGAACCACTATTTTACCTATTCTCCCGGGGACGCAAGCCAGGTGGGCAGCAAATGGCCACTAGAATTATATTGTTATTTCAGTACGAGAATCGATCCGGCGTCCCTAGGCACGGACAATGCCGATAGCTTAATGGCAAAGTTGTGTTATTGAATAACGATACTTGATACTTGTTTGACGTCTTATAGGTAGACGCTCAAGAGTCTAGAGAATGGGATTTAATCATTATAATAGTATAAATGAGAGTGATGTTTATTGAACGGAATGTTTTAATATATATATAATAGATAAAAATAAACATAATTAAACTTCAAATATGCAATCGAAGTTCAACTGACCCCCGCTCTTACATTAATCATTTAGAAATGTTAAAGGAAGTAATAATTCGTGTTTTACTCAATTAATATTATAATTTATTTTTTAGAGCTACAAATATATCAGTTAAATATTTATCCATTATTTGTTTTTTACTGTATGTCTATTCCGTACGAAAAAAACAACAAGTAGAATGAAAAACTATACTCTATTTAGTACTTATTTTATTTATTCATTCATTTAGTATTTTTATTCTTCTGATTTAAATGGTGCTTAAAGATTTATTTAATCCTCAAGTTTTGACACCCACAAAATATGCATTTTTCTTTAAATCACCAATATTAAAATTCAACTACTATACAGATTAACACTTAAACAGGAGACTACGTTTTAATTATTCATCAAATCTTGTGCGATCGTAATGACAGCGTAACAAGGATGTCTCGAAACTAATGATTATGAATGAAAGCCCCCAGTAACGGATTAAGATGTCAAAGACCTTATGATCACAACTGGATTACATAACTTTATGAAACTTTGTAAAAACTTAAAAATATGTTAAAGTAGCAAAAACAGATCGATATAGAAATATCAAAAAGACAGTTAAAAAGAAAAATATTACAAAAAGGTCGCGTCACCGACAAGCTGCTGGATTAATTATATTCAAGCATCTTCTTATATCTTCTTCTTCTTATATATAAAACTGGAGGTCCTGATTCACTGACTTATTAACGCCCAGCCCAAACCCTTAGACCTAAAAAGCTGAAATTTAGCAAAAAGGTCTTTTATGACGTACCAAGCACTAAGAAAGGATTTTTCGAAATTCAATCCTTAGGGGGTGAAATGGGGGTTCAAAGTTTTCTTTTTGTTATTTTTTAACATATTTCTGACATACTCGAAATTTCGTCAAGATATACCTTGAAGCTAATGAGTGACTAAAAGACTTATTTTCGCGTAAAGAATGAAATGAGTGACTAAAAGACTTATTTTCGCGAGCAAAACCGCGAGAAAAAGCTAGTATTTTTTAAAATTAGCATCTAGATGTACGATACTTAATTCTTCACCTTATAAATGGATGCCGCAATACGTCACTGTTTACGTAGTTGAGGTCCTAGCACTCGTAAAAAGTTTTTATGACGCCACGTAGAATGGGATATAGATTGCTACGTTAATATTTATACGGAGCGCAAGGCCTTTCGGGTTTTGTAAGTTGGTTTGATCATGAAATGAGGATGAGGTTTACAATAGATTAAATTAAAAATGTTGGCTAAAAGTGATTTAAATAATATATACTTAGGAACTATTTCCAATATGACTTATTGGAAATAGTGTCACATTCTTGTTAGTTAACCAAAAAATATGAATAACGGCTTAATTTGGACTATAGCCTTTTCCTTGTTTCGAAAGGGTTCCGTGCCCTTTGGTGGGCACATATATGGGCTGATGACTGACGAATTATATGATCACATATATCGGGATACGCATCAAAATAATATGCTCAAAATAAATGTAGTGTTATTTAATGTTTATTAAGTACCTAATTACCAATCAAATCTTTTATTATAGAGTCTTACTAGTAATATATTTTACTCTGCGTATAACGTGCGCAAACACGATTTTTCACTGTTTTTTGGTCGTGAAAATCTTACTACGCAACGTATGAGTATTATGAAGCCTTTAATGTGTATAAACTGTTTCAATACTAATAATATACTAATATGTCTTTTGTTTTTGTTTCAGGTGGATGTCACAAACAATTGAGATAGATTACAATAAGTAAGCTCACTTCCAACTTTGTTATATTTAGTTTTTTATTTTATTTATGTTTTTAATAAGTACATACCTCCGAAATCATTTTTTAACTTTACCACAAAAATTGAACATTGCTTAACGCATGTTCGATTCCCTGATTTAATGTTTTTTTTTGTATAGAATGTTAAACATCAATAATGTTTTTCAGTATTAAAACTTTTTAGCAATGATGTCGTTACTATTGTGACTGTTTTATAAACTTTTTTTCAAGTCTACAAAGGCACTACAGTAGCCAATTGGCCCTAATTTTATTCATCAAAATGCCAAATGGTTAAATTTTTGTTATTTTATCTGGCAAAGGGCTCTAATGGCCAAACGCTTTGTATACATGCAATATCAGGAAAATCTGATTGAAAGGAACCTAAGCAAGCACCTGGGCAACGCTTGGTTTTGATATCTTTTTTTTTATTAAACAGGGAAAAATAGCCGCTAATCTGTGTTTTAGTTTTTGTGGTAAAAATATATTTTTATTTGAAATCTTTTTATCTTTGCCATAATGAAAATATTAAAAAAAATACTGTACCTAGTTTAACATCCTTATAATATTAATGTAAACATAACCTAATAACCATCATTAAGACACAAGCGCAGAATTTAGTACCTAATTAATATAACCTGTGTAAACATAATCAAGATATGAGCACAGATTAAATATATTCAGAAGTGACACTCCGACAAGTGGTCGTTTACATCACGCATCGTATATTTTACCTTATTTATGGCGCTGTTGGTAACGACCTTTCTACCTATGAGGTAGTACACTTAATGTAGTTGTAAAGTAATAGTCTTTTGCTAGTAGCAAAACCATTTTATGAAATTGCTAGTTACAATGTTTAAGTTATGAGTAATTTGATGCTAATAATCTAAAACGTTATTATCTGCACTTTTCTAATTGTGTAATCACTTGTGCGAGATTGTCTTATACAAAAAAAAACTACTGAAAATAAATAAAATGTGATTTTTAAATAATTAGTTGTACCTTAACAACTGTTTTTAGTGAAGCGAAGTTTTTCAAAATAAAACCACATAATTTTATTTGAAGAACTTTCAGCTACGTAAATTTGGATACAGAAAAGATATTATTATCTGTATAATATCCAAAGTAACTGTCCTATGATTACAAATCAACAATGCTGTTAAAAAAACTTGCTTACCATATTTTTCCTGTAAAAACCATTATTATTAGCTGCATTAATAAGTTTGAAAAATCAACTTTTTTTGCAGCCGGTTAAATGCTAATCAATGTAAAAATATATACAAATTAAGTTTCGTGCCCGCAAAGTAGCCTTGTATTCATTGAACAGTTGGTTTAGATTAAGTGTAACAGCCAATTACAACATTACAAATTAAAAAAAAATGTATCCGCTGTAATCTCACACATCTGTGCACAGACAAAATGCATCACCTTTTTCAATTACATAAAGTACGCGAGACAATCGGGATTGAGATAGTAAACAGGGTACCGCAAATAGGGCTAGAAACTCGGGATCCCTTGCTTAACGGATTGTCAGTGTCCCCTGTCCCTGATGAGATGTGGCTCAACACGTCGGCGTCATGTTTCGCGGGGTCCGAATAGTGATGACCCACGGCGAAACAGGGGATTAAATCTTTGGCGGTGATTTCAATCAGGATTCTTCTTTATTTTCGGATAATTTTTCGCTGTTAGCAGCTATCTCAATAATTGAAAATGTTCAGTATCTTACAATTTTTTTTGGGATAACATCGCGGGTCAGATATCAGCCATGGGTTAAATATTTGGTGAAAATTTAATTTGTATAAGAAAATAATTTGCAAAACTCTTTCACCGGTATTCCAGTATTTAGAATCGACCTTTTATTGCCACAATAGGGTAAGAAAACTGATATTGAATATTAAATATTTATTTTGATAATATATGATGGTACTCCATTTTGTATTTCCATTTTTATTTAATTAATAGTTTTAATCATTCACATCTTTCTTATTTTAAAAAATATTAAAAAAACCGTTTTAGCCTAGTATAAACAAGGCAAAGAAGCTAAAAAAAATTTATGATGCTCTGCGTGCCGCAATAGGGATTTTAAGCGTGAGTGTATGTGTTTAAAAAAAAAATCTTCTACCCTAATGAGTATTTATAAAAACAAGTTGTTAATGTAATTACGTTAAGCAAGAGTATTTGACTTTGTTACCGACATATCCAAGCCCTTTAACAGCCCCCTGCTGCCAACACTAAAGCCGACCACACAAATTATTCCCCACGGGAGCCTACATACGTAATTACTGTAATTCGTTCACACAGTTTATTGCAACTGCCCTTAGGGCGAGATTTCTCAGCTCCCGATATGTGTAATATTGTAATTACATGCATTATTTATGAAAATATTGAAGTGGTTCCTTTTAGGGAGCTCGCCATGTTTACTAATGGTCCCAGATGTGTAGACTTTTGATCGTGACAGTACTTGGAAAATGGAATATGAGGTTTCTTAGTTAGATTGGTAATGCATATCAATGTAAATGAAATTACCTTGTGCTTTGTATAGGATCAAAGCCTTTAATTTACCTTCAAATGAAGGAATAACATCTACTTAAAAAATGACATACATAACATTAAAAGACCACTGGACTTGCTCTTTTCTTACAGAGATCTTTTCCTATTTTGTGCGTTCACAAAAAAACTTGCACTAGCATTAAAAAAGCATTTGTTAAATTTAAGAAAATGTTCTCTCTTCTTAATTTAAGAGCCGCGCTCTTGTCAGTGGAGTAAATGCCACACAAGTTTACTTTCCGCTAGTGATTCGGCTTCTCGATAGTACACGAAGAAAAATTTTTTATTAATAAATAGTGAAATGACTCATCAAAACCCATGTGTTCCTTAAAAAGCTTTTTTATTTATTGTTAGATGGGTTAACTCTTGACCTCAATCTTGACCATGGTCATAGATGAGGTCGTTGATGGAGTGAGTTAACCCAGAAAATGCCAATAAGGCACTGGTCGCGAACCAGACGGCCCTTCACAGAGCCTACCACACCGCATGAGACCATAGGACGACACCTCAGATTCAGAACAAATTGAGGTGTCGTTGCCTGGGCTGGATTAGTAGGAGGCAGGTCTCATTTGTGTTTCCTTAGTCGCCTCTTACGACACCCACGGAATGAAATGGGGTGGTGTTATCCTCAACCGATCATCATACGGCACAAAAGCTATTTAAGATACGTTCCTTTTACGCTCTCAACAAGGAATACGCGAGTGTTTTTGTAAATTCTCCATAGAGCGAAGTCTTGGACGTCGTCTTATAAAGGATAATTGTCAACGGATGAAACCCCAAGCTTCATAATCTGGTTGAGTACTGAACCTTCTCATTTCCTCCTCATTACTAGTGCACTGTCGGTGCAAGCTGTCCGGAGAATGCGGGACTCGGAGCATCGCTTAATGATGTAAGAAATATGAGAACACCTTCACGACAATCTTAAGAAGTGTGCTCAATAGAGTCTAGAAAAGAAAAGACTTAGAATTTTTAACGTTTTCATAGAAGTGTGAGGAATATTTTTGCGGAGGAGTTTTTTTGTGTTTTTAAGTAGTTTTTTGTACCGACCAGTGAGCTTAGGTAGTCCTCCTTTATCTTGTACGCTAAATTAAATGTATGACGAGCTTAAGCAATGGACATGGGGTACGACGACACCTTAATGGATGGCTATGTGGCGATATATAACAAGTATTTTCATGCTTCGAAAGGCACATCAAAGTATTATAAAGATCAGCCTGTTGTTTATATAAGTACGTTAAATCAAATGTGTGACGCAATAAGCAATAAGCACGGGGTATGACGACACCTTAATGGATGACGGCACATCACATCAAACTATAAAGACCAGCCTGTTGTTATTGACTGCAGTCGTTAAACCAATTCAGAGACTATTTGACGGTTCGCAAACTCTAACCTAGTGCCGAATTTTCTTTTCTAGTGTTTTTTACGGTACAGTGGGTAAGCGTCTCTATCCTGGTATTACAGAGGGTGTTCTTACGTGCTCTAGTGCGCTTTATAATGATACATCCGACGCTTAACGGGAAATTTCCCGTCCTTAGCTATTCTAAACCCGTGCGGAGAAGACTTCATTTCTTTTTTATTTTGTGTGTAGCTTTTATTAGAGAATTAGACTCCATATTTACGAGGTATACGATGTGAAAAAAAAGAAAAAACTTGATAGATGGATAAGTGATAGAAAATTCATAAGTTAACCCTTAATTTGGAATTTAGTCCAAAAAAGTAAAATAGTTCCGACATAAGTTTTATTCGGGCTTTATCCATAACGTTCCCACAAAGTGTAAAATAAAGAAGTTGTAATAGACTTGTATATGAAACGGATGCTTAAATCTTTTTTATTGGGCTCGCACTATAACATAAACAATAAATAACACTTCTGTGTTTCTGGCATCCAATTATAGGATTTTGTGTCACTGTATTTAGTTCAAAATATAAACAATCATGGACATAAATAAATGAAAAACAACTCTCAACGCCGGCTTTTAAAATTAATATCAATTCCACATGCATTTAAATTAACCCCTTATCTTTTATCTAACCTCGTCCTTAGAGTGTAGAAACAGAAGAGGGAACAGTCGAACTGGTATCATTATATTAAATATTAGCTCTCATATCGGGACTTTGTTCCCGTGAGAATTCGGTAAAATTATGTAGCCTATGTTAATTGGGGATAATGTAGGATTCTAATGGTGAAAGAATTTTTCAAATCGGTTAAGTAGTTTCGAAGTCTATTCAATGCAAACAAACAATCAAATCTTTGACAAGCATTCCGGCTCGGAACTTCGTTCCCGTGGGAATTTGGGAAACTTATGTAGCCTATGTTACTCAAGGATAATGTAGCATCCTTATGGTGAAATAATTTTTGAAATTGGTTTTTTAATTTTTAAGTTTATTCGTAACGCACAAAAATACAAATCTTTCCTCTTTATAATATTAGTGAAGATGATGATTTATCATAAAGAATTGTAGGGAAAGAAAAATGCTAATGATAATAATAATAAACTTATTTGCCAGAAAACATGTTTGACAAGGTCTTAAAACTTAAGTAGCAGTGTATTCATTCTTCCTTTTATAATTAGATGTGCAAATCTTATTTGCAATCATTAAGTTTATTTGCAATCATATTTATTTATTTGCAATCATTTGCAATCATTCTAATTCATGTTGACCTTGATGTCGCCCTTATCTCCCTCGTAATAGCGATGACTTTCGTAGAGCAAATAGGTAATCAGACGTACTGTTTTTTGGACACTTTTATTTATAAGAATGCTCTATAAAATTCAGCTCTAATGTTCCCCTCCCAAAAATTTTTACATGACAATAACGGCGTTTCATTTTTCACTGTTCAAAAGAATGATAAGGCTTGAAAGAGCCTCTTTTCGGCGTTAGGGGAATTGGAATTGCTCTTTCCGCTTCCCCTTTACTCGATACCTGTACTATCTGGTATAGGAGACTGTCTGTCTATGTCTATAGCAGTCGCATATGTACGTGCCGAAACAATATTTTCAAATAAAGGACTCCCATGAGGGAATTGTAGTTCGTTTGGTGTAAAGTTAAGATTGTAGCGGATTTGTTTAAAGAATCAAGGGCTGCAAGAATAAAGAGAATTAAGAGAAAGTGTGGTGTGTAGAGAAAGTAATAGTTTTTGTAATTGATATACATACTGCTCTGGCATACGCAACGAGATTTCTTTCTCATTAGACTATAGACTTCCAAAGAAGTTATATTTAAGGTTATATATTCCTTGGAATCAATTGTCATGACTTTACTCTCTCATTGCATATGCTAAGGCAGCAAGTGACTACAGCACTGTCTAAAGGCGCAGACCCACCGCTGCGCACGCTGTGCACGAGCACGCGGCGTATTTTAGCTACGTGGATTAAAACAAAATCTATTTTGTGCCTTAATGTCATATTCACTGAGTAGATAATCACCTGACCTTTATTGTATTCATGCGTAGGTTTTTCATGGTTTGCAGTGGACACAATCACATATATTTTCTTGCAAAGCGATGCTTAAGGTACGTGCGTAGCCTCTTCGTGCGCCGCGGTAGATCTGCGGCTCAATACTTCTTGAGGATACCCTTTAGTAGGGCTTAACACGTGTCGTGTGTGATAACTAGCGGTGGCTAAGTAACGTTGCACTAGTTTGTTTGCCTGTGCATGGTTTGTGCGGGAGGGAGGGCGTTGGTCCCATTTAATGCTTAGCTAACCGGTATTTACGAAAATTGCGAAATATTAACCTAAGCTAACTCATTTAATCGTTTTCTTTAGGCTTATTTTGAATCTTATTCGGCTAACATTCTAATTAATATTTTTAGACTAAATCTTCTCTCTTGTCCTTAGATCCTGAGCCGTTGCTTGTTGGTTTATTCTTCACAAAAAGTTATTAATTGGATTTTTTGTTTCTGGGACAACCTGTTACTTGAGATAGATTCAAGAATCAGGTTATTCCTATCTGCTTTTTTGGCTAACATCTCAATAAAATTCAAATTATTTTGATTAATACCTATTCATTAGTATTAGTTGACTAACTAAAAATATTTATCTAGACATAATCTGCTATTGTAGCGACATCACAAGGAAATAGCTTACACTCTATTCCAAAGAATAGAAACAGTTCATCTCTCGCTTCGGTATCACCCAACCATTATATTTAAGTGGTAGTTTGCGAGAAAAACACCCAATTGTTGTCGGAATTGAAAATAAACTCAACCCTCCGGCACACAAAATATGGCATCTGTCATACAAAATGTTCTATTTTTGCTATTATTGGCCACAATAATACTTTTCTTTTGGAGATTATGGGCCAATTTTGTGAGAAATCCCAGTTCTAACTTCATTGTGCTCTTTGCCATTTTTTATTAGATATAATTGTGAATTTATCCAGTACACTGCCAATACAGCAAACGATTTTGGAAGAGTTAATAACACAGCCAATCAGATAGGTTAAGCACCTAGCTAGGTGTCCATTCTTTACATTTACGCCTACAATCCCTTTCGATGTAAGCAAAACGTCATCTAGTACGAGACCAGTGACGCCACATTTGAAAATATTTGTTAATAATTGGTTTTGGGCCTTTCGCACGCAATACAGCAAAACCCTCGCCTCCAACTAACTGGCTTCAACAGTAAGCCTGGCAAGAGTTGTCAGCTGGCACATTTTAACTTTTCTTTCAACTTTTCTTCTTTTTTTTCACTCCTAGTCCAGCATGGAAGTAACCAATCGTCCGTAATGACGAGGAAATAATTATCCATAAATAAGTATTTGTCATACTTGGTAACTGACCATATTCTATCCCTGCATTAAAACCAAGATATTGAAAGATAAAGTTAGTTTTACACAGCCAATCGAATACTCAAAGCAACCAGTCTATTGCAATTAGTGTTGGTAGCAATAAAAATGATTGGCGTGAACTTAAAAAGGTACTCATCTTAATGGAATGCCTTCACTCCGACTGTCAATTGAATGGAAAACCGATTGCATTGTAGATAAACCGCCCCGTTACACAGTATGTTATTTTATAGAGAAAGATCCCCTTTTTGTAACTCATCAAACCCTATCAAAAGTATTTTTAAAGCTTAGAGACGTTGCCAACGAACTTGCTATTTTAAATAGGTACCAATAACAAGGGCAACTTTCAGATAAGTAACTTTGAACATGTTTTTGGTAGCTAAGAATTTAAATGTAGTATAAATGTACGTCTTATCTGCAAGTGCTGCACCCGGTACAGCATGAGATTGCAAAAGAACAATAATTTTCATCGTCAAAAACGTAAGAGTCACCGACTTCAATCCCAAAAAGACAATTTTTTCGGGAGTTTCCCTCAATTTCTTCAGGATTCCACCATTAGATCCTGGTTTCCTTACCATGAGACCAACCTTGGGATACTTCCTTTCCAACAAAAAAAGAATAATCAAAATCGGTTCATAAACGACGAAGTTATCCGCGGACATACATAAAAAATATATATACGGTCGAATTGAGAAACCTCCTCCTTTTTTGAAGTCGGTTAAGAAACATAGCACTTATGGATCGTGATACTTGGCTGATCAAAGTCACATGTTATTAGAAAGTACAGTATTACATGACAGTCTTACTGATTTGCTGCGTTAACCATTAGACCTACCAACCATCTAACACATTAACCATTGGATGTTGGCTACTTTATTAAGGCCTGGTTATTCCGGTATCACTTACTCACATCATTTTTTATTAAAGTGGTTTCGCTTTTGACCATAATCTAGCTAAGGTAGAAGATATGGTCGAAGATTTAGCAAGGTCATGGTCATTTTAATGGATTTGAAACAAATAAAACTTTCTGTCAATACTCCCATGTTCGCAATTTTATTTCTTACTATGCGATCCGGTACTAGACCAATCTGATCTATAGCCTCTGTAACAGATAGACCCCGGCTATAATACGTTACAGTAACTGCAAGTCAGTAGAAACAGACAGATATCAAAAACGATCTTAGTGCTGCAGACATAAGGCGCATCCAAGACCAAACGGTTACACCCGAGCGTACTACAATGCGGCATACAGGGTTTTCACTCAATCTGTCAATTAACCTTCACACGCCAGACCATTACATGCGATGCTTTTACACTATTGGCCTTTTACTATAACTTACACAAGTATAGGAATCACGCTATTTCTTAAAGTGGGAATGGATGGAAGACTGCACTTGTGCGAATAGGCGCAAAGTTAAAAATGCTAATGTAATTCACCAGTTTGACTTATTTTAAGTCACATTCTGAATTCTAAATGAAATCCAAGCAATTTTTGACTTTGATAGATTGCCAAAGTTAGAAGCGAAAAGTATAACTAACATTGATTAAAACTCTGCTGGTGTGTTTAATTAGTTAGTTGCGACAAAACTATCGATCAAAAGGTCGTTTTCCCATTTCGATATGCACACACAACAGGAGTCTCGGAGAATAGTCACCGCTGAATATGTCACACATACATACATACGATCGCCCTTAGGCGACTGCAGCACCCGATAAAGGCAGCACACATAGGAATAGTGCCATTTCCGTCTCTCAACAGGCCTGGGCTGGCAGTGCGAACAGTGTCGATACACGAAGTTCACGGACTATGAAAGCGTGCGTGCGTAAAAACATGTTCGAAAGTTAGAAAAATGAGATTTATGGAAAGGTAACAGCTTAAATCGAAAAATGCGTCAACTACTTATCGAGAGTATTCAATCACGAACATTTTGATAGCAAATTCAAGTTCCTGTGTGCATTTTACTATCGTTTTTACAGCTTAAAAGATACACAATATTGGTATTTAGAGGTGACTTTGTGAGCTTTTTCTATCGAACCAAAAGTGCTGAATCATGTTTTCAGCAAACTACTTATCTAGTTTATGTCCTGAATATTACCGTAGTATTTTTTTCTTCGATTTAATGCAGTGCATCATGCTTATCTACGCATCATAAAATCGTAATTTAGGTGCTGTAGTCGCCTTAATATGCTCGAAGTAGGCAGAGTATAAGTGGTTCCAGAACCACTTGGTACCCCATTTGACATAAATTCTTATATTATTAATCTTTGAAGCACCTCATAGCCTAGCTTATACAATGCCTTATATAGCAGCCTGAAATTACTTCATGTTATTATTACATTTAATAAGTATTATACCGAATTTAAGTTTAAATTAATCAGACCCGTCACGGAAAATAACATTGATAACTTAGCATACAAAAGATCACGCTATTGTTTGTATTGATATAAATATGCTAGCAATTCTTAACGGAACTCCATTTTATGAATAGTATAAATAAAGAATACAGAATAAAATTGCAAAGTAACACTCACCCAGCTCAGGATTTTTGCCCAAATTTTAATTATGTTCAAATATTGTGCAGCATTTTTTTTGTATTATAAAATGGGTTAACTCTTGACCTCAATCTTGACCATAAGGTGGCAATATGGCATTTATTTTAAACAAAATGTCTTTTACAACATTATATTCATTATTCTATATTATTTCAACAGAATTTGGTTCCTAAATGCCATTTTTCTTTGTGTGATCCAACTAATGTATCTGAAATAAATAATAACATAAATCAGCGTATTCATAAACATTCATAATCTTGTCAAAGATTTAGATGGACATCTTAATATTTTATCAAAAAGCACTTAAGCATTATGAAATCTGATGATCCTAAGAACTCCAGCTTTATATTGAATTGGAATAAATTTTGCAAGACCATAATCGTTTCAGAAAACGATGTTCGTGTTACTTTGGGAATTATTTATAATCTGCGAGTAATTTTAGACAGCCCTCAAAACGATTCAACTTTAAGTCGACTTTGATCTTTATTGGCGATAGAATTAGTAACTGATATTAGACTTAAGGATTTACGGATTTTTGCGTTGAAAATTAATGAGTTTTAAACTTGTTTTTTAAGTATTTTTTAAAAGCTTAGGTTGTAGAGCCTATTAGTTTTTTTTTGCTAAAATAAATGCTAAAAAAAAACACAAATCATAATTTAAAAGAAACTCTTTTATTGATCCATCAGCTGCGTTCTTAATCTGTAAAAAAAGACTTATCAAGTAAAAAACACGTATCTACAGTGCTCTTAATTTTGTGTTTCACTTAAGTAATTGATTTTCAAAAGACAAGAACGAGACAGACACTGTTTGCCGAAAGATGTTAAGAAAATAGAAACACTGTATTTAATGTTTATAACATCCAAACTAATCATGCAACTGAAGCGCTCGTAGCCCAGTGGCTCTCGCTGATCTTAACCGATCAGTGAGGTTAAGCAACATACACAGAGGCAGGAAACCTGATGGGTGACCAAAGTGGCAATTTATCACAAGCGTTTCCGTGTTTCGGAGGGCATGTTAAGCTGTCTGTCGGTCCCGGCTGTTGTCGATTGACTACAGTCGTTAAAACCAAGGCGTGTCAGAGTTTAAAAACTCTGACACGCCAAGTCCGTCACATACTTGACTATACCTACACGATAAGAAGAAGAAGAATCATGCAACCTTTCAAAAAACGGTAAATAGAAACATTTTCATATAAAAAATCATTTGAGTCTATTCTGTGGGCAGTGCCACACTGTGTTTAGTAATTATTGTAAAATATTCGCAAATTTTCGATAATTTCGAGAAATAATTGAGTCGTGTGAATTTTATGCAAATAAATCAAATGGCACTAAATCATGCGGATAATTGGCGGTCAGGCTCGCAAAAATGTTTGTTGAACTCCGGCAGTATTGTTAGTAATAATAGTAAATAAGCACAGTAAACACAATCATTTGTTTACTTTTAATAGTACACCAGGTTTACGTACGCATTTAGTTAGTCACGGCTTACTGCATTGTGATCTAAATTGAATTAATTCAATTTAATTCCCTGTTTGTTTGATAGAGAGATACTAACTTTTGAACAAACTCAAATTTAACTACACACAGCAGCATGTTAGGTTACCCATTAGCCCTACGAAAGCCGGCGCTATTACGACCAAGATGTGACGTCTGATGTGATTCCCCACAGTCCATAAAAAAAAAACAATTACGTAGAAAGCTACAAATGAAATTCTATTTTACTTTAGAAAATAAATTGAAGTAGTCAAAATGTAACGCGCAATCTACATTTTCAGTTTTTCAAGCGATCGGCTTTATAACTTTTCATTTTTCTTAAACGTTTGTTAAAAAATCTTGTGAAGCTTATTTAAATATTAAAAAAAACTAACAATGAATAAAGTCTGCAAAAAGCTCACCTTGATGTAAAAATGTTATCTAAGTACATAAACTGTCCTAAAAATAAAGGGATCTTAAAACGTATTTAGAGTTGAAAAAAACCTCATTATCTTGGTGAAAAGTGGCTCTCCAAGCGGACATTATCTCTTAGTTTACATTTTGGATATAAGACAGATTTACTTGCTACTTTCGCTTTCATCGTAACAAACAATTAAGCTTCTTGTGGACGAATTGCGCTCGCTGATCGGAACCAATCAGAGAGGTTAAGTAACGTAAATATAGGAAGGGAACCTGATGGGTGATTAAATTGTCAATTTATTACAAGCGTTTCCGTGCTTCAGAGGGAACGTTAAGCAGTAGTTCCCGGCTTAGTCAGGTTCATTACGTGCTAGCAAAAAAAAATACATATTTTAAAATGTTCGTTGAAACTATTTGAGACGTTGGGAAGATTTTTAATAATTTGCATAGTTCCAACTCACAATTTTGTATCTGTAAACTATTTTAAAGAAACGTTTTTTTATGTTTATTGTATTATGAAAGCTATTTTTTCCATGAATTATAAAATATAAAATACTTCAAATACTAGAGATTAACAGTGAGTTGACAATTAGCTTCGCATACGTCAGCCTATCTCTCGCCATACGGAATAGTTTTTTCACTATCGCAGCAATGCCTATCCACATCCCGTCTTGATGTTCTCTAGACATTGCTTCTTAAGTCTGCTAACGCTTCTGTTCTTATTGGATCTAACAAGTCACCATGTCGTTGCTACGGCCAGTAGACTTTTGCAAGGCATCCTGGAAAAAATATGGCATATCTAGGTCACAAATTTAGACGTAAAAGTTATCGGCTCTGAACTATAAAATCCTCATCGTGATCAGCCCACATATACGTCCCTACCGAGACGTCACTTCAAAACTGTGATGGAAGGTCCACTTTTAATAATAGGCAGGGTTAGCCAAGTTCGCCACACACTTGACTATACCTACACGATAAAAATAAGAATAGGCAAAAGTACTGACGTCGCTGGCTCAGCGATCCCAAATGGATTTTATTCTCCAAACAGAAATCAAAGTGTGCCATTCCTTTATATTTTTACCAAGTTGGCACAAGTAAAAAAAATATAATTAAAATTTACAAAATTCTTAGTTTTTAATAAACAGTGTACTAAAATAAATTTATTCACAAATTCTTAACAAGATTAGGTATTCCTCGGAAATTGATTCACCCAATCAGTATAAATAATCGCTCCCCTAATCAGCGATCAAAACTAACGCAGATTAATTGCTATAGACCTTTGTCGTAGTACACAGATGAGACGAGCAGTAATGCAAGCAGTAGTTTTATAGAATGTGTTAAACCTTCGCGCGATTCTTGCACACACGGGACACGATTTGTATCACACGCACCGCAAACAAGCGCGTCATAAATCTAGGGAGAGCCAGGGGATCTGTTTAGATTAAAAGTGCTGACCCACCGCGGCGCACGCACGCGGCTCATTTTAGCTACGTGGATTAAATCAAAATCTGATTTGAGCCATATTGCCATACTCACTGAGTAGATAATTACCTGGCAATTATCGCAGCATATTACGCTACACACGAATGCAACAAACGCCAGGTGATTATCTACTGAACGAGTATGACATTAAGGCTCAAATTAGATTTTTATCTAATCCACCTGCGCTGCCTGCGTGCGCCACGGTGGGTCTGCGCCTTAACACCTGAGGTAGTTGAATGGTCTGGATCTAAGTTTATAATATTTAACGTAATTATTTAAGTACATGCATTCTGCATGAACGCCATACTATTAAATTAAAATAGACAAAGATTTTTTTTAACCGCATACCCCGCATAGAAGGACTTTCACAAAGAATTTTTAGGGACCTGAACCCACCACCCCAGGATAGATCCCTGACGCTCTAACCAACTGAACTATCGTGCCTTCAAGTCAAGTGGCAAAATTTCCATAGCTCAGTTGGTTTAGCACCAAGATATCGAATCCTTAACAGTTTAAAAGCCTTAAATTTGGCATCAGCGTTCCTTAGGTAACGGAGGCAAAGTCTGTATTTTAATACAAAAATTAAAATCAGTTTTGAAAAGGTAAAATAAAGTTTCCCTACGGCTTGTAAATACAATGATCGTGAATCCGCCGTCATAGATTACAGAACAAATGATAGCAAGCGACTACCCGTTCGTGAGGCCAAACAAATTAATTACTGAGCTGACTGCGAAAACGGTAAAAAAGGCAACCAGTCGCTTTACTGTTAGTAGAGTCAGTTGCTTACTGAATTTTTCTTAAGATTTGTTTCTTTTAAAACAAATAAATATAAATACAGCGCCATCTTACTCTATACTAGGCAAGGCTTGTATTATGCGTGCTAGATAACTAACAATACTTACATAATCTAGCAAGTTCAGGAAGATAAACATACCTAATCCTTCCACTACAGACTGCTTCAAAGTTTATTATACTTGGAGTAATGGACATTCAAGGAAGTAGACGCTCGGGGAAGTGGACGTTCAAGGAAGTGGACGTTCAGGGAAGTGGACGTTCAGGTAATGGACGTTCAAGGAAATAGACCTCATGACCAGACTGGATTTTCCGGTAATAAGACTTAAAGTGCCGAAAGGATTTAGATACCTATAAAATGATTCATGCATTTAACACCATTAGCAGCTATTTGCCGAATTTCGCGGTGTACTACTAGAAATTAACACACAATAATAGCTTCTCGCCTGGGACTTCGTTACCGTGAGATTTTAGGGAATTAATTATACACACGAACATTCCTCTCGAATCACTCCGTTTATTGATGAAAGCCGTATGAAAATCGGTTCAGCTGTTTTTGAGTTAATCACGTTCATCAGACAGACAGATGCGGCATGGGACTTTGTGGTATAACATAGTATTATTAAATTCTTACCTCGACATTAAATATATAGCCTTTCACATATAATATAGTGTTATTAAGGCTGTATTGTTATCAAGCCTCCACAGCTGACTGGGTCGACCGGAAGTCGACCTAAATTGTTCCGCGGAAAATAGACAGCTCTAAACTGTACTGAAATTGACTTTGGTTATCTATCTTTCGTGATTAACTTTAGTAACTATCTATGGTAGTGGATTAACTTTATTTTGTGATTTTTAGATAAGACTTCGTCTCCGTGGGTATTTCATTAAATCATTCCTTATTCCTTATAAAAGGAACCTTTTGGCCAAACAGCTTTCTAGGTCTAAATGTTTGGGCTGGGCGTTGGCTTTCGATGCAGCATTTATTTATTTTTTATTTGTACCAAAAATAAAAGATAGGTCTGCTGTAAGTTTCTAATTAGAAATAAGCAGTCGCTTCATTTTGTCGCTTCTCTTAAAGTATTTATCTTTATTTATCTTTGCGGAGAACGCAGGCGTGCCTGTTCTCCGCAAAAAGGAGTCCATTCAACTTGACTCCTACTTTCCGGAGTGCATCTGTCACCGATGAGCTGGAACTCCTTGGCATGAAGTTATCTGCCAACCTTAACTTCGGCACCCCTATCGAGTTTAAAGCTCAAACTGCGGCCAAAAAGCTGGGCATCCTTAAAAAAGTTAAGCGATACTTCACGCCAGATCAACTTCTTACCCTTTATAAGGCGCAGGTCCGATCGTGCATGGAGTATTGTAGCCACCTTTGGGACGGTTCGGCCAAATACCAACTAGCTGCACTAGAGTCGGTGAATCGCGGAGCCAGGAGGCTCATTGGTGATAAAAAGCTGGTTAAGGATAAGCTCCAACGCCTAGCTCATAGACGCAAAGTAGCTTGCCTATGTGTTTTTTATAAGATGTACTTCGGGGAGTGTGCTCAGGAGCTGCATGAGCTCATTCCGCCTGCCCCTTTCTTCCATCGGACGTCCAGACGCACTGCGGGGTATCACCCTTATCTTGTCGAGATACATCGGATACGTACTGAGCGCTTTTCTTCATCTTTTGTATTGCGCACTGCCAAGGAGTGGAATTCTCTGCCGGCGTCTGTATTTCCGAGCTCATACAACCCGAATATCTTTAAAGTACTGAGCTAGATTGTGGTCAAGAGCGAACCCATTCTTAATAATAATAAAAAAAATGTGTAATGAATACAATACATTGTAAATAAAATAGGAATATTTGTATTATATTGTATCACTAATCATGATTAAGTTTACTAACTTTAAAAAAAAAAACAAATAATACAGCCAAAAAGTTCTTTTCGATCATTTCTGTGTAATGACACGCAAACCAGGAAGCTCAGTGCAACCGTAAAACGTTTAGCCCCCGTTAATTATTCATTTATCGTAGCTACGGTTATTTACGGTCTACGGTCGACCGCCTCTACGAGCTACGAGCTACGCCGTAGCCATTCGCGTAGCAATAAACAGCATTAAGATTAATACTTTTCGCGCTGGCAGTTTTGATATACAACCCGTTTTTGAATAATTTGTTGGAGGTGATTGTTTCATTACTATTTCGTTAATACAACAATTTAGTTTCAAACGAAGTTTAGTCAGCAAAACAGCGTCGGTCGTCTTACGGCTAGCGGGTCGGACTTGTGAACGAGAGGTACCGACTTCAATCCCCGTTTTCGCCATGTACCAATTGTTTTCTGAGTTATGTATATTAGTTGCATACAAACCGATGCTCTTATAATTAGGGAAAATATCGTGAGAAAACCGACACATTCAGGAGAATGAGAAACAGGTCTAAGCGCTAGGAAGAAGAAGAAGTAGAGACAGCATTATTCTGTATAAGTTTTCTGCCCGAGTAAAGAATACTCATTATTGCATCCGCCATAGGTTTTACAATAAAGTATGGCAATTATTATTAGTTAAACGGCACCATGTAAATTCTGACTGCAACATATTGGCAGCATAATGCTAGAGTTATTATGAAATTATAGATATAAATTGTCACTTTTATCGTGAACATCATTGAATATACACAAGTCCGATTAAACCAGTGCGCCTTCTAACATCCTTCTAATATAGGAACATATAGATGTAAATATAAACTAATAATCGGAAATGTAAGAGAAATATCATGATATCATTAATTTAAAAACAATTTACATTTTTATAAATCATTAACGATTGTGAAGCAGTTACTGTTACCATTTCATTCATGCGTAACTACTTTTTAATATAACACGCTTCTAAATAATAATAATACAGACCGACCTTGTACACTTATAAAGCGTCAAGTGAAAATGCTCTGTCTACCTTAATAGGGAACCTAAGCTACACTACGGACCAATCATCGGCGGGAGAGGTCTAATAATGCGACATCCGACTGAATAGAGGTATATTGGAGGCTAGGTACTCGTTAACGCGGGCTAGGAGCCTAATTTGTGCTCTCACGTTTCAATGGCTGAGTAGCATAGACGTGTTACTCGTTTCGAAGTAGAATTACCTACGTAAGCTATAAAATAGTACTCTTGTGGGAATTTATTCTATGTCCTTTTTTTGAGAAGCCTGTATTTGATTCTAATTTAGAAATGTAGGAATTTATGTCGAAGGTAGCATCAAGTGGTTCTAAAACGACGTGGCTTTGACGGCCGGTTTGGTCGAGTGGTAGTGACGCTGCCTCTTGATCGGCGGGTCCTGGGTTCGATCCCCAGTCGGGGCAAACATTTGTGTAAAAAGCAGATGTTTGTTCTCGGGTCATGGGTGTTTGTGTTTGTCTTTATGTGTGTTCCGAGGGACCCACGACACAAGGGAAAACCTTAGTGTGGGCCTTTGAGTGTGTAGCGTTTATTTTTTTTATTTTATTTTTTTTAAACCACTTATGCTCTGCCCACCCCTATAGAGATTATAGGCGTGAGCATATTTATGTACTGTTGATTCTAATACCTTGGAATTAAATGTTGATACCATTACTCTTTTGATATTAGTAATTCCAATGAGAATTTTAGGAATGAATAATATAACTAACAATGCAGTGTTTGGTCTTTGTGTCGAACCGTTTTTATATTGCTAGTTTATACACTACCCTCTTTGATTGTTGATTAAGTTCCTTTTAGCATATTTGATACCACGACTTATATGATTAAATTACAATAGGCTTTGCGTAAAAATTTGTAACAATTTCGTAGATTCAGTGACTAAATAATTTTATTAAATGAAGGTTACTTTTGTTAATGGTCTGGTGAAGTTATGATATGTATCTACCCACTTACGTCTTACTCAGTTAATTTTCTATCCCAGACCAACTGTTCCATTATTGGTTTAATTTAGTTTTACTAGTATTCTGATTTTAAGTTTCTCACTCACATTACTGGAAAGCTGTTTTGATCACTTGGCTTGGGATGGAATATTGTACCGCCACGCTCAATAATATAATATATTCAACTTTAGATCTAAGTTCTCATTAAGCGAAAATTGTTATTTTCTTTTGAGAAATAAAATATTCTTTAACCCGAAACCTTCCTCTTGAATTACTCCATCATTTGGTAAAAACTGTATGAAAATCCGTTTAGTAATTTTTGGGTTTATCGCGTATGTAACAACGAAGAGAGTAACGTATGTTATTTAAAGATTTATAGTCTTCAAATTTTTATTGCGTATGTAACTACTCTCTTTGTAGTTACATACGCAATAAACTCAAAAATTACTGAACGGATATAATGTAATTACCATTTACATTAATGCTGTATATTACATTAAAATTGTGCTTCACTAGGATATCTATTTTAAAAAGAAGATTGTTACTTCTATGGCGTCATATTTGTATATGAGACGTGTATGATCGGATTGGTATGATTCCTGTTACGTCATCAAAGAGCTTATTTGATTGGCACTCGGCGGTAGATGATTAGATCTTCTTTTTATCTTGTCCAACCTTTTGATTATTAACTGGAGAATATGACTATTTGCTGGCGGTATTTGAAATTTCTCGTACCTAATCAGTCTAGGTACTTCACTATAGATTAGAAAATGGGTATAAGTCAAAATATTTTAATTTTAATAATACACACAAATACATACATATGCTCCCGCCTGTAATCCCTAACGGGGTAGGCAGAGCATCAGTGGTTCTAGAAAACCACTTATTGCCTCGTTCGGCACAAATGGTAAGGGTTATTAGACAGAACGTGTTGTGTAATGGTGAGAGGTGGTCAGCCTTTCGCCCATGATGCAATAAAGACCCTCATGTCCCACTTTCTGATTTTTACAGTATGCCTGGGAAGAGTAGGCAGCTGGCACATTCTAAGTTTTTCTTTCACTCCCAGTCTAGCACAGAATTTCAATAATATTTTTGTGTAAAAGATCTTTGTGCTTGTAAACTTTCATTCTAGACACAAGAAATGGGAACCTAATTCTTCCAGTACGTCCGGTCAATACAGTAACTTAATCATTAACGAGAAAAAAAATATATATAGTGAATTTGTTTTAATTTCTGTGCAGAATAATAGCAGTAATCATCTTATTTATATCTCCTATCTCTTTGGTGCCTTTAATCAGCTTTTATTGCGCATTCACTGGTCAAATAGCGCAATAAAAGTTCTAAATTAATATTAATAGCTCTTTACTTAGGGTATTAAGTACTTGGGCCTAGTTTAGTACCATTGTTTCATGTCTAGGCACAGATTAATATAAATTCCTTTTTATATACCGTCGTTTCATTACGTAATAGTGCTTCAAATAGACCTAATTAATAAAACTAGGTGTATGGCAGAATACTCAAATAAAATAAAAACATGACAAACATATTTTTTCAAATAAAATTTCACATAGACCAGTTATGAATGAGTATTCCGTGTGGTGATCGGTTGAGAATAACACCACCCCATCTCTTTCCGTGGGTGTCGTAAGAGGCGACTAAGGAAACACAAACGAGACCTGCCTCCTAGCAATCCATCCCAGGCAACGACACCTCATTTTTTTTCTGAATCTGAGGTATCGTCCTATGGTCTCATGCGGTGTGGTAGGCTCTGTAAAGGCCGTCTGGTTCACGACCACCCTCCTACCGAAGTCCGACGCCAAACAGCTTGCTGTGTTCCGTCGGTGCGTGGGAGTACCAGTGCCTTTATAGGCATTTTCTGGGTTAACTCGCTCTATCGTCGACCTCATCTTTGACCTTATAGTCAAGATTGAGGTCAAGAGTTAACCCATCTTATAATAAATAAATAAATAAAAATCTTGTAAATTTGCCCTTAAATTTCAATGTAAATTCGAAAACTTACTGCCATTTAGTCAGAAAGTCCCCTTTCCTTTCTAGGCGACAGAAACTATTTATAACCTCAAACTAGACGCATTCTCACCCCTCAAATTAGAAACTCTGGAACCTGTCAGCCGATCGATAGACAAAAGACGATAAATCTAGTGATGCCACCGTGGAGTAGACAAAACAACGATTAATACTGTCGTTAAACTAACTACTGGCGATTTGTTTCGACGATATTACTTAGAGCCGCATGGTGTTTAGGAGGGGATTTGTAGGGTCAGGAAAATTGGAAAGGGCTTTGATAGTCATAAAACTGAAAACTAAAGTCCTAGGCCCTTACTCTGAAAAATAAAACTAAAACTTAAGCTGATGTCATTTACCGTACGAAAAAATGACTGAAGTCAATTTAGACAATGTCTAAGTGGATACTTAATGTTTTGTGGTAAAGCAGCAATAGTTAGACTTTTTGATAATTAACTGAAATCAGGGCTTGAAAACGGTTAAGGTATAACGGTATGGTACAGGTATAAAATTTCAATACCGTATCAATTTAAAGGTAGAGTCAAAACGGTTAATAATTACGGTTACGGTACCGTTTTATACCGATACCTTAACCGTTATTTACGGGTACCTAAAATTTAAAGGTATGACGTCATACCACTCACCGCTTTAACCGATATTTTTTCGGTTAGGTTAGAAATCATTGATTTTTTTGATATTCCAGGTTAATGTGGAACACTCAAATCGAGAATTTTGAAAAGATCTCGAGATAAATTACTCTAATTTAAAAAAAATTATCACCTGTGGCATCCGATTATAAATTTTAAACGGCTGAACCAATTTTGATCAAACATAGCTAACAGCCATCTCGATTACATCAGCTTAAAAAAAATGCATCGAAATCGCTTCATTCGCTTAGAAGCTACGGTGACAGACACACAGATACATAGATACACACGTCAAAGTAACAACCCACTTTTTTGTTAAGTGTTAATAAAAAAATACATGCTTTGTGTCATAACGAAAAATAACCTAACGAATTTATATTATTGTTATACAAAAAAAATACCACAAATTCTTTAACTATGTTCAATATCCTTTCAAAAATATAAATTGAAAAAGCAGCCATAGTTTCAATCGTCTAGCTGTAGTAATGTTTCTGACTCAGCTCCCGTGACCGTATTTATTGCTGACCGTACCATTCTTTAGCCGTGATATACCTACAACAAAGGATGTTGGCCCCGCTTCGCTCCGTACTCCAGACTCTTGTTACCATGTTTAATTAAATTTCTACCTACAAGAATTATTCATTTACACTTACTTTGTAAAGTCTTATGTGTAGTAGTTTTTAGTTCCTATAATTTGTTTCCGGACTAGCAAAATGGGACTGAAAAGAGAAAATATGAATAATTCCTCTACTTTTTCAACGAAATGTAAAATCAAATCTTTCTTGTCTAAACCGTGAGTTGAAAATTATATTTTTTTTTAATGACATGGTAATATGTAGAAAAAAAATATTACAACAAATAATTATTATCTAACAAGATGTGCAAGTCGTCTCTTAAACTGTCATCCGAAACTAACTTTCTTACAATCTACTAATAATATCAATTAAGTTTATGGACTTTACATGATCTGTCTTATTTTTTTTATGCACAGGTGGCTTTCGCGTCGCCAGTCTGGTGCAATACGTGATATTATTTTGTCGCTTAAAAAATTTGTAATTTTCTCTATTACGAATGTTTTTCGCCTCGATGTTTCTCGCTGCGGTGGCATTCGACCTCGTAGATTTCGCTTCAACATTTTTCGCCTCAACGTGTATCGCTACAGCGTCATTCGATACCGTGTACAAGACCTCAAAAATTTTTCGCCACAACGGTGATCGCTTCAGTGTCGTTCGACTTCGTGGCGTTCGCTTCAATGAACTCTCGCTCCAACGTACCACGCGGAAAGTTTTTCGCTACAGCGTGCGTCGCTACATCGTCATTCGCAACTACGTAGGGGACCCGTTGAAACACGCTGTTAAACAACAACAAAAAAACAAAACTAAAAAAAATGAAAATTTCGGAATTGATAGCAAAACAATACAGGATTTTCATCCCAATATTTGTGCAGGGGATGAAGGATGATCCTGCGTTGTATTTTTACATAAAAATGGGATCTGTGCATCGAATTTATTGGTTTGAAACCACTGGATGTAGTTCTACTGGCCTGGTTTCTCTCTATAAATATTTACAGTACACCTATTTTTTGCAGACTTCAAAAAAGTAGAAGGTTCTACGTTCGACTGTATGTATCTTTTTTATGGATGTTCACCAATTTCTATGCTATTTGTGGACCGATTTTGAAAATCCTAATTCTTAAAGGATTTGAGTACTTTCAGAAAATAAATGATTGCCAAAACACAACAGGAAATTACACTACCGCACCGTATTGCTTTTAAGCTATTCTGAAAAGCGGTGATAGTCCAGTTGGTAATGAGACAGACTTGTAATCCGAAGACCGTGGGTTCAAATCCTGGTGCAGGCCTGTACCACTAAATTCGTCTTTTCGGATTTATGTACGGATTTCTAATTATCACTTGCTCAACGGTGAAGGAAAATATCATGATGAAACCCGCCCGTCCAAAAAATTTTCGAAAGACGAGTGGTCCACCAACCCGCATTGGGCCAGCGTGGTGGACTATGTCCTAAACCCCCTTTGTGTTTCGAAGGGAGGCCCGTGTCCCTCGGCGGGGACGTATATGGGTTGGTAAAAAAAAATCTGACTACTGAATAGCTTTTCTAAAAGATTTTTTTTTTTTGTAATAAATACAAATTTGTAAGATTACACTTTTTCGAAATAAGAAATTTGCCGGTTTCTATCTACTATTGTACTATTATTGTTATTGTGGTTATAAGAAAAAAATAGAAACACTGTAATCATATAAAAACCTTCTGCACTCAACTTCAAGTATAATTGAAATATAACACTCTTTATTTACTTAAGTATTCATCAGAGACTCAGTCGAGTTGTGTAATACGGACTTTGAAGTTTTGAAAAAAAGAGCATCAAAACTTCCCAGCTCGACTGTAAAGTCCTCTCAAATAAATAAACATGACTCCGTACCAAGGCGGCAGTATCGCCGAATCCTGCGCAATTGCACAACTGTAAGAACAGTCGTAGAAGACAAATCGTCGGCTGGCGTCGTTCGCGAGCGACCGAATACGGCTCTTGAAACGGACAACTTTGCCCATAACCATTATCACTGGCCCGCCCTTCAGATGGTGCTTGGACCGAGTTATAAGAAAAGAGATGAATTTTGATTGTTATTTCTTCTGAAATTGGGTTACAAAATTGTAAGAATTCCTTCCATCTATACTGACACCTATACTCCCGTCGGATAGGCAGAACCATTTGGTTCGAGAAAAGCTAAATTAAAAAGTATTAAAGAAAAAAATCATCACAAGAATTTAAATGATGACGATTTTTTAATTAAAATAGATTTTTATTTTATTTCATTTAAGTAATTAGATTAGGACAATAAAAAAATACCCGACATTAATAAAAACATCACGATATTCAAGAAATAAAATATCCTTGTTCACAATTTGAAAGTAAATTCGAATTTCAGCTTTCCCTCTGAAATTCCGAACATCTAAAACATCTACACTGACAAGTATTTTATCAAAATATCCAGTAACATGGAGCAAAATGCAGCAACCAAAAATATTTTGCGTAAGACGATGATTATTTTGCGTAGAAACTTATTCTCAATATTTTCGTGATCTTAAACTGAAATCCCAAAAGGCAAACCTATATTTTTCCTCTTCCTAAAAAAGTAATCAAAACAAGTAGGTGAGAAAAATCTCTTATACCTTAAACCATCACGTCTCTACAATCCATTGCTCCGGGCGAAGATTTTTATACGACGTCCTACTCTGTTTATTGCTCTAAAAAAGTAATTCGGGGGGACGAATCTACATAATGTGAAAGTGGAAAAAACAACTTGTTTCTTTTTTTCCTTTTTTTGGCTCTTCTTTTGAGGCCTTGACTTCTAATGTAAACAGTTCGTGAGAGCGCTGGGGTTTCATTATGGTTGAACTTAAAAATTGTAACAAACTTAAATACATTTTGAAGGATTTTTATAAACCAAGTCAGAGGTCATTGATCGGTTTGAAAGCTCTGACTCCAGGCTTAGCCAAGTTCGCCACACACTTGACTATACCTACACTATAAGAAGAAGAAGGATTTTTATGGATCACATTATTTTTACAAGTAAATAAAATGGGCTTGGAAAACTCGCAATGTCATATAACTAGAAACTAAGCAAGGGGATTGTTGTACACACGGAAGCACTTCAGGCTTTACATATTGACTTTGACAGATTACTGATACCCTACTTTTTTGTTGTAAATACATACATTTAACTATTTTAAATAACCATCCAGTCTCCTAACAAATACTTGAAAATACGATGTTTTTTATATTTGTCAAGGGCGGGAATCGAACTTGTAACTTTTGGATCATCATCATTACCGACTGAGCTATCATTGACTCGATTCCACAATTTGCTCAAAATTACCGTAAATATAACTGTAAAATCATTATGGAAATCTGATACATTGTAACAAATATGTACTATTATTTCTAAATAACAATAAAACAACGAAATACACAATATCCAGGTCGTGACCATTAACAGACAAACTAATGCCTAAGCATATTCACCTAATGGCAAAGGCAATGATCCTAATTAGCGAGGTCAATTCGTAGACTGCCTAGCCTATAACACGTCACGGGGCACCTAAAATTCTATTGAAATGGTCTACACAAGTTCGGGGTTCACATTAGTGTATAGACGAAACGAAGCAAAATTCAGAAGGTTTGAAAATAATGTTATATTGAAACCTGTGTTTTAAAAGTTGCTACTGAATGATAATAGTGGATTCAGGGTGGAATTATTGATATTTGTTTTAAGTTTTAAGAAAATATTTACAAAAATTAGAGGTTAAGTATCCGGTACAGCTAGCAGCTGCTTGAAATTACTTTTTAGGCTAAATTTAATTTAATGGCCTAAACCTCCCTTCATGTTTTTTTTATTAAAAAGATGGGTTAACTCTTGACCTCAATCTTGACCATAAGGTCAAAGATGAGGTCGACGATGGAGCGAGTTAACCCAGAAAATGCCTATAAAGGCACTGGTACTTACTCCCACGCCTATAAAGGCACTGGTACTACGGTAAGAGGATGGTCGCGAACCAGACGGCCCTTTACAGAGCCTACCACACCGCATAAGACCACAGGATGACACCTCAGATTCAGAAAAAAATGAAGTGTCGTTGCTTGGGATGGAGGTCTCGTCTCATTCGTGTTTCCTTAGTCGCCTCTTACGACACCCATGGAAAGAGATGGAGTGGTGTTATTCTCAACCGATCACCACACGGTTTCGAAGAAAGGCCTTCGATGGGGACGTATATGGGATGACTTTTAATTAGTTAGCGAAACTTCCTATTAAACTGAACAACTTTCTCCTAGGAACCAATATGAAATTCTCGTGAGCTGATTCACACCCTCAATTTTCTGTAACTAATTTTAAGTCACCCAATGAATTAAATTGGCTTAACTCAAAAACTCAAATGTGTAGGAAATACAGATTAATACTTTGAAAAAATAAAAATTCTGAATTAATTTTATTTTCTAATACTTTCATCAGAATGAGTTTTTAATTAGAATATAGACGTAAATTGAATATTTATCCATCATGCTAGTTTAAGTCGGTTTATGAGAAAAACAGCGAATACCTAAACTTTGAGCTAGGTCAGTTTATTTCTTAGGGTGCGATGATGGACTCCAATAGTAGCGACCATTAGCGACCGAATACAGCCATCATCGGAACCCGTCGACAAGTTAACATCTCTAGAGAGGTATCAAGACCTATATTGATGAATTCATAACTTAAATCTTAAACGTTTACTCTATCATCCTAAAGCTTATTACTCTATAGCGACTAAGAATTTGACTTAATATTTCCTATTACTTATAAAGAAACTTAAATTAATATTACTCCAGCCCTATAACCAAAAATCCTTGTCTAATTTTTGTCGTAAAGAAAAACAGGAAAAATAAGCTTTAACAGCAGTCTTGACTTCAGGAATACACAGTCAAACGATCATGTTACCCTCAGTTTACATAAAAACTTTTTCCTCTGAGCACTCCCGCCATAGTGCTCGTTAGTATAATGGCAGTATTAATTGCCGGGACTGTTTGCTGTCCCTGAATACCGGGGCCGGGATTAACGATCCCGAGACACAAGGGGAATCCCGGAAAGTGTTGTGTTAGTTTCAATTATCTTCGATTTGGAGATAAGTGTGTTTGTTTTGTGTAAGTGTAGCAGGTTTGAGGTTAATATTTGGGGTTTTCTTTGAAGTCCACGAAATATTATTTAGTTTCCATCGTGACTGATTATATTGATTTGCTTTCAATACGGTTTCAATATCAGATTACATTTAGTATACCAAAATACCGGACAGGACTGGCGACTCAATTAGAAAGGTACCATTTGGTTCCTTTATCGTAACATTCCATGTTATTTAGGTTTACTGTGATGTTTGTCAAATAACCGGGTGCATAGGCACACACTTCCCGATATATTGCGTCATCGGCCCATATACAGTCTCTACCAAAGGGCACGAGCCTTCCTACGAAACTATGATTTAGGATTTAGGCCGCAGTCCACCACGCTATCCTAAGGCGGATTGGTGGACCGATTTTCACCGTGTGGTGATCGGTTGAGAATAACACCACCCCATCTCTTTCCGTGGGTGTCGTAAGAGGCGACTAAGGAAACACAAATGAGACCTGCCTTCTAGTAATCCATCCCAGGCAACCCAGCCAGCACAAACTTTCTGAGTAAGTTTTGTATAACAGCAGTCATAGAAACGAATTTCTGAATAAGATTACCGTAATTAGCTGGTTAAGCGCTTACTCAGACGTTATCCAAGCAATTTGAGCACAAAATTATATTGCTAATAGCTGGATAATAGCAACGTAACAGATGAATAAGTTTTGAATAATTGCACGACAAGGTGAGTATCTTCTGGATAAAAGCATTTTGTTCTTTTATACAAATGTTACAGCTCTGCTAGCCAGATGAAGAATGAATGATGAATGAACTTAGTGCTGAAGTCCTTCAAAGGTCAGTTATTCAGAGGATACACAGCGTAAAGCGTATTTCATAACATTTTATCAAGAAGTTATTCATATTAATTTTAAATTGACGAATCCGAAACGTCGTGTATTATTGTAATGACGTGAAAGCTAAACGGCCATAATTGTTCCTATCTGAAAGTAAATAAATAATTTTTTCCCTAATTTAATGCTTTAAGAAAGAAATTGTAGGTGCGCATGCAACTTTACCGTGTATTTATACATACATTTCGTGTAAAATTTTCACGCGCCGCCCTGATAAGCGAGTTTTTGAGATAATAAACAACATTTCATCTATTGTTTTGTTTTTGCTACTGAAATACTTTTTATGTTTTATGGAATTTAAGGGTTCAAAAATAACATTGCAATACTTTCACAAGAATATTATACTGATTTCGTTATTAAAATTGAGTATTTGTGTATAAAATTCTAAAAAAATATAATAGGTTATGTTATTCATTATGGCGACGCTAATTCTGAATTAAATACCCTGCTTGCACAGCTACTCGTCTTATGTTTGCATAACAGACCTTATGTGTCCACTTATTCAGTTATTTTCTGGTTAAAAGTGGTCTGCGCACAACATATTTTGGATAACTTTTCTATAATCACACACATTCGTACCGTTAATCAAATAATTGGGATTCAGTGTACATTAATCTGACTAAAGTTCCAGAACAGTTCTTCTAGCTTAATAAATGTCTACTTTTCGTGAATATCCAGCAAACTTCTGTATAAGAGTCTGTTACGATTGCTTTTACCAAAGTTAGCTGCACTAGAGGGTAATTTCATACTTAACGAGGAATAAAGTAGTTATAACAGCTGTCTTGATTTCTGATAAGTGGCTACATTCTTCATAACAGAAATAACACCATACTTTATACAGCAGCTGAATTTCTGTCAAGATGTGGTCTGTAATACAGCTAAAAGAGAACAGAACCTCTATTATCCAGTATCATGCTTGATAATTGAATTTTATACCAGTATTATACAAAAGGTTACACAAACTCTTGAGTAACAAGTCTGTTCATGATGATTATTCAGCTTTTAGAAATAAAATCGGCACTTTACAAAAGTAACTCAGCTAATAGCAAGATTATAGCAAAAAAAAAAGTTTATACAGCACTTTGCAATACACACAGCTTCTATACAAAAATAATAAAGCTTAACCTCGTATAAGGTTACTTTGTTGACCAGTTATCTGACTTGTGTGCTGCCTGGGAACGACACTTCATTTTTTTCTGGATCTGAGGTGTCGTCCTATGGTCTCATGCGGTGTGGTAGGCTCTGTAAAGGGCCGGCTGGTTCGCGACCACCCTCCTACCGAAGTCCGACGCCAAACAGCTTGCTGTGTTCCGTCGGTGCGTAGGAGTACCAGTGCCTTTATAGGCATTTTCTGGGTTAACTCGCTCCATCGTCGACCTCATCTTTGACCTTATGGTCAAGATTGAGGTCAAGAGTTAACCCATCTTACAAAAAAAAAAAGACCTAATTTTCTCATAGGTAAAGATTTCATCACGATGTTTCCTTTACCGCTGAGGAAAGATTACGGCGCGTGCGATACAAATCCTGCACAGCACACACGGGTGTGCACAAATCGCGCGAGGGTTTAATGAAGAATCCGAACATAAACCCGAAAGCCCGAACTAGGATTTGAACCAGCAATCTTCCGGTTTCTAGACGGTTCTTTATCTTTAACCAACTAGACCAGGGGTGGCCAACTTGATTAGACCCAAGATCTCCTGTTTACTAACGAAACCCTGTGCGATCTACCAATTATATACTTCTAGAAATCTTAAATGAAACAGCATATTTCAGTGTACAATCATGTACCTAGTATTTTTATTATATTAAGAGAAAAAACATAAATCTGAATTTTTATTATATTTTTTTGCCTTGCCACGATCGACTGGACTAACAGTCGCGATCGACCGGTCGATCGCGATCGACCTGTTGGCCACCCCTGAACTAGACTATCACTCTTTTCCGTTACATAACTAATTAATACAAATATTTTAAATACTCAAAACTGCACACATATATGTTATATAACTACATAGGTAAGTGGGTTAGCCTAATGCTCCACCTACCTTATATCACGACCGCATTAACCGACTAAATTATGTGGGTTGGAAACTCCGAAGCATTCCTACTAAAAATCTGTACTTTACCACCTAGCTCTGATGGCGTACTTTAGGGCCACACCTGTTGCATGCAATAACGCCATGAGAGTACAAACCTATAAAAATGTCGTAAAATATCTGTAAAAACGCGTCCGTATTTCTAGGCCCTTTTCAGGCTTTGACGTAATCTGACCTGAATGATAAACAAGGTTTTTAAGGACTTCAAAAGTTTATTTTTGGAAAGATAAGTTAAAAAAACATTGGCATTATTGGTGATTTTTGAAGACTGTTAAAAATAAATATTTCTTTATTTTAGTTTTTTGTGACTGTTTTTTCTTTTATAAGATTTTCAACTAGCCATTATACCCTGTTTTTTATTCTCAGAGACTAAATTGACAATACTTGGGATGCCAGTTTTTTGCAAATCTTAAATAGTGATGTGCCACTAACGGTAACCGATGTTATCAAAATTAGGTGCCGGTTTTATATTACTTAAAGGAAATACTTACTTTAAACGTAACGTAATGTCCCTAATCGATATAAGTAGTATTTATTATGCTCATGCACCGCTATATCATAAAATAAATGCCGGCCGGGCATTTCGCCAGTTTATTTATCCCTTAGAAGTATAGGAAAACATAATAAAACGCAGTACATTTTTAATTTAATTTATTCATATCTAAAAAAGTAGAATAGAATAGAATAGAAAAATCTTTATTTTATAGGACATTCAGGATGTCACATAAAACAAGTCAAGATTACAATGAAATACATACAAACATACATTAAACGATTTAAATACATACATACGCATTCGTTCTTTTGACCCTACTGACTCTACGCCTATTCGCAAAGGTGCAGTCTTCCTCAGAGAAGAACAGGCTAGAAACTCTGAGGTTGCTCTTTTAAATCGCATTACAAATTTTCTTATTTACTAATTTTAACTAAATCTGAAATAACTCTAGAGCTGAGCAGTTCATTCCCATGGCTGCCTGTCTGATAGATAATCAGACATTTTGTAATAGCCCTTTTTGAAGTTTTTGAGGGCGTCCCGCGTTTTTAGGGTTGCCGTATCAAAAATAGAAATTACCGTGTTTTTCGCTAACATACACAAATAACTAATAGAATAGTTAGATTTTTCTTTTTTTAAAGTTGTTTGCTGTTGTCATATTTAAATAAGTGCCGTATTTCTTAACAGTTTAGTGATTTTGTCATAAATAAGAGCGTGAATTGTCGTATTTTACTGTTGGGAACAACACTGATGGCAACTGTCTTTTTTTGTTTATAAGCATCAAAAGAGGTTTTATTATCAATTCATTTTGATAATAATTTTTAAAATGTTAATATCATAGAAAACTAAGAAGCTAATCATCTAATAAAGACAAAATTATTATTATTACGTTTTTTTAAAGTTTCGATTCAAAAATCGACAATTTAGGTACAGCACTATTAAAAAAAACTGGTATCATTATTTGTAAATTTGACATTTGCATATGTCAATTTAGTCTCTGAGAATAAAAAACAGGGTTATAAGTTATATTTTACATTTTTTTTAAAGTTTGAACACATTTTATAACGAAAATAATGAATAGTAACAAAGAAAGATTGCTAAAAAAATTGGAAAAAAATAGGCACCACTCATGAGAATTCTGTTTATATTTATTACTAAAAGGCTATTTTTTTTAATGTTTTAATAACTAAAAGGCTATTTTTTATCTTATTCGCTTAGGGCAACGTAGTTCATGGGTATTTTTAAACTAACTTTTTAGGGTTCCGTAGTAATCTACGAACCCTTATAGTTTCGCCATGTCCGTCTGTCCGTCTGTCCGTCTGTCCGTCTGTCCGTCTGTCCGTCTGTCCGCGGGTTTCCTAAGAAACCCTTGGTACTACAAAGCTGAAATTTGGCATGGTCATAAATATTAACTACGCCGTCAGAACTGTAGAGTGAAATCTTAGAAAAAAAAAATTTTTCGGGTGTCTCCCATAGACGTGAAAGGGCGATGATTTTTTTTTTCTAGCCAATATCATTAAATGGGGTGTCATAGGACAGCTTTTTAAAAGACAGAAGGGGTTTTCTAAGAACGTTTTTCGATTCAGCACTTTGTTTGCCTAATATAAATTTTTAAAGTGAAAATTTTTGTCAAACACAAGTGTCCCCCCCCCCTCTACCAGCTAAACGGTTGATTCTAAAAATGTGAAAAAATTCATGGTTGTAGTGTATACAATGAAATTATAAGGAAAACTATCACACATAAGATGGCTCTTCAGGTTTGCGAGTAATAGTCGACCAAGTGCCAAACTTAGTTGGGATTAATAAGAATATTTTACTAATATTAGATCCTTGGTACTACAGAGCTGAAATTTGGCATGGTCATACCATACATATTGATTGCCCTGACAGATCTACAAAATGAAATAGTGGAAAAAAAATGTTTTTCGGGTGTTTCCCATACACGTGAAAGGGCAATGGATTTTTTTTTCTCGCCGATATCATCTAGCAGGTTATCATAGGATAGCTTTTTAAAAGATAGAAGGGGTTTATTATGAACGTTTTTCGATTCAGCCATCTGTTTGAGAAACATTAATTTTTATAATGAAAAAAATTTGGAATAATTCACGAGGGTAGCATTTACGACGAAGTGTACCCCAATCCAAAATGGCTGCCATACAAGGTTCCACGCTAAAAGTGAGGCGAGCCGAAAGCCAAGCTGTAACATATTGACATTTCAGGTGTCGTTTAATAGGTTTTTGGGGGTGCTAATTACGAAAATGACATCAAAATTATACACCATCACCACGCGACCTGCTTTAGCAGCAGCTCGATATAACAATAATATTATCGCAAAAAAAAAAAAACAAAAACAAAAAAAATTCGCGCTCGCTTCGCTCGCGCATTAAGCACTTCCGTTTCATTATATTTATTTCATTTTTTTTTCTCGCCGATATCATCGAATGAGATGTCATAGGATAGTTTTTTAAAAGATAGAAGAGGTTTACTGAGAACGTCTTTCGATTCAGCAGTCCCTTTGCGAAAAATTAATTTTTAAAGTGAAATTTTTTATTAAAAACAAGTGTCCCCCACTACAAGCAAAACGATTGTTTCTAAAAATGTGAAAAATTCACGGTGATAGAATATACAACAAAATTAAAAGGAAAACTTTCACACATAAGTTGGCCCTTCAAGCTTGTGAGTAATAGTCGACCAAGTGCCAAACGTTGTTGGGATTAATAAGAATATATTTACTAATATTAGATCCTTGGTACTACAGAGCTAAAATTTGGCATGGTCGTAATATTGATTGCGCCGACAGATCTAAAAATAAAATGGTGGAAAAAAATTGTTTTTCGGGTGTTTTCCATACACGTGAAAGCGCGAGGGATTTTTTTTTCTCGCCGATATCATCGAGTGGGTTATCATAGGATAGCTTTTTTTTTCAAGATAGATGGGGTTTACTACGAACGTTTTTCGATTCAGCAATCCGTTTGGGAAACATTAATTTTTATAAAAATAAAATGTGGAATAATTCACGAGTGTAGCATTCACGAGGAAGTGTACACTAATCCAAAATGGCCGCCATACAAGGTTCCACGCTTAAAGTGAGGCGAGCCGAAAGCCAAGCTGTAACATATTGACATTTCAGGTGTCGTTTAATAGGTTTTTGGGGGTGCTAAGTACGAAAATGATATCAAATTTATACAAGACCACCACGCGACCTGCTTTAGCAGCAGCTCAATATTATTATATTATCCCTAACAAAAACAAAAAAAAAACAAAAACTAAAAAACTTAAAAAAAAAACTTAAAAAAAATTCGCGCTCGCTTCGCTCGCGCATTAAATACTTCCATTCTGTCATATTTAGACCAAAACTACAATTATTTCTGAAACTACAAACTTTTTAATACATTTCTTTTTGATACTATAGTATTTGGGGATTTTAACATCGACTATGACAATATGCTCGTAGAATTAAGAAACCAGCTGCATATTTGAACCATGCTGCTACGAAACCCTACAATGCGCGTGGCCCGACACGCTCTTGGCCGGTTTTTCTAAATCCTAATGTAAAAATCAATAAATCAGCATTTACTCAGACCTTAAAAAAGATCTTGATAAAATTATATTACTTCACAGCACATAAAACTGAGCAATCACCACTTATCAAAGACCTCTCAGCTCGTCTTGTCCCTTTTAAAAAATAAAGACAAAAATTTTAATTACTAATTGCACATCAAAGTTAACTAAAGGCAGCCACCGACAAATTAAGCAAGGGGAATAAAATGGGGAGATGAAAAGAACAGACATACAGTATATGGTGTTAACAGTAAGGGAGATAAACACTGAGCTGGGAGTGAAATAAAAACAAATACGCTTAGTTAAGTATACGTCGTTTGAAGTCAAAGCATCTTTTAAAACACTTTATACATTACTAGGATTCCGCTCGGGACTTCGTTCCCGTGAGAATTCGGAAAAATTATGTAGCTAACTCAGGGATAATGTAGCATAGCATCCTAATGGTGAAATAATTTTTGAAACCGGTCCCGTAGCATTTTAGTTTATCTAAATATATAAAAGGAGAAACTGACTGACTGACTGACTAACTGACTGACATATCAACGCACAGCCTAAACGGCTAAACGTAGGCACTTGAATTTGAAAGGGACGTAGCTTAGGTACCGTAGAGGTGCACTAAGAAAGGAATTCCCGAAATTCCCACGGGAACGGGAATTAGCGGGAAAATCCTTTTGTATGAAAAATCTAAACCACTTAAGTTAGACGCTTGAAATTTGGCATTTGGAATTTGGCAAGTAAACTTAAAGCTTAGTTGCAACAGGATATTGCAAAATTCCCACGGGAACGGGAGTTAGCGGGAAAAAACTTCACGCGGTTCCCGAAGTTCACGCGGGCGAAACCGCGGGCGGAAAGCTAGTTCGTTATATACAAAAATACAAATCTGAGGGATGAGGGCTGAATTTCAAATAATTTGCGAAACTTAAGGGGATCATTTTACCTTTGAAATTTACCTTTGTCTTTTTATACTACGGCAATCAGATGATAGCTATTTTTCACCGAATATAATCCCGTCTTTGTTAACATCTAAGTGACATAGTATTAACTAATTGAGTGCCAGCCGCCAGCTCTTTTCCGGTTTATGGTACTCTGTGCACAAATATTGAAAATCTTACTAAAGTCATGCTTCTTAAAGTAGACCTGAATATATTTTTGTTCTTTCTTTCGTGTAGATTATATTATACTGAGATTATAGGTACTCAGGTAAATGGCGAACTCGACCTACTTAACCCCTAGTGTTAGCATTTTCAAACCACCAAATCGCCCCTGACTTGATATTAATATGGTAGTCAATCTACAAGAGCTGGGATAAAATTCTGGGAATAAACGTTTTCTGTCAGTAGTCCTCGTATACGTACTGTATATTGAATATTCTTTGCTTTGGAACTCAAAAAGGGGGTCAGAAAGAGCATGAAGCGGCTGCAAAGGCTGCCTTAATTAATATACTATAATTAAAATTCCATTCGTTTGACCGGAAAACTGCAGTTATCACGGATGGATATCTATTCTAGAGGTAGACAGACATTTCACTTTGTTACGCAAACTAGAACAGATAATACGGTTCCTTTTACTTTTTTTTTCAAGTAATCTTCATAAGTCATTTTAAATTTTCATACGATTCTTGTAGGATTTAGTTTGCTTTGTTAAAGTTTTATGCTGTGTAAGATCTGTTGCTGCTTTGTTACTTAAATTTAGATTTTCGTTCAATCCTCATTGAGACATTTTTGACACAATATTGCGATAACCTTTGAAAATACCTGTAAGGCATCGATGAGCAGTTATATAGTAGGTTCCTAATGTTTTTTTTTTTCAATTTTGACTGATAAACCTTAAACCTTAAAAGGACGTATTTATGTCTTAGAATCACTTACTAACATAAAAATGTCAACGCAAATTGTTTTGTGCATACTCTAGGCAATATTTCCTTCTTCTAAATTTGAAAGTCGCACTCATGTCAGTGAAGTTAACGCTTCGCTTGTCATAGATAGATAGATAGATAGATAAACTTTTTATTGATAAACACAAAACATACAAACAGAACATATCTATCTATCCTCTACAAGTGATTTGACTTCTCTATAAGACACGATCTCAACCTTCTCCTTAATTTGGTCAAAATTGCTTTGCCTGGGTCTTCTCCTTCCTCTCGTTCCCTCAATCTTTTCATTACATGCCATTAGGCATACTAATGTATGGGGTAACTTAAATTAGCCAAGGTGATTCTTCCTACGAAATTAAACAACTTTTCCTATTTAAAATTTTAAAAAAATGACTTTTAATTTTTAAGCAATCAACTGATCGTTCAAGTTGTATGGATAGTTAGAGTAACGAAAATTAATTTTCATGACCTATTTGCATCCTTAATTTTCGGTAACTAATTTAAAATAACCCTAAATGCAATACCAAATTCTGCACATTTCCGTTTCTTTATTTCGAATACATAAAGTACTGTGTACTGTAAGGTTTTAATACTCTCTTTTATTATCTCAAAATACAGCGCTGCCAAAATTTTTTGAATCTTTTATGCAGGATACAAGAGTGCAACAAACTATTTTATAAAAATAAAAATAAACATTTTAGGTAAATAAATATCACTCAGGACACTTCATCTTTACCCTAGCCTTTCAGCAAATAAAGTAGGCAACTCAAATAAGAGAGCTCCAGTACAGTTCAATACGCTACGCTCCACTACCTTTGTGCCGCTGATCAAAAGAACAGTTCACTCCAAAGGATATAGTCCTTATCTCGGTCCATTGTTTCTTGTATAGTTTGCTCTGTTTCTTTCATTCTTGCTTCAACTGATTCTATCTGAGACGGTTTTACAATGGCAACTTTAATTAGGTTTATTTTGCGTTTGAGCAAGTCTTTTGTCTTAGTAGTTTAAATCTGCTGGGGGTTGCTAACTGTCGCGTGTCTATGTTATTTCTGCGTCTTTATCTTCAACGTTTCTTTTTCTACTAAGCGTGTAGATTTAACCCTAACCCTAACGTCAGATGACCATTTAGTCAAATACACATTAACCCTGATAGTCCCTGTCGGGGTGGGCATATTCGTGTTCCATCTCGGGACCCTCAGAATATATGTCAAATGTGACGTCAAATGGTTCTAGAACCACATATGGCGCGATGCCTACCCCAACAGAGATTATAGACGTGAGTGTACGGAACCATTATGACATACATTCTAGATATGGTGGTGATTGGTCACTATGACGTTATTTTGGAAGCCTCATATGTCTCTGTTTTAATCGTCTATTACATTTTGTTGGTATAGATACAAGATAAAGATCTACACACTTGCAAATTGACTCTAGAGTATTTTATTACAGTAATAGCTCTTCACCACCCCACTTCAATGGTCATACATTTACGAACGCAAACATTGTCCAACAAAACACACAAGTATTTCGATCTATTTGATACCCACACCCTAAATCTATTACTTAGATCCTTTTCGAGTTGAGTGCGGGTTCAATTTAACAAGAACCAACGTTGTAGTCTGTTTAAAACCATTTAATAACGCTTCACACTCAAAGGCCCACATTAAGGTTTTCCCTTGTGTCGTGGGTCCCTTGGAACACACAAAGACGGACACAAACACCCATGACCCGAGAACAAACATCTGCTTTTTACACAAATATTTGCCCCGACTGGGAATCGAACCCAGGACCCGCCGATCGAGAGGCAGCGTCACTACCACTTGACCAAACCGGCCGTCCACAAATATTTGCCCCGACTGGGAATCGAACCCAGGAACCCAGGACCATTGAAGTATGATTTGATTTATTTTGAGAAAGTAATTACCTACCACTTTTAGGATCTCTTCGCTGAGCAAAGCAAATTTTTTTATTTTGTGTTTATGACTCGCATCATGTATTTTGTCCAATTGTAGGGCTGTATTTTATGTGGTAGCACAGTAAATCAAGAAGAATCTCTACTATTTTTGTTCTGATTTAGTATTTTTGTCAACAAAATATCACAGTGTGAAGTTCTACACCTTTTATTAAGTCAGTAAGGGCTTAATAACGGGCGACTTGCAGCATTTTTTTAAATCTAGATTTAAACTCGGTTTTAACGTAAACCATCGATTTAGCTTAAAATTTAACGAAAAAGTATAGTTTATCTTAAAGATAAATCTAGGTTTCTCAAAATCACGATTTTTCTAATGCAAGTCGGTTTGGTCGAGTGGTAGTGACGCTGCCTCTTGATCGGCGGGTCCTGGGTTCGATCCCCAGTCGGGGCAAACATTTGTGTGAAAAGCAGATGTTTGTTCTCGGGTCATGGGTGTTTGTGTTTGTCTTTATGTGTGTTCCGAGGGACCCACAACACAAGAGAAAACCTTAGTGTGGGCCTTTGAGTGTGTAGCGTTTTTAAGTCGGCCTAAGCCATAGAAACGTCATTACCATTTTGGTATTCTGCTCCTAACAATAAAGTTTACACAAATTCAGCTCTTTATTACAACTGTAATACAAAACAAACGTTACACTGGCTCCGTATGTAAACACGCAATGTTAAGCGGCTTACCAAATCGACTAGATTTATCCCTTACTGCTGGTCGTTAGTTAAATGACGGTATTAATAGCAAGTATTTTCTGTTTTGTCCAGGGAGTTTGTACACAGATTAAGTGTGGAATGAAAGTGGTAAAGAGTATTTTATGTGCTATATTAAAATAACATACTTAGATAAAAATATCTGCTTAAATTAAAAGACCCAAGACCGGTTAGGTCCAGTGGCTAGAAATACTGCCTTTGAGTTGACGGTTCTTGGGTTGGATCCCGCTCGGGGAAAAAATACAATACAATATACTTAATTTGCACGCAAGACCATACAATAACAGAAACATGACAGTAAATAGGCAGTGTACAACGAGGCGGCCTTATTGTGTGGCGTTTGTGTGAGCGTTTTTCTAGTAATCTAATACATCTGTCCATACATTCACGCCTGTAATCTTTGTAGCGGTAGGTCGATCATCATGTGGGTTTAGAACCACATATTTAACATACATTTTGAGTTTTTTTTTAATTATTATAAGATGGGTTAACTCTTGACCCCAATCTTGTCCAAGGTCATAGATGAGGTCGACGATGGAGCGAGTTAACCTAAAAAATGCCTATTAACGCACTGGTACTCCCACGCACCGACGGAACACAGCAAGCTGTTTGGCGTCGGACTTCGGTAGGAGGGTGGTCGCGAACCAGACGGCCCTTTACAAAGCCTACCACACCGCATGAGACCATAAGACGCCACCTCAGATTGACAACAAGCTGAGGTGTCGTTGCATAAGTTGGATTACTAGGAGGCAGGTCTCATTTTTGTTTCCTTAGTCGCCTCTTACGACACCCACGGAAAGAGATGGGGTGGTGTTATTCTCAACCGATCACCACACAGCGATCACCAGGTTTATAAAATGGAATACGAGTATTGTGTTGATAGGCTTTCAGCGTCAACTGAGTCCACAGACCACTTAGCCCCCGGGCACAGCTGTCCAGATTGTCAGCTTTCGACCACGATACACCAAAATGCACCTACCACACCAAAAAAAAAGGGATGTCTAATCTACAATAACCAAAACTGTTGTATAATTTAATTTCTAAGCATCTTATGGGTAGGTAAATATGTAGGCAGACGTTTAATTTAATTTTTTTTTAAAGCAGAAAAAAATATTTACATTTAAACTAATTTCCGATACCGAAATACAGCTCATTACAAATATTCTTCTACCGTCAAAAATGAAAGAAGGAAGTTAAACAGATTTTGTAACACCGAAGCAATTTTGAAATTAATTAATACAGTCGGAAAAGACAAACAATTTTACCCAAAAGGTTTTCTAAAGACGGACTTTCGACATTGGTTTTCCTCGATTCCGTTACTTACCTGCAAATAGGGTTGTGCAGATTATCGATAAATAACTCTAAAATTAAAAAGGTTGTATAACCCCTGACAATCATCGCTTATAACTCTTAAACGGTCCGAACCAAATTTGACCAAATACAGCTGAAAACCATCTTGATTATGCCAGCTTTCAAACGAATAAAAAAAAAAAACACCCGAATTGATAACCTCCTTCTTTTTTTGAAGTCGGTTAAAAAACCCGCATCGAAGTCGGTTCTTTCATTTAGGAACTGCGATGCCACAGACAGATACACAGATATACAGACATACAGATACACACGTCCAACTTATAACACCCCTCTTTTTTATCGGGGGTTAAAAATACTATCTATCAAGATCTAAGCGTACCCCTGTGAAATGTCAGATGCGCTAAGTAAGAGAATATCGATTACTAAACTTAGAAACGTAGATTACCAACATTACCTACCTTGATTTCTTACCTGTAGAAGCAAGTTGATTAATCCAGTTAAGGTCGTTCCGAAGTTTTATGAATAAGCTCATGGTAAAATAATTTATGGGATCGTTAGCAAGTTCCACATTGGAGTTGGATTTGTAATGTTTCTTTGGAGAGTTTCAATATTAGGGTTTGACTGTTCTTAAAAAATAGTGCTGTTTTGTTCTTTGAAAATAACAGTAAATCTGCGAATCTATTCTACAATAGTCCAGCCCACTTCAAATTTGCCTACGTCATAATGACGTCACTATAATATAAAAGCTATAAAAAGCTAGAATCAATTGGCCGAAAATATGAGAAGGTCTTAAAAGGTGTCGCTATACGATTTGGTTATTATTTCTTTAACGAAAATTTCTAAGCGTTGTTTTTAATATTTGCGCTTTAACACATTATAAAATTTGATTAATTTACGGACAGCTTCCCAATTTGTTTCATCTATTGCCCGTTTCAGTGCCTATTTTTAGCCCCCGGCAAAAAAAGGGGTGTTATAAGCTTAACGTGAGTAATCTGTGTGTCTGTTTATCTATATATGTGTGTCTTTCTATGGCAATGTAGCTTCTAAATTATTTTTATGTTTGAAAGCTTACGTAATTGAGATGGTTCTTAACTCTAATCGATCAAAATTGGTTCAACTGTTTAATATTTATTTATAAGCAATTAAATGTCGGGGATGATACATTTTTTTTTAATTTTGGAGTAACTGCTCTATAATTGTTTAAATTACCGCTTTAATTCGCCTCTACAAATTTATGTACCGCTCTACCAGTTGAATTCCCACGAACACTTTGACTTGGTGTGAAATAAAATTAAATCAATGTATCAGCTCAAATTGTGGAACTTTTCGATGGCGAGTGAATTTTCATCGAAACTTTATCAATTTCGCAACTGCGACGCCCGAGGCGGTCGTGCTACTCAATTACTGGGTTATGTAGAAACTTAGCTATAGTTTAGTTTAGACTGTATATCTTATAACCAATTCAACTTCATTCAATGAGAGGCAATTGTCTTACGGCCGACGAGTGATCGAGTAGCTATTGACTGTTTTCGCACTCAGGATATGTAGAACAGATGTAGATCTCGGGTCAACAAGAGATATATATACGCTACAAATAAACGCTACACACTCAAATTCCCACACTAAGGTTTTCCTTTGTCTCGTGAGTCCCTCGAAACATACATAAAGACAAGACACAAACACCAATGACCCGAGAACAAACATCTGTTTTTACAAATTATTGTCGTGTGGTGATCGGTTGAGAATAACACGACCCCATCTCTTTCCGTGGGTGTCGTAAGAGGCGACTAAGGAAACACAAATGAGACCTGCCTCCTAGTAATCCATCCCAGGCAACGATACTTTTTTTTTTCTGAATCTGAGGTGTCGTCCTATGGTCTCATGTGGTGTGGTAGGCTCTGTAAAGAGTCGTCTGGTTTGCGACCACCCTCCTGCCGAAGTCCGACGCCAAACAGCTTGCTGTGTTCCGTCGGTGCGTGGGATTACCAGTGCCTTAATAGGCATTTTCTGGGTTAACTCGCTCCATCGTCGACCTCATCTCTGACATTTATGGTCAAAATTGAGGTCAAGAGTTTACCCATTTTATAATAATAATATAAATACACAAACGTTTGCCCAGACTGGGAATTGAACCCAGCACTACCACTCGACCAAACCGGCCATCAATTGAATATTAAAAGTTGATTCTTGCAGACAATATCGGTGTAGAATTCAAGCTTTCTACTCGTTTTTTGCTGTGACAAGAGGTACTGATGGTATAAAATAAACCAGTCCTGCTAATCTGCCTCAATCTTACCACGCATATTATCCTACAATATTAATTGTAAGCACCTACTAATAAAGTCCTAGTGATTATTATTACATCCAACTAATAATACAACTAAATAAAGAGCAGACAACAATATTAATATACACGACGACCTATACAAAAAAGACAGTGTCAAATAATCCAGTCACTCGCAATAAAACTAAACAAATTCTAGATTTGGCCGCCTCCCAAAGCGTTAATGGACAACTCAGATGATAAATTGTCACTTTAAATTTACCCTACAGTGAAATACATTGCTGTACACTTAGAAGATATGAATAGCAAGCAAATTAGTTAGTTTTTGTGAATGGGTTAAACTAAAGTATAACATTTTTTAAGCACAGACTATATATTTTCACTTTTTATCGACGGTTCGTCTCCATAATACACTATCTCTACGGGAAACGTGAACCAATCGCAATGGTGAACCGCGTGCTTCTAAAGTGGGAACTACAAGTGTCAAAGTAGACACATTGACGCTTACGCTATTACACAGTTTTGGGGGTTCCAAGTGCGTTAAAAATAAATAAATATATAAACGCTACACACTCAAAGGCTCATACTAAGGTATAAAACTTTAATTTTTTTACAAATCAAATGCTACACTTAATTCTGTCAGAAGTGTGTTGATAGTAGATACATCTAAATGACGTTTAAAATTTCTTAAAACTATATTGATAAAGAAAATATGAACTATCAAGCCTCCGTTCACATAAGCTCCACTACCACAACTGATGCTCTGCCTACCCCGTTAGGGATTATAGGCAGCGTATGAATTTGTATGTATGTTCATATAAGCCAGAGGTTTCATGATCTTCATTATATTCCCTGCATCAGGTTTCTCTCAAGAAAATCAACATTGTACAGGCATGTGCTACCCGCATCTAGCTTCTGACCGTTATAGTAAGACAACTAAACCCTTGTAAAAGAAATCAAAGCACTCCAACTGAACAAACATTTTGAAAACCACTTAGAAAGGTGGTGAAAAAGAACGGTTGTCACAGAACCCGCTGTTCCTTTTTAAACTGTCAAATGGCTTCCAAAGTGGACCGATACAAAAGAAAATGAAGGAATAAAGACTACTTTTACGGGCAACATTCTACTTTCGAGTTTGGCTGGCTGGGATTCCAGAAACTAGCTAGTAAATTACTATTGGTGACATTTTCATGCTGCACTCATTTTCTTTTCGTCTTAACCAAAAGTGACAGCGAACAATTACCAGCCATCGTGGCTCAGATTCCATTTTACCATAAAAATTACAAATTCCATAATTTATAATAAAATAACGAGTACGTAGCGCAATCTAAAACTCCATTGGCGTCATGAGTATTAAGTCTGCATGGCCTTCTGTCACAGGTGTTTTTACACTTAAAAGAAGGTCACAGCAACTACACAAATGTAAATTCTTAACTGTTGAAGCAGTAAACATTTTTTGTTTTTTTTTTGTTTTTTTCAGGTCTTTTATATTTTTTTCTTTACACAAGCTTCATACGGTATAAATCTTTTTATTATCGGTTTATGTTTTTTTTATAGGCACTCAGTGTGCTATTGACCACAATCTAGCTCAGGAGCGAAGATTCAACTTCATGCTATTTGAGGCGGTATTTTTCCAGTTACCTTTATGGTAAGAAACCATAGTACCATAGTAGGGGCATCCCCGGAAATTTTCGACGCTCACCCGTGCTATGGGAATAAAAGTTAAACAAACGGACAGACTAGGGCAAGTTTTAATAAGATTCTTGCGAGGCAATGTGGGGGCTGCTGGCACTTGGTAGGGTGCATTACGAACGGGCGCTCTCCCATTTATATTTCATTTGAATTTCTTCTGTAAGTTATTGGTTGGGAAAATTTTTTCGCAAATGAGAATACGAGCGAAATAAAAATACGTACAATAGACGAAATAAAAATACAATTTTGACCAAAAATTTGAATCAAACCGTTATCGGAATAAAAGAAATAAAAATAAATAAAAATGTATTGGAAATAAATGTACAGTCAACAGCACATCAGGTTACTACAAACTGTCAAATTTCCCCATAGATAGTAATCTCTAATGCTTGGAGATAAAACTGTAAATCGATTGAAGAAATTTGACAGTTTTGGATAGCATGATGTGCCGTTGTCCCTGTACCTTTCATGATTATTCTTAATTGCTACTGGGAAGAGGTAGCACCTGTATTTTTCTTTCGATACCACTCGAGCCCAGAACCCTGGAAGGCTTGATGATCCAAAGTTATGAAAAAAGTACATAATCAATTGTTGAATATGTATCTCTCAAAATTTTTCATCCTGCTATTCGAAAAAATCCAGTCTTCAATGATTATATTTGCAGAGCGTTCAGATTCCTTTTACTTTCCAGTGTCAAGTCAACTATAAGATATTAAAAACGCGCACCCCACTTTTAAATTATCTCCCCATAAATATAATTAATGAAGCTGTAAATTCAAATCCGTAATTTCAACAGAAACCATTTAAAAGGGGCTTTGGTAATCCTATTGTTCGCCAACCCTCGAGCCGATCAAACAGAGTCGCAAAAAATGGACTTCTTACTTTTGCTTCTTAATAAAAACGTCAGGTCATCCGGCAATCGTCTTCAGGTTGGGACAAAGTGGCGGGAAAAGTTCTTTATCCCTCCTCTCACGTTCTTTATCCTTGAGTCTAAATCAGGTCCGATGTGGCTTGAAATATGAATAGTTAGCAAGAAGTGTGAAATCTCTGTTATGGACATGAACTCAACTTCCGACAAAAAAATAGGAGTTATAAGGTTTTGATGTGTTTATCTCAAAATTCTGTATATCTGTGTATCTTCTATGGGATTGTAGCTCCTAAACGAATAGTTCACTTTTGATGCAGTATTTTCTTTGAAAGCTGACTTCACCGAGATTGTTCTTAGAACATAGAACGAAACATGAAGAAATAACACTAAAATTAATATGTAATTTTGAATCACCCCCGACATTCGACTGCTTATAACTTTTAAACGGCTGAACAGATTTTCATGAAACATAGCTAAGAACACTTGGGATAAAATTATCTATGACACAAAAAAAAACTAAACGAAAATCGGTTCATCCGTTTGGGAGTTACGATACAACAGACAGATACACAAATGCACCGATACACAAGTACAAAGACAGACACGTTAAACTTATAACACCCCTCTTTTTTGTCGGGGGTTAAAAAAATCGTCTTATCACCCCTTAAAGTTAAAACTAGTCTAAAGTCACTCCGTTAATTTTTCCTATGTGTTTTTATCTACCAGTCAAAAAGTGGTCATTCATTTATTACCTTTGTTACAATCTCTCTAATTTGCGGCTGGAACCTAATCTACCCCTGATATATCACCTTGGGATTAAGCAACTACCTCAAGGATTTGCTGACGCTTCTAGAGTAACAAAAAGTGCAAGTTGGCCGACGATAGAGAACAGATTCGGTAATGATGTTGGTCGGCAAAAAGCCTAATTGATAGTCGATTAGTGAGGAACGAATTCATCAGGAATCTCGCTTTGGGGAATGGTTATATTAAGGCCTGATCTTGAGGTAAATCGCATATTATTTACTGTTAAAGCACATAAAGCTTTAAATTTAGGACTTTGTATCATTGTATTGTTTTTATTTCGAACATATAAGAGTTAATATTTATTCAAATTATTACTCGTTAATTATTCTAAAGGGGTGTTCATAATACTTATCTAAGTGACCCATAATCATCATCCTCGTCTGCCATCCTCGTAAAGTTGCCTCCTATAATCTAAACTAAATTGAAACATGTCTATGTCTAGGCAATAACCAGGTCGATAGTTAGCTATGACTGACATTAAATTACTAGAACCATTTAACTTCTTGGAAGTGAAAGTTTATTTCGTGTTGATGGATAGGTAGAATGAAAACTTAGACATGGCTTTCAGTACTTACTTTAAGGCTGTTAGTTAACAGCCTTGAAATTGGATGGTTCTGATTTATGTAACCAAAACTTTTTATTTCCTAGCTCGCCCGCTAAATTGAGGAATTATTTATGTCAAAATTTGTATTTGCAATTATATTTGTATGCTTGTTAAATACTCTTTTAATTTAGCAAAAAGCTTTTACCTCAAACACGCTAGCGCAGTTAAATCTAAATCGTTAGCTAAACATGCACTGTAATGCTTAAATAACTGCATATGGACCAAAACATTAAGTGTAACAGCAGAATATAGTCAGACAAGTAAATCTTACTTTAGCCAACGTTTAGGTGCGATATAGTGCACATTGTATTTCTAAATACCCAACCCCGGTGTATTCTGGGCACTATTATTAACAAAAATACGGAATGGTAATGTGACGACAAACGCTAAGTAGTTAAGTAGGTGTAGGATTAGCACTGTTTCCAATTCATATATTTTATTTTATGCATACAAACACAAACATAAACAAATACACATATATACAAACAAACATATACAAACATAAATATGCATATAATTTAGAAAGTTAAAACTCATAGGTAAGTTTTCTAAATTTTGTAACTTCATAGCTATTAATGAAATTAATATGTGAAATTTTAATTCAGAGGATTTTTTTTTATTATAAGATGTGTTAACTCTTGAGCTCAATCTTGACCATAAGGTCAAAGATGAGGTGGACGTTGGAGCGAGTTAACCCAGAAAATGCCTATAAAGGCACTGGTACTCCCACGCACCGACGGAACGCAGCAAGCTGTTTGGCGTCGGACTTCGGTAGGAGGGTAATCGCGAACCAGACGCCCTTTACAGAGTCTACCACACCGCATGAGACCATAAGACGACACCTCAGATTCAGAAAAAAATTAAGTGTCGTTGCCTGGGATGGATTACTAGGAGGCAGGTCTCATTTGTGTTTCCTTAGTCGCCTCTTACGACACCCACGGAAAGAGATGGGGTGGTATTATTCTCAACCGATCACCACACGATGTAAATGTAACGGATTATAATGGAAAACGATGTATAGAATGATCAATTTTAAGTTCAAAAAAAGACTCTAAAAGGTGTTACTTTATATGACAACTCACTGAAAGTCGAAAGCACCACTAACATCGTAAAACTACGATTTTTTTTTCAAACATATTTTTATTGTAACCGTGACTCCCAAGTTGGCAATTAGAATACCGAAATAGCAAAACAATATTCAAAAAAAAGGACGATTAATGTACAAAATCGCTACGGTACCATTCCGCAAACACTCCCGTATGTTCCAAACAAGGCGGCAACCTTCCAAGCCGCAATATAGCCAGCAGGTGCCGCTCTCTGAAATTGTTTCAACGTCCAATGTAAATATTAGTTAATTAAGTGTAAACCAGGCTAGCTGGCTTCGCCTCACCTCTCCGCTGTTTGACTTGAGATCGAGTTCAAAAACGTGCGCCAACGGTTTAGTGCTGTGGTCGACTTGATAGTGCATTTGTCGAAAAGTATTTTTGCTTTTAAATGCTCTTGATTGAGGGAGTTTTAAAGTAATTAGGAAATTGATATAATTATGCAATATTAAGCATCATACAAATGAAATTAATTGCTTACAACTAATTATTATCAATTCTATGGTTCACAGTACAGGCCCGCAAATACGATTACAATTTAGAAGTACTCTACGCTTTGACACAAAAAACGTTCGGCTCATAAATTCCGTAAAAACAGAAGCTTTATTACTTACACGTTTTTTCTCAAATCAAATCAAAACGTTTATTTGCTCAGAATAGGTCAGTATAAAGTTTCTTAATAAGATGTTTGTATTACTATTCTGCCGGGCTATGATGATCGCAACGACATATTATCTCAAGCGTTATCTCGTGGTCACGTGACGCTGTCTCGTAATCTCATTGGTCGAAACAGTCACGTGACCACGAAATAACGCGTGAGATAATATGTCGTTGCAATCATCATAGCCCGGCAGGCAATGATCAAATATTCGCTTATAAAGCTAAACACATTCAGTACTATCAATAATAAAATTCATTTAATGTCTAATCATAATATTAATAAATTATCTTATATTTAAAAACGAATTCTTGACTTTATACAAGAACTAAACCGCATGACTCTAAGCGATAGACATTATCAAAAAAATGAATGCATTTTATGGGCGTCGACTTACCTATTTCTTCGCTTTGCAACTTCCGCTCGCTTGGCGCGGAATTGACACAGCCATTTCCATTTCAGTGACAGTTGGCCGATGTTTAACTACTACTTTTTTTAATGAAAGCGGCGCCTTTTCCGATTTTTTGTTGCTATGAAGTTTTCTTAGAGAAATGCAAATGCGGTAAACATTATTTATAGAGCAAACATTATTAGGAATATATTTTTTTCCGTATCGTTAACATCGAGCAATCGATGATCGTTAACATGGACGGATATCCTTTAACTTGACAGCGGGTTTGGTCGAGTGGTAGCAGCGCTGCCTCTTGATCGACGGGTCCTGGGTTCGATTCCCAGTCGGGGCAAATATTTGTGTAAAAAGCAGATATTTTGTCTTTATTTACGTTTTTTTTTGTGTTTGTGTGTTCCGACGAACCCACAACACAAGGGAAAACCAAAATGGGCCTTTGAATGTGTAGCGTTTATTTTTTTATTTTAAGTTTTAATGTTTTAATGCAGTGGGACAGCACAGGCTAATAAAAAAAAGTTTTAATGTCAAAAAGCATTTTACGCCCTAGTCTGTATTTCTATTACAAATAATTTAAATTGTTATTCCCTTTTTTATAAGTATTCAGTAAGAGGAGAGTTCAGTAATTTAGTCAGTAAATTAAAAAGACTTATCTTGACCTTCTTTAAGTACTTTATTTTTGCGAGACGTGATCAAATTAACTTTTTTCTAGAAAGTTTAGTAATTTGTAAATCCAAGCCCTACAAAAGCTAAGAACGCTAAAGTCTTTTTATCTGAATTGTTAGCATAATAAATAGGTCTCTATAAAGTTAGGTATATTTTCTTTTTCACGTTAATGTGCACGTCATACTCGCCTCAATTCGTCCAATCTCTCTTGGTAGGTCTGCTGTAAGAAATTTCTTTATAGAAATAAGCAGTGCCTATTTCTTTGTATGTTTTTTTATGTCTATTGTGTACAATAAATAGTAAATAAATAAATAATAAAGTTAATTGAATTTTTCACATACTAAGATTAAATTAGTTACTAAAACTTCAGGGGATCTTTCTCCCTATGATACTGAATAACTTTTCCTAACGATGAAATTCCATAAAAATTGCCAACTTCCCTTACAAAGGTTAATCAGCTGATCGCACAAAGTTGTACAGAGACGCAAGTATTTATTTTTTCATATTTCCACGTATGTTTCTTGGGGAAAGTTGTTCAGTTTCACACTCTTAGATGCGCTAACTAACTTAAAGTCACCCAATATATATCCTACTAGCAATCCGCCCGGGACTTCGTTCCCGTGGGAATTTGGAAAATTATGTAGCCTATGTCCATCGGGGATAATGTAGCTTTCTAATGGTGAAAGAATTTTTCAAATCGGCCCAGTAGTTTCGGAGCCTATTCAATGCAAACAAACAATCAAATCTTTCTTCTTTATATATTAGTATAGACTAGTTATTTCTGCCCTACTAGTATTACAAATGCGAAGTTTGTGAAGATGGATGAATAGATATTTGTCATTCCTTCACTTTTACAAATAGACTTCAAAACAATATCCGGGACTTTTATGTATCCTTGTAAAATTTTCTATGCAGTAAAAATAGACATTTTATTTAATCACGGAGCGGAACTTTCCCAATGGAAATGTTTTTTTTTCCCTCCAAGCGTTACGGCTTTCAACACTTTTATATCCAGTCATTCGTATCGAAATTTGGCTATAAAAGGGATATTGTCTAAATTCAGGTTGCCGCTTTGTTGTTGCAAACCCATTCTTATTGTAATGGCATAGAGTTCACGCAATAACTTGATGTGGAGACTTCTGTACGTTCACCTTTTTATGACATCACAGCCCTTAGATGTAGTCTTATATTTTCTTTGAAGTTTTCCAGAGCCATTTTCACTATTCAAAGTTTGACTTTTCACGTATCATGCTTTTTATTTCGATTTTTTTAAATGAGGTCTTTATGATTGTAAAGTTTGTGTATTTTATTATTATTATATTACGTTATTAGGCGGTATGCCTTTATATGGAGACACTAAACAATTTTCTGTAAGGATCCCATACGAAATACATCGGCACTCATAAAAAATTCAACTCAATTTGTACCTATATAGAGACAATAATTATTTTTTTCTTTTCTTATTTCGACTTATGTTCCTCGGAAAAAGTTATTAAGTTTAGTCGATCGAGACACAACTTTAATTTTGGCTGGCCGATACAAAGTCATCAAATATTATAAACTAACTTTTCGCACGAGACTTCGTTCCCATGAAAATGTTTTCGTCAAATTTCCAATTTTTTAAATATTTATTCTGCTATTCGAGACGGAGACAAATACAACAAATCAAAAACTATAAAAATCGATCCAGTCGTTCTCAAGTTATGTGTTCGAACAAACCCGACTTTGTTTTCTATTAGTATTAAGATATTTACTGTACTAGGTAAATTCATAGATGGCCACTAATGAGCTCCAGCTAATAAAAAGATGAGAAGGTCAACAACCTCAATATAAGTTGCTGGAAAAAGGGGAGGAAAGGGAAAAGTCGTCAATTATTATTTTCTTCGAGGACATTCGACACTCCTGCAGTAATTGGCAGTCCCATCTATAGCTTCATAATGCAAAAGAATATTGCGAAAAGGGGATGTTTTCGATCTCGTGTCTTTTTAAAAGACTTCAAAAAAGGAGGAGATTCAATGTTCAACTGTATTTTTCTTTTTAGGGTTCCGTACCTCGAAAGGAAAAAATGGAACCCTATAGGATCACTTTGTTGTCCGTCCGTCCGTCCGTCTGTCGAGACTCTTTTTCTCGAGAACGCGTGGAGGTTTCAAGCTGGAATTCATAACAAATACTCAAGTCTACTGTCCCTTAAAGCTCTGAAAAAATCAAATTTCTAAACCAATGCAATCAAAAGATACAGCCGTTTATGCCGAAAATTTCCGCAAATTTTCGACACTCGGAAGGGAATCAAAACCTACAGGGTACTTCCCGTGAACTCAGAATCTTGAAATTTTGTACGGAGCAACGTCTTTATAGCACAGATAAAGGAAAAATTTTGAAATTCGTAAATTTTTAGTTACATCATATAATAAAAATATTTTTAATAATTTTGAACTTCCATCCCTTTCTTCATGAACGCGTAGAGATATTAAACTGAAATTCATATGAAATACTCAGGTCTATAATACTTTTAAGCAGGTTTGTACAGAACCCGTGGTGCGCGAGTCCAACTTGCACTTGGCCGGTTTTTTTTAATGTATATTCACCGATTTCTCCGCCATTTGTGTACCGATTTTAAAAAAAATTTTTTTCATATATATTTTTTTCATATTTCGGCCTATGTTCCTTAGGAAAATTTGTTTAGTTTTGTGGCCTGATTCACATATTTAATTTTCGCTAAGTAATAAAAGTCATCCAATAAATAAATTATTATACAAAAGATACTGAAAAATCTGATTAAATTTCACAAGCAAGCAGTTAAATTAAAAATTCTGTATACTTGACAAAAAAAGCCGGTACCCGTGCCGTGACAGAAAATTTACGACTTTTAGCTGAAGCATAAAGTTTTTAACAATAGATCATGAATGTTATTGCTCAAAATGTTAATTTCCTGAGCGTCAAAATTTATGGCTGCTTTTACTATTGCACGAAATAAAATCTAGATTTTATGATTGGACCTGTATTTTACACAAGGTACTTACTGTTATTATGTGATTATGTAATTTGATGTCTTATACAGGGCTTTAGGTATCTCTCTTTCAACCTCTCGGGTGGTTAATCAGTCCATGAAACTGAACAACTTTCCCAAGGAACATAGGTCAAAATACAAAAAAAAAATTGAGTTCCCATACAAACTTCATCAGCATAAAGCACAATTTGAATGGGAGATCAAATTTTTTTTTGTCGTATTTTGACCTATGTTCCTCCTTGTTACGGTTTGATGCCTAAACTACTGAACTGATTTTGATGAAATTTGGTTCAGAGATAGATTGGACCTTAACAAAGGACATCGGCTACATTTTATCCCACAGCTGGGCACGATATAACCTGTAGTCCACGCGGGCGGAAAGGTAGTCCCTACTAATATTACAAATGCGAAAGTAACTCTGTCTGTCTGTAACGCTTACTGAACCAATTTTGATGAAATTTGGTACAGACATACATTTTTTTTATAGACAGACTTTTTTCAGCTGTACCCGGACTTCCACGACAGACTTAGATTAGACCTTAGGAAATGACATAGGCTACATTTTATTCCACGGCTGGGCACAATATAACGTCCACGCAGGCGGAGCCGCGGACGGAAAGCTAGTTTAAAGATGTAGATATTACTGCTTAAATATACTAACGTACTGATGGCAGGAAAACACTGCGGGAGGAAATTGCTTTTCCGTGGCAAATGTACGGCGCCACGGCGGCAAAGGTCGGCGGCTCCTAATTTGCTGAATAATTGCGCAAGCGACGAAGCCTCCCATCCTATGTAGGCTCGTCGGATGCTTGGTTAGGCTGAAAAGTAAACAAGAATTAAATTACTACCGTTTATAGAGACAAAGTCAATGACATTTGGGTGTGTCTGAACAGTCTTTCGGTATTATTTTTCAAATTAGAATAGAATAGAATCGTTTTTATTTAACAATTGAAATGAGGGTACACGAGAAACAGTGGTCGCCGCACTTAGCGTTACTATAAAGCTTGTTCTAATTATAAACGGACAGGTATGAACAAGGAAAGAAGTCACTAATGTAAAACACTTTACTACAGTTTTATTTTTATGAATGTTACCTAATTCTTTTTTAAACATCGATTCATTATGAATGTTTTTTATTTTATTTAAAACTAACTGATCCTTGAGACTTTTTCCAATTTTTTAATAAATTTTTTTGTGCTAAATACCAGGCGTATTCAAAACAACCTACCAAAGTTTCATTATAATCGGATGAATAGTATAAGAGTAAATAGAAAATAAATACACAATAAAATAAACGCTTCACACTGAAAGGCCCACATTAAGGTTTTCCCTCGTGTCGTGGGTCCCTCGGAACACACATAAAGACAAACACAAACACCCATGACCCGAGAACAAACATCTGCTTTTTACACCAATATTTGCCCATACTGGGAATCGAACCCAGGACCCGTTGATCAAGAGGCAGCGCTACTACCACTCGACAAAACCGGCCGTCTACTTATATAATTTTTTATTATTATTAAAGACTAGCTGTCCGCCCGCGACTTCGTTCCCGTGGGAATATACCCGTTGGATTTTCAATGTTTTTTAAATATAAACCAAGTTGTGACAATTAAGAACACGATTGTCACAACCAGGTTTCTATTTTATTTTTTAATTCTAACAAAAATCGATTAAGTTTATTTGTTAAATATTCTGTGATTCTGAAAATACTCACGATAATCCACAGCCAGAGCAGTTAAACAATGCCATTTAAACATTACGAGTATTTATTCAAATGCCTCGAAACTACCGGCGAATCCCCATTAATAGTTTTCCAAGTTAATTTATTTATATAAACACAAAATGAATATTCAAATATTCAGTTGAAAGCTCATTCGAGTACTTCACCCCGCAAACTATTCATAAATAGGAAGGAAAGGAACTATAAAATTACAATATGACTTTGAAATGTTGAAATTCAAAACAAAATAAGTTTGAGGGGAACAAGGGGAAAGTTGGACGAATGAAAATTAATGAAATTCCTCTCCACGACGGTCGGTTTACAAAGCCGGTGTCCGCAACCAAACGAGCTTAGTTTACTCCAAGGATGTTTGGACTACGGAAAAGGCATTAGTCTGCTTATTATTTTTACTAGTTAGCTCTCTTAAATCGATTAACAAGATTAAGCAACGAACACAGAGACAGGGCACATGATGGGTGACCAATGTGGTAATTAATAACGAGCGTGCACGAAGCATCGGATGGCACGTTAAGCTGGCGGTCCCGGCTGTTGTTGATTGACTACAGTCTTAAACCAAGTCGATGGCTACTTGCCGGTTTGAAAACTTCGTATAGTTTGCCACATACTTGACATGATTAGAAAGAAAAGACATTTCCTAGCTTTGCACCCACGTCTCTGATTCCAAGAGATATTTCCAAAGCGTATTTACTAAAAATGTTTGTAATAAAAACCTTGTCCTGACAGTTACGAACAATCACCAGACTTTCAAAGTATGTCTTGGCGATATAATATTCTGACCTAGTTTGTTTAGGCTGTCTGTTTGTTGACTGGTTTTCTTTCTTTAATAAATAGATAAATAGTGATATTAGCCTATAATATTCCGAGGGTTATAAGATGAAACATTAGTTTAGTGGTGATTGGTTGTCATCCTTTTGCCCCTGAAACACCAAAACCCTCGCGTACCATTTACTGGCTTCTACAAGTATGCTTGGGAAGAGTTGGCAGCTGGCACATCTCAACTTTTTGTTTCATTCCTAGTTTTACAGTTCTTTTTAAAAGCACTCCTGCCTAGAAAATAGTCGTAGCTACCTAGCTCTTGGATTATTCCAAGTAAATTTGTTTAACAACCCAGCGTCTTATACAAGCTGAATAACATTTCAGAGCAGAATCAAAATACGCATTTTTTTCAAGAAAACATGCTTCCTTACACTGAGAAAAATGAGAGACTACAAGATTACCAGAACGAATGGTGGTTATCATTATCACAGCAATTGTTCCCTAAACCATAATTTTCTTAGCACCTTATTGAGGTCAAGAGTTAACCCATCTTATAATAAAAAATATAAAAAACCTACAAAAATTCTAGTAAAAGCTACGTATAAATAGTAACAATTACTAAAAATGTTCCATATAGCACAAGATTTTTTGTTACTTTTACGAGATTTTTTCTCAGTGTATAGTGCCAATCTAGCATTTCCAGGGAATATTTAAACCCTGACAATAAGCTCTACACAGCCGGCCAGTGGAGTCGGGAGTTCGAGAGTAGCGAGTTGCTGTCCTGCTCTGTAGCTCGCTTGGTAGTTGACCTACTGCAGTTTGCACTTGAATGCACTAATCGCTAGCAGAGTTTTAGTTTAAATGGTCTGATTTATTTTTTTTATTTGAGGGAAGTAGAGTGCCATCTTTGAGACAGGGGACATGATTCCGGGGCATTCCTGGTGCAAAGGTTATCCCTGGCAACTCAACGCGGAAATGCGGAAGGCTACCTTTGCCCTAGGGATGAAACGGGCTGTTTTTTTAGCCGAGTGTGTATTTTTTTAATTTACTATGTTTATTGACTAAGTTATCGTCTAGTATGTGAATTTATATATTCTGAAAAGTGTACGAACCATTTCATTTTAGTTGTTTTCAAAACTTAAAACTATCTATTATATATAACTAGCGTATTAGGATTAGCGTTCACGATAATCCCTATCGGGGTAGGCAGGGCATCAGTAGTTCTAGAACCACTCGATGCCAATATAATAAAAAATAACAATATAATAATAATAATGCCACATTTGACACAAATTCTTAGCATAAGCATAATTTTTTTTTAATACTGAGGGCTGTTAGAAAAGTTGTCAGCCTATATTGATCTGTTATTTTATATTCATCCATATATTGCTCACCGCTTAAGAATTGAATTATCTGCCTGCATCTGTATTTCTGGGCGCATATATCCCGAATCTCTTTAAAATTCGAGTGAATAGGCATGATATTCACATCCTCGCCCACATCTTCGCCGCTGGTGGGCTAGATTGTGTTCAAGAGAAAACCCACAAAAAAAGGGCTGAATTTGACTATACGGGGCCAACGTCCATAAATCACGTCACACGAATTTCATGATTTTTTGTCCCCTCCTTGTCACAGCTGGTCACATTTGTAAGACTCCCCCCTCCCTAGCGTGACGTCACATATTTTCCATTTTTTGTAATTTTCTAATAAAAGCAGTACTTATTTTTTTGGGAACTCAAAACTCATTGTCTCAATTAATGTAAAAACGTAAAAAGAGTGCTTGGACTGAGGAGGTTAAGTTTGTCGTTAATAGTTAATGCGTTTTGATACTCATAACAATTTTGAAATGTGACGTCACGAAACTTATGACCCCTCCCACCCCCTTGTCACACAATGTCACACTTTGTCGACCCCCTCCCCTCCCCTTAACGTGTGACGTAATTTATGGATGGTGACAAAAAAAAACAAATGACCTAAATAGGGAATAGGGAACAGTCGAAATCGATGATTTAACGTGCCATTCAAAACATGGAAATGCTTTGTTAATTTCTTTGAATAAAAACAATTAATTCATCATTTCATTTATTTCTCTCCGCAACCATTGAAATTTTAACTAAATTAAACTTTTTACTTGCTATGATCGACCTAATTTTCCCGTTGTGGAAATAATGAAACAGGATTAATAGGACAAAACTATGGTAAATTACTAATTAATCAACAATTAGGCTAAAGCTGTGCGGTAAATACCTTCTGACCTATACTTTTCCACCTAGCCTCCCTCACGTTCATTCGCTTAAGTATTTGCACACGCCTCTATAAGGTAAACGTGCCCTTTCGTGACGCTGCCGATTTGCCGAGCCCAATAAAAAAAATCTCAATTTATGTTCCCGTAATAGGCAATGCGGATAATTTGCCCCGCTATAGCCCTTTCAAGCCTTATGTCGTTTTCGTACACTGCAGAGTCTTTTTGCGTAGGCAGGAGCCCTCGAATGTCAAAATGCGAGTAATGTGGACTTTTATCGAAGAATCCGCGCGGAAAGTACCCTTATGCATACTTTATCCTCTTTAAGTGGGTTCGAAACAGATCCTTCCTTAGGAAATGCGAACCAAACTCATCGGTTATTTTTAACCTCCGTCGCAAAAATTTATCTTGTAGGTTATTCTGAGATCTAAGCTCAACTACTGCAAAGTTGTATCAAAACCTGTCCAGTAGTTATTACGTGAAGGACTAGTAAACATAACTTTCTCTAGTATAATATGAGTAAAAAATAATTAATAGGATTATAATATCAGTAGGAAGCAAGCAGGATAATTGATCAATTTACAGCGTCTCGTGGTAAAATTATCCAATGAACGCAAGGTGTACGCTATTTGGTTGAATGTCTCACTTCGAACTGCGACAAGAAGGTTTGTTAGTAGCCTTAACGGGTTGGTTGGTTAGGTTAGGTTAAGATTAATTTTATTTGCTATAAAAAATAAAGATAAAATGATGCAGACAGTTTAAAAATAAAAACGTGGCATTCTAAGCTTTTCTGGGGCTTATATAGGGCGATTTAAAATTAGTGAGGGTAAATTAAATACGATGTTAATCACCAACTAACTGCCGTACTCAGAGACGTCAATTAAAGTTAAGAAGTAATTAAATGTCATGCTATCTTTGTTTACATCAACAAGAGTGAAAAAGACAACATCAGAGCCTAACAGTACTTAACTTTAATTGACGTCTCTGAGTACGGCAGTTAGTTTCCGGTAGCTAAATTTAAGTCACCTCTTATGCTACTACGAAACTTTCTAGAAAAAGTTTGGTCAAGTTTCGCAAAGTAAGGTATAAGTCTTTTTTAATTTAAATTATTCTATTACAACAATTTTCCATTAGCGTTTAATACAAAGTACGTATTTTAAGGCAGACATTTGCTCCTTTTCTCCGAATACTTGAAAGCTGTGAAATGCTGAGTTGGAATCGGGGTGTGCTGATGTGGAAACTCAAGAGTTCAGTTCAGCAGTTTTCAAGTTCCATCTAGTCTGGGTATGTCGATTACCAGTCAGATCTTATGTCAGAAGTTAAATTAAGACCTTCTCGATGTATATTCGCTGAGAATTTTTATCTAGATGTTTCCTGGAATAAGTTTGAGATTTTTTTTGCTCTATTTGTATATTGTGAGAAAGTTTAGAGCCATATAAAACCTAGATATTCAGACTTTCATATTTTATTTATTAATGATATATTAATTGATCTAGGCGGCCTAGGCAGAGCTATTTCAAACAAGTTCAAATAAGTTTGAGTTCGTGTTGTATCACTAGCGGAGGATAGAGGTGTGTGGCGTTTACTCCACTGACCTGAGCGCAAATTTAAAAAAAAGTAACAAAATTACTAGCTATTCAAAAACCATGATTTTAAATCTTGTTAATAATAAAAACGAACAAACATTACCGTAATATTCATTTAAACTATGATATGACTGTGTTGATTTGTATTTTTTATTAACTAATCGGATTCTGAGTTTTCCTAATTAAAGCCGTTACCCTAATTTTGGTCCGTTACCATAATATGAAGCACCAACCGCGCGCGTGCCATTTAACACCGCCGACAGCAATTTGACTTCCGTACCAAATATTTACAAGTTTATTTATATTCATTGTTACTTTTATTTCTTTTGTAATTAAGTGATAGCAAAAGTTACGGTCAAAAAATTCTGCTTGGCATAAAAATAAAATAAATAATTGGTCACGTTAAAAATGAATCCCAACAATGCCTATCAGCAGATAAACCTAAAAGTCGTCTAAATACACCCTGTATACTCTGTATGTATATGTATGTTTCTTTTTTATGCTGTTATTTTTAAAACGAAAAATCAATTTTTATAAAAACTTATATGAGACCGCTTCAGGAGGTATACACTTTCGAAAAAAAAAAGAATTTTAAGATCAACCGATATTTGGCAGAGTCATCTTTCGCATAACATTCAAAATATAGATCAAACAGTCAAATTGAGAACCTCCTTCCAAATATTAAGCTATACATGCTCTTGAGTGAAAATAATTTCAGACGGGTATAATTTCTGATAAAGACAGATTTATTAAAAAAGAAAAACTACTCGTAATTCTGAAACTGTATGGAACTGTATCGTTATTTTGAATAAACTAAATATATTTTGACTCCCAGGAAACATGAAATGTCTTGATAGCATTATTGTAACACATTATTATGACTCTAGGGTGCCAAGTCAGCCCACTAATAGTTTTGTTTTCCAACTTTCCCTTGACTCTAATGTAATCTTCATGGAAATCGCCTGATATAATCAGAATAGCTAAACATTGTTGGCGTTTTATTTTCTTGCCTTTATTTCTTAGTAGGCGTTAACTCTGTTCCTTTATTAGTTTGATCCTGAAATCTATTTTATAACAACAAATTATTTCTTAAAAGACCTAAATGAGCGCTTAAATATCGCAAACACCTTTTTAATAAAAATCTTTATAACAGATCATCAGTGATATCAAGAAACTTAATAAAAAGTGAAAAAACTAAACAAAAAAGTGTGTGAAAGACTCAATAGTTAAAATTAAACCAGTGATGAAATATGCCTAGAAAATGTCTGAATCGGACAGGACGCTAACCTAGATCGGAATCTCGAAAAGGCAAACATTGCAGTTGTGTGTGTGAGTGTGTGACTCTGTCAGGTTGCGATGAGGGGAGAGGGGGTGTCCCCGCGCCTCTTATCAGGAGATAAGGTGCCATGGTGCGCTGGCGTCGGAGTAGAAGTGATAGAAGCGTCAGGGTGACCAGGCTGGTTGGAGAACGGCCGCCGCCCGCTATGCTGCACTCTTTGAACGCACTCGCCGGCAAAATATCGCCGGGCGGCGGCCTCGATACAAACGCAAACAGGCACTCGCACCCCAACAGAAACCACAAGGCGTCGTCGCCGTCATCGCCGTACTCCAAGCCCAAGTAAGTGGACACAGTTTGGCACGTTTACCTCATTAGTTTTTCTCCTATTTTATTTCATGCTCTGCCCGTACCTGATAGATAAGTACTCCAAAAAGTATCTAGTTGTCGCATTGCATGTTATACATTGCGTCTTTAAAATGAAGTCCTACGTAATTTTTGATACAAATTACACCAACCCCAAGTAAATGTATACAACTTTGGAACTCGTTAATAAACTTGATGACCGAAATTTGATTTCAAAGCCAATTAGTGCTACGTGTTAGTTAATTGCGTCTTAAGGGGCAAGTTTTGATTAATTTAAAATCAAAATCATCTTTTGAAGAGGGAGCACTTAGTCACAACTTAGTTCTTTTTGTAAATTTCAGCCACGAAGGAAAAGTATTATATATGCAAGTGTTTTTCAGCGTGTTTCTCAAGAAGAACTTTTCAGTTTTCAATATTCAGTATAATGTACTAGAGTTGAGGTCTGGAGAAGCAATATACTGAATTATTATGAAGTGTACTTTAATGAATATGAAACTAGTGCTGGGTTTTACTCTGAAGTCTGGACCGTAAATTTTTTATGCAATCTCGCTAACTACTTATAAATATTCATTTCAATCTTGACTCCTATTATAGTTTCAATGAAGGAGAAAAATAAACCTTAAAATGTGTAATGTTTAAACATTTTGGAAAACCCAAATAGGGTCTATTTTTCCTCCAAACAGAGAGAGAGATAATTAGTTAGTATGACATTGCTATGACCCTATTCATTTTAACGCACTTAGGTAGAAAGTGTATCTCTAAGAATCCACCAAACACTTTTAAGGTCATTTACCTGTTTTTTGAAGTTATATTTCAAAACTCAACCTATATTCGTTTAAGGTACACTTGTGATAATGATAAGATAGCAACACTTATTCGGAAAAAATCCTTGTTACGTTGACACTACCTCGATGATATCATTACTCTGACGTCAGAACAGAGGCCATTTTAAGTTTAAAAAAAAAGAAGTACATTTAGGAATTCATAACATTATGAAATTGAACACAATACTGTAATAAGTCGTAGATACCAAATTACTTCACTGAGTAGATAGATAGTCAAATATTTTTTTACATTCTTAAATTTACATTTTCCAGTATTTTATAAGATTGCATTCGGACATGTTTTATAACAAAAATCGTAATATGAATACGTTGCAATATATTCGTAACTTGTAAGCAATAAATAGACAGTCAAAAACAAAAGTATACGGAGTTTCATATTTGGTCAGCTCTATAAAAAGTGTACTATTGTTTTCTTTTTGCAAAGCTCTTAATCTTCCCTTGCGCTAAAATGAGATATTTACGACGGAAGGAGTTTACAGGAAATACCTGAACATTCTAGCTTCATACATAATATCCAAGAGCTCTGCCCATTTTTCTAACTTTTCTGTCTCACTTTTGTTTGTCATCTCTTGCTAATCATCTCATGCAAACAACAAATCAAAGAGTCTTTTCATACCTTCAAGCCAAACCATAACTATAAAACAAAAATCCTACTTAATATTATAAATGCGAAAGTTTGTGAGGATGTATTGATGTTTGTTACTCGTTCACGCTCAAACGGCTTAACCAATTTTGATAAAATTTGATGTTGAATTAGCTGATACGCTAGATAAACAAATAAGTTCAATAATTTTCTCAAACAAGTCCCGGGCGGAAAGCTAGTATCTCATAAAACAATTGAACATTTTGCAAATTCAACATTACGGTCCGGAAGGGCATAAAACATTTACAGGTCCTATTCTGTCACACAATTACAAGTTACGCCATGCCCTGGCATCTTGATGCTTTCTTCCAAGTTGTGTGACAGCAAGATGTGATTTGATTAAGGTTTATTAAGACAGAGATTGATAGGTGCGAGGGGAAAAATCTCAAGTAATGTTTACCTTTAGGCGTTTTCTGGGTGTCTGACTTTTAACGGAATAGGTATTTAAATAACGTGTGTAGCCGATACTGCTATAATAAGTGTGGATGTTCTATGTGGCTGTGGTGAATTAACAAACAAATCTATTTCATTATATAATGAATGTTTCATTGTAATCACAGTTTGGGATACTATTGAACTTAAAGAATCAAACTTTTTAACATCTTACGCTAGTATATCACCTGCGGAAGGACGGAGACGGTAAAAGACCTAACAAATATACTTAGGTGATGATGAAAATAGTAAATGAAAAGCAGACATATTGCAACTTTTTTAAATAAAAACATCCAAAGAAGAACAGTTATTTCTAAATCTAGTGTTCTATCAAATCTGAAATATAGAAGGGTACCAAAAAAGTGATAAAAAATATGTTAAGGCTACTATGAATGTAGATTTGAGCTCGCTACATCCCTTTGCCCTGAGCTAGATTGTGGTCAAGAGCGAACCCATTTTAAATAAAAAAATAAAACAAAAATTTAAGGGCAATACAAAACTTGATGAAAATTAAGGAATGAAATCATTATAGCAGACCTAAGGCTGTAGACAGAACAAACTTATTCATCACTTTCATGTTGAAATGTCAGGTGACCTTAAAAGTACTAAAAATAAAGTAACAGACGACCTAGATATAAAACCTGTCATCTCTTTCTATCCCACCATTTATCACATAAGCAACAGGTTAACTTTCGTCATATGAGCTATCCACGTGTGTGAACTAAAGTAGAATGAAATATTAAATTTCTAGACGACTTCTTATCGTTATCAAGATCAAACACGTTTCTGATTAGATTGGTTGCTGAATAACTAAATACGCATGTTTTACCTTTCTTGCTTGTTTTGTTCGCTTGATATTTAGAAGTTTGCAAATATGTAGTTCAAACAGACATTGCATCTAATAATAGCTTTATTTTTCTGATTCCTTATTCTAATTGTTGTTTTTAGGGAGGAGTTTCTTTGATAACCATTTTTGATCTACATTTGAGCATATTTTGCACTAGGTTTCCGCCTGGGACTTTATTCACAAGCAGTGTTGTGTTAAAATATGCACGAAACGTGTCCAATTCAAAATCACTGAATAACTTCACTTTTCAAAACTTCGTTGCCCTGGGCCCATATGGGTTAAGGGGGTAAATAAAATATACGTTTAATATACCTATTGGGTTAAGGGGGTAAATAAAATATACGTTTACGGAACTCAAATCAAATTGTCTATATTTCCGGATATTATAAGGAGAGGTGTGCCTAGGTAAGTAATTAGTTATTAACAATAGTACTCGTAAGAGGTACTATGCACGTCTACAGAGCGCTTTCTCTAATGAGTTTCAATATCCACTGCATACGGCATACTAACTGTTCTCTACTGAAAAACTTCTTTATAAATATTGGGCCATATTAGGAAGTTCAATCCTCATCTGACTAACCGATTCTTAGAAAAAATAACAGACCACACAAACATAGTTGCCCCCAAACGCATACAAAGATTAACTTTTCCAAAATTAGTGCACCCAAGAGTACAGCGCAGTAAATTTTACCCGAATGTGGCAAAGAGAAATGCAATGTGTTTCCCCATGCTTTTCTAGTTAAGAATTGTCCCCTTGTGTATTATTATGAGTAGACAAGGGGTCATATGGCAGGTGATGGTGATAATCGAATAAGTAAATAAATAAATATTGGATACTATTTTTTTTATCTTTACTAATATTATAAATGCGAAAGTTTGTATGTATGGATGTTTGTCAGTGATTTTATAATTCAATAGATTACACTCTTCTAGATAAAATCTTTATAATATTTTAGAAATATTTACTTCTTTTATGAACAACTATCTTTCCGCCCGGGACCTCGTTCCTGTGGTAATTTGGGAAAATTATGTAGCCTATGTGTTAATCCAAGGTATTAGCTACCTCCACACCGAATTATCGGGCCAGCCGTTCTCGAGTTAGAAGTGGCCGAATTACTTTAAATATTTTTTTGTTTTTAAATTACTAGCATTCCTCTCGGGACTTCGTTCCCGTGGTAATTTGAGACAATTATGTAGCCTATCTTACTTAGGGATAATGTAGCATTCTAATGGTAAAAGAATTTTTGAAATTGGTCCAGTAGTTTTTGCGTTTATTTGTTACAAACATACATACATACAAAAATACATAGGTATCTTTCCTCTTTATAATATTAATACAAAAGTATTGATTGTTTAGATGTTAGTCTCCTGATTTATTTATTTATTATTATAGTTTTCTTTGTATCCATCTCTTTTATTTTGTAATTTTTATTATGTGCAATAAAGTGTTTACATACATACATAAGATGGGTTAACTCTTGACCTCAATCTTGACCGTTAAAGATTCGACGATGGAGCGAGAATGATGGATTTACCTATTTTCTGTATCAATTTTATGATAATCTATCCATATAAAATTAATAAGCAAAATGTTCTACTTTAGTCCAAGAAAGATCACCATTCATATAACAAGTAAATCAAACAAAACCCCATAAAACAAATTGGTTAGGTAGCATTTATTTACAACGCTCGTGTGTTAAAACGTTTTTTACCATCCCAAATTTTTGTTAGTATTTTATCTGCCTGTTATTAAGGAACCTAAAACTATGTCGATCAATAGATAAAACAGTGATAAGACCACTCGGTATTGGAGTAATTAGATATGGTGGGTACGTGTTACGTGCGAGCACTGTCACAGGCTGGTAACTGGCTAAATTACTACCTGTTTTAAACAATCACTTTGATTTTACAAGTAAATAAAAAGCAAAAATACAATACAATATACTTTATTGGCACAGAGATATACAGGGCTTTAGGTATCTCTCTTTCTACCTCTCGGGTGGTTTATCAGTCCATGAAACTGAATAACTTTCCCAAGGAACATAGGTCAAAATACGAAAAAAAAAATTGATCTCCCATACAAAATGCGCTATATGCTCATGAAGTTTGTATGGGAACTCAAACCTAGGTTTGTTTCTTGGGAAAGTTGTTCAGTTTCATGGAGTGATTAACCACCCGAGAGGATGAAAGGGAGATACTTAAGCTCTGAAGAGTACAATATAATACCGAAGGATAACTTCCACTCTGGGTCACCGATGATATTGGTTTCGAAAGTACACACAGCAGCACATCAGGCTATACATGTTGAGCTTGACGTCGCCCTTATCCCACTGGTAATAGTGCCGGCTTTTGTAGTGCAAATGGGTGCCGCCGCCTGTGCATTGCTATAGGTATTTGGTTTACGTTTTTAGTTAAAATGACTTTGAAGAAGTCTTCTGAAACCAAAAAACACCAACGAAACGGAAAGTGACAGTATGATACTTAAAGTGGCATTACCTAATACTTTTTAATATAGATATTTGAATGAGTTAGTGTAGTTATTTTTGGGTGTTTCAGAGTTGTTTTATCAAATATGCACTTTTGTCCCGCGTTTTTAAAACAATATTTCTTACTGCACCAGGCTGGCTGGAAGAGATCACTATTAGTGATAAGTCCGCCTTTGTAAACTTGTTTTCTTTTATTTTGTATCCCATGTTATCTAAGTGCAATAAAGAATATATATATATATATATATATATATATATATATATATATATATTAACTTTAATGGACGTCTCCGCAACTGTGTGTTAGTTAAGTAAATGCTTAACTTATCGTGACGTGTATAGTCATCTTTAAGTCCATAATCCTCCTCAGCTCAAAACTTATACGTTTAGAGAACCTTTCTATATCCACAAAAGTACTCAGATTTACGTAATAGCAGTTTTTATTTTTTATTTTTTTTTTCGTTATGAAATCTCACTTCACTGCCTTAGTAAAGTAAATACTCAACTTACCGTGACGTGTACAGGTATCTTAAGGTCCATCATTTTCCTTTGCTCAAACCATCGCTAAAAAACATCCAAAAGCGGGTAGTTTTACGAATCGTACGCCCAATACGGCAATTCGCTGATTTCAACCTAGATTGAAGTAGTTTGTGCCTATGTATGGTCCGTGAAAGTAATAATGATATATTGATAAGGTAGTAATCGAACTATGTACGGTATAATCGATAACGTCATGGCTGGGATATGGGAGAATTGGCCGAACAATGAAAAAATGTAAGCAAATCATAGTTAAATCAATAAATTATATGAGATGAACGCTGCATGTTTCTTTTTGAGGTTATGTTTTATTATAAGTAGTGTTATTGGTACTAGAAATGCTGTTTTATTTCACACTTACTTTATTTTTAATAAAATAATTTTGATTTTTTTAAGGCATGTTATAATTTACAAGAATACAAGTAATTTTTACAAAAAATATTAAAGGGGCGGTTTTTTAATTAAAGACAAGACTAATCCGGAATAAAATAACCGTTAATGAGTAAGTACATCCAGTTCTATTAAGTTACTTACATGGCAATTTAAAAACCAACCCTTTAATTCTATTTTTTCCATTAGTAACATAAAAAACAGTGTATTTTATTTAAGTATTATTTTTGTATTTATTTAATATAATAATGTTGAATGAGAAATAGTCATGTTTTCCCAATGTTGGCCAAATCTCTTCTCAAAACATTCCTCTTCTTCCTAGCGCTTAGCCCCGTTTCTCATTTGGGGTACGCTTGATCTTAATCCAAGACTTGCCATGTCTTTAGTGGAGCGACAACCAATGTATTGATCTAATGTTCTTAGAAAAAAAAATCTTTTTATCCGACTTCAAAAAAGGAGGAGGTTCCTCAATTCGACCGTATTTTTTTTATGTATGTCCGCGGATAACTTCGTCGTTTATGAACCGATTTTGATTATTTTTGTTGGAAAGGGAGTATCCCAAGGATGGTCCCATGCTAAGGATCTGATGGTGGAATCCTGAAGAAATTGAGGGAAACTCTCGAAAAAATTGTCTTTTTTGGGATTGAAGTCGGTGACTCTTACGTTTTTGACGTGGAATTATTTACATAAAATAAAAATAAAAAACCTAAGCTAGACTGGGAGTGAAAGAAAAATTAAGAATGTACCAGCTGCCAACTCTTCCCAGGCATATTACCAGTCAGTAAGTGGGACGTAAGGGGTTTTTTGTATTATAGGCGGAAAGCCGACGACCTATCACCATTATACATCATGTTTCATTTTATAACTTTCTGAATTTTTGTCAACTGAGGCATCAAGTGGTTCTAGAACTACTGATGCTCTGCCTACTTCGATAGGGATTATAGGCGTGGGCGTATGTATAACTGAGCCAACATGAAAACATGTTTCTCAATTCCATTTTATGAAATCGATCAATATAAATGTTTGCATAAAGTTCTGGGTCATTGACCGGCAGATGTTTAGACAGATATTGTTATCATAAAACAATATCAAAAACAGTGCAAACACAGCTTACGAAGGGTTCTCCCCGATTGACAAAATAAACATAATAACGATCATATTTCACGTTAAAATATTTATAAAAACGATATTAACCTGAGTTGTATGATTGTTCCAGTGGGATGACGATGAACAACATCAACAACAACATTAGCAACAACATAAACAACAATAACAACACGACGAGTATAAACAACAACAATCATGAGGAGAAACCTGATATGCCTGACCCCGACTATATCAAGGTTAGTGCTATTAGTATGTTAATAACTAGCTTTCCGCTCGGAACTTTGTCTCGTGTTAATTTGGAAAAATTATGTAGCCTATGTGTTTATTCCAGCTACCTCCATACCAAATTTTATCAAAATTGGTCCAGCGGTTTGAGCGTGGAAGAGTAACGAACATCCATACATATTAGTGAGACTAGCTTTCCGCTCGCGCCTTTGTTTAAGTGAAACAGTAGCCTGAGCACTGATCACTTAACCAGTGGAGGTGCAATTTGGGTTGATTGTTTCTCACTATAGCTCAATGGTTTTTCAATGATATTGGGAAGGCGGCGCGCGGTCACGCCACTAGTTTTATTTTCTTTTTTTTTATTTCTCTCTCTCGCATGGTGAGGATTTATTTCGAAACCTTTGCCCCCACACTTTTGCGGTACTTGTACATATACAAAACTTGTGAAATAATCTAACTGCCATAGTTCACCTGAACTGGCCGTAAATCTGAACAACTGTTCCCAACGAACCAATATGAAATAACCAAAGAAATGGGTCTCTCTATACCTTTATCAGCCAGTCGCATTAGTTGTATTTAAAGGTTTTTTACAAGCTTTTATTTGACTTCCCCTGTTAGTTAGTATGTGTGGGATAAATCTTGCAAGTTAAATTTGATCCACTTCCCGGTTTCCGATTGAGCTGAAATTTTGCATGCGTATGTATAACGCTTGACAATGCAATATTATGATGACAGGGAGCTGATCTGACACTGGAGCTGGAAGGTGGTCATAGGAACTCCGAAACGACACAACTCCATCAAGTTTAGGCTCGTTCGATTCGTATTGACGAGTACTTTGCTCCTTTATGGCAGAAAAGCTTGTTTTAAAAAAAACTTTTTTAATTTTAGGGTTATTTATGTTTCAAAACCTCTTTTTTGAAATTTCTTACAATTTAAGACTTTAAAAAAGCTTTTTTTATGAAGTGCATTCTAATGTCATTAACATTGTAGTGTGGCTTTAAAACAAAATCACATTCAGAAATAGATCACCTGAAAAAGATTCATTTTACACACTTAATTGAGTACACGTATCTTCAAGTACAAGTATGTACATACTCTGCCGCTATCAAGATAGCTAATCCTGCTACTGATGATGCAATATCAAACAGAGATAAGACTTGAACGAAATAAGCATCAACAACCTTCCGTGAACGTGGAAACTACGTCTTAAACAGTTTCAGTAAACATTATCTCTATATACTCGTAAAATAAATTAAAAACTCTGAAATTAAAAAGTGTATCACCCTCGACATTCATCCTTCATCTATACTTATATTATAAAGAGGAAAGATTTATATTTTTGTATGTAACGAATAGGCTCCTAAACTACTGGACCGATTTCAAAAATTCTTTCACCATTGACCGTGTGGTGATCGGTTGAGAATAACACCACCCTATCTCTTTCCGTGGGTGTCGTAAGAGGCGACTAAGGAAACACAAATGAGACCTGCCTCCTAGTAATCCATCCCAGGCAACGACACTTCATTTTTTTCGGGATCTGAGGTGTCGTCCTATGGTCTCATGCGGTGTGGTAGGCTCTGTAAAGGGCCGTCTGGTTCGCGACCACCCTCCTACCGAAGTCCGACGCCAAACAGCTTGCTGTGTTCCGTCGGTGCATAGGAGTACCAGTGCCTTTATAGGCATTTTCTGGGTTAACTCGCTCCATCGTCGACCTCATCTTTGACCTTATGGTCAAGATTGAGGTCAAGAGTTAACCCATCTTATAATAAAAAAATAAAAAAACGGATGCTACATTATCCCTGTGTAACATAGGCTACATAATTTTCCCGAATTCCCACTGGAACGAAGTCCCGAGCGGGATGCTAGTCGCTCATAACTCTGAAACGGCTTAACTAATTTAAATCAAATATAGCTAAGTAATATCTCAATTACGTCAGCTTTGAAAAAAAACTCATCAAAATCTGTCTATTAGTTTAGGAGCTACGATGCCACCGACAGACACACAGATTAAGAATGACGTGTGTGTCTGTATATCTGTAAATCTGTGTGTCCATCTGTGGCAGCTCCTAAACGAATGGACCTATTTCTATGCGTTTCGTTTAAAGCTGACTTAATCGAGATGGTACTTAGCTATATTTGATCAGAATTAGTAAAGTCATATAAAAGTATAAACTAATAAGCAGGGAGCGGAATCTAATAGCAAAACAATTGAAATGTAATAAAGATGGGACATTGTTTTGTATCGACTTTTCCAAGCTATCGATACTTTAGTACTTTTACTCAACTTAGAATTTTTTTTATTCTACTTTTTATTTTTATTTTTTTTCTACTATTCTACGTCTCATTCAATGGCGTACCAATACCGTTTTCTACAAATGTCAAAAACCTCGGTGTACTTTTCGACCAAACGTTATCATGGAGGCCACAGGTGGCAGAGGTAAGTAGGAAGGTGTTTGCTGCGTATGGCTCTCTTCGTAGATTACGGAATCTGTTGCCGACCAGTACAAAAATTTCATTAGCCCAATCCCTAATCCTACCTATCCTTGACTACGCTGATTCCTGTTACCCTGACTTATCCGTGGAGCTTCTTAATAAATTAGATCGTATGCAAAACCTTTGCATTCGGTTCGTTTTCAATCTTCGGAAATATGATCACGTATCCGCTTTTAGACAAAAACTTAATTGGCTCCCGATTCGTCAACGTCGTAACCTTCACCTTCTTTCCACTCTCTATTCTATTCTTTTCAATCCTACTACTCCGCTATATCTTAAACAATGTTTTTCCTTCTCATCTACTACTTCGACTCGCACCCTTCGCTCTAACTTTGATCTATCCCTCAATATGCCTTCACACTCCACTAACTTTTTCACTTCCTCCTTCACCGTAGAAGCCATCCGGCTTTGGAACTCCCTCCCTGTCTCCATAAGATGTGCCCCCTCCATAGATTCCTTTAAAACCCAAGTCAAATCCCATTTCCTTTCCCCTCCCGTTCCTTAGCTAGGCTCTCGATTCACTGTCTTTGCTTTTATTTTTTATTTTTTCCGTTGCGTCACACTTTCCCTTAATTTGCTGCTTGTATATATAGATATATATATATATATATATATTATAGTATAGATATATTATTATTTTTTATATTTATTTGTATATAATGTATTATTACATATATTTGTATTAAGTATATATATTTATACACCACCTACTACTTCTTATCTTGCTTCTGTTCTACCCTAAGGTTGCCTGGAAGAAATTGCTACCTAGCAATAAGGCCGCCTTGTTGTACACTATGTTTTATGTTCTGTTGATTGTGCTGTATGTCCTTGTGTGCAAATAAAGTATATTGTATTGTATTGTATTGTATTGAATTTCTAAGTTTTTGAACGATTTTTGTCGACTTTCTATAGGAGTTATGATCCTGAAGAGTTTGTTAATGAAGTGGGCTTGTTTATTATAATATTATGGTCACGGCAGCACAACTTCATCTGAATAATAAATAAATTTGTATAATCATGAATAATAAATAAATTTGATGTTTGATTTTTTGAAACATTTACCATAGGATCGAAAAGCGCGTAATCCACAAGGGCGAAGCCGCAAACGGAAAACAAGTGTTCATAAAGCACAACTCCACTTAGTTATCGATAGTCTGTTTAGTCGATAAAAAGCAATGCCCCATCTCTATTACATTTCAATTGTTTTGCTATTAGATTCCGCTCCCTGCTAATAAGCAATCGAATGTTGGGATGATGAAATTTTTTTTTAATATTTGATTTATTTATGGGGTGATTTTAAATTTACGTAGGTAGAATTTAGGATTTTATAAAATAATAAACACTTTCACTTATGAAATTAAATGTGTAACAACTGCGTCTGATATGATATACCAATGAAAAAAGGGAAAGAAAATCAATTTTTAAACAACAAAATAAAAGTTTTTTTCGTATGGGGTACTTTAAATTTACGTAGGTACGATTTAGAATTTTATTTAAAAAAAAATGTTTCATTTATGAACTTAAGACCCAATTTCACTATACTCTGTTAGTTATTTAACAGACGATCAGCAGCTAACCCGAGATTTCACAACGTCATTTTCATAATTTTTGTTTGATGTTTTGTCTGATTCACTTCTTAATCAGGGATTAACTAACTAACAGAGTATGGTGAGATTGGACCTAAATGTGTAACAATAACAACTGCCTTTCTCGTTCCTAACCACTGAAAAAGGGAAACGAAATTAAATTTTTAAACAAGAAAATAAAAGTCAGGAAAACGTTTACCCTTTTAGGCAAACGATTCGGAACCAGCTTGTAAATTTGCAAATGAAGTGATGTATCGCTGTAATTAAAAAGGTTTCGTTTGACACCACCCAATTGCAACTCGTGATTCTGTTTAATTTGACCCTTTCCGTGTGTAATTTGTAAAGGAGTTATTTGATTCGTAAATTGTTGATTTTACTTTATTAGTTTGGCTTTTCCGTGCGTTTTATTGGCTAGCAACAATTAGATAGAAAGATTGATAAGATATTTATTTACATACAGTTAAATAGAGAACAAACTAATAACAGCAAAACAAACTACAACTTATAACTTTACTAATCATTAAAACAAAACAATGGAAACACTGTGTATAAAAGAGTGCTGACTCAGCGTGTGCTGCCACAAGACAGTGCTGTTCTTCCGTCAGCACCCGTGAGCGACCACGTCCAAGCGATACCAAACAAATTTTCAAATTATATGAAAAAATAACAAATAATTGTATGTATGTATGCGCTTGTGTGTGTGAGTATGGGTGCAATTATCTGCATTGGTTGAGTAAAAATTAGTTAGCGAAAATTCAGCTGTGAATCAGTCAACAAAAATGAATAACTTTCCCCATAGAACATAGGTCGAAATATAAAATACTAGCACTCCGCTCGAGACTTCGTTCCCGTGGGAATTCGGGAAAATTATGTAGCCTATGTTATTCAGGGATAATGCAGCATCCTAATGGTGAAATAATTTTTGAAATCGGTCCAGTAGTTTTTAAGTTTATTTACATACAAAAATACAAAACTTTTTTCTTTATAATATTACTAACTTCCCGCGCGGGACTTCGTTCCCGTAGGAATTCGGGAAAGTTATGTAACCTGTGTTACTCAGGGATAATGTAGCATTCTAATGGTGAAAGAATTATTCAAATCGGTCCAGTAGTTTTTAAGTTTACTGGTTACTTCTAAAAATACAAATCTTTCCTCTTTATAATATTAGTATAGATTGTTTTTACCGCTCCATACAACAACAGCGATCAGCCGATTACCTAAGATTACCGAAAAATCCTTGGGAAAGTTGTTCAGTTACATGGGGGGCTCACTCCCTAAGGTTTCGCTTACTACTTAAAGGGTGGCTAAAAACAAAATCAAAAAATTCGGTAGGTTAATAATCTCTGAATCGGATACCATTCAATAGGCACCTGTCCAGCTTTTAGGTTTATTTGGCCAAAATTTTAAATTACAAAATTCACCTCTGCTTAACTTGATGAATAATCCGCTATTAGTTTAGACCGGTTGTTCCAAACCTGGGGGCGAGAGTTAATTTGCTATTCTGTGGGGGAACCTAATAGTTAAGACCTAATAATTAAGAGTTTAGAAACTGGCCAAAGAGATTTTGGTGAAAGGGAAAAAGTGGGTTTTTTTTTAAAATTCAAATGAGTTTTTAGGGGACAGTATTTTTCAGTCTCATAGAAAAATTCGCCTCGTCAGACCCTGCTTACAAATTCAAAGATCACAAGATCAAAAATGTTCTCAGACTATTTTTGCTATCAAAAATGAACACAATGATCGCCACTTGTAAGCCTTAGGAAAGATTTGTGCTCAGCAGTGGTACTAATAGTTTGATGAAGAAGAAGTATACTGAAGCTTCAGAAATAATCAATTTCGTTCTGATTTATTCCAGATGTTCGTGGGGCAGGTGCCGAGGAGTATGGATGAAAACGACTTGCGCATCATGTTCGAAGAATTCGGACGTGTCCACCAAATCAATGTGCTGAGGGATAAGATCACCGGAGCCAGCAAAGGTCAGTCTTATTGTCTATTGTTTAAGGTCTAAATTGCATTGTCAACGATGAAGTGTATTTCTTGTTCAAACTTCGAATTGTTTTTCATAAGCGATTCTGGGATTTTCTCAATTTATTAAAAGTGATCTCATGTACAGGCAACATATTCATTGCGCTACGAAAAAACTTGTGCTGCAAAACTACGAAAACCGTCATTACTCTTGAGATAGGGTGCAACATCAAGATCAACGTTTTTTTAGGTAATTTTCAGATAAAATCATAAACTTATCCAGTGAAGTTTGGTACCTGAAGTTCGAATCAACAGTCATTGTGTTTGGAGGTTATGGCCTGGTTACAAGACCTTTGGGCCAAGTCTTATTTGGCATATTTCACCATCGTTTTAAATGAAATCTTCTGAATAGTATTTCTAGCTACAGCGCAAAGCTAGGTTATATAAAAAATACAAAAATGTGCAATAAAAAAAAACCTACTCTACCCGAAACAACACAATAAAACATCAAAAACTCAACATCTGAACTCAATTCCTTTAAAAAAATATACGATTCTTGTTTTTAACTGAACGTAGCATTGTTTAGCATGCCAACAAATGTTTTTACATGTACATTCAAAATGAACGTTATTGTAACGTGGTAAGATGTATTGTGGAGTCGTTGTTTCTATGTTGACATTTTTGTTTGCTTTGTTAAACGTCTTTTGTCTGAAAAGGCTCCTTTTGTCAGTTTTCATGCAAAAATGAGTCCTTTTGTAGTGAATACGAAACGATGCGTACGCCGTGCGGTAGCTTGCTACGTTTTGTAAAGGCTGTATTTACTTAATTGTGGCTTTTAACCGAGCAAGAAGCGGTGAAGAGAGCAAACAGAATCGAAATTGCGAGGAAAATGACTTACTAGATGTTATAATTTTTGTAATTGGTATATATGGGGTGACTTTAACTTCAAATTTGACTTCATATAACATATAACCTGTGATATAACCGTGTATATGCGTAATTTGTATCGGCTGTAAATCTTCTTAGTAAAAAAAATATAAAAAAATAGCAAAACTTTGGGGGCTGATTCTCCTCGTGAAACTGAACCACTTTCCACAAGGAAACTATGACATTCTTTAAAAAAATTGTCAACTTCCTATACAAGGCACACTATAAACAGTGCCTGTTGTGTCGTCTCTCTCTTTGTATGTTTCTTTCTGTATGTCTGGTCTATTGACAACAAACAGTAAATAAATAAAGGCAAATCAGCTGATCGCTCAAGTTATATGCCGAGGGAAAAAAATTGTCATCTTTACAATACTTTTAATTGCACACAAAAAACATAACATTAAAACAAAAACAAATGTTCATCATGTAGTGTACAATGCGGCGGCCTTATTGATATCGATCATCTTTCGACCGTTTTTTTGGGAAAAGTTGTTCAGTTTAGTTGGCTTATTCACAATCTTGGTGGTAGCCAACTGCAGTGATAGCCCAGTTGGTAATGAGCCAGACTTGTAATCCGAAGGTCGTGGGTTCAAATCCTGGTGCGGGCCTGTACCACTAAATTCGTCTTTTCGGATTTATATACGGGTTTCCAAATTATCACTTGCTCAACGGTGAAGGAAAACATCGTGATGAAACCCGCCCGTCCAAGAAAATTTTCGAAAGACGAGCGGTCCACTAACCCGCTTTGGGCCAGCGTGGTGGACTATGGCCTAAATCCCCTTCGTGTTTCGAAGGGAGGCCTGTGTCCCTCGGTCGGGACGTGTATGGGCTGGTAAAAAAAAAATGGGTCACCCTATCTTACGACACCTACCCTACATAAAGTACAACGTTACTCCAGTCTCAAAAATAAAAAAAAATAAATCTAAATCAATCGGCGTAAAAACTTTGTCGTTATTCAATTATTTCTTCCCTCCATTTAGCAAGAAAAAGGAATTCCCGAAAAGTTTCCCAGGGGCGACAAGTTCATTACTTTGTCAAAGTCCCTAATTCCCAATTTATAGATTTGCTTTATTGTTTTTGTTCAACCAATTTTCACGTTACACCATTGGGTTGCTGAATTGAATGTGAATCAATCAGGCGAGGTCAACTTTTGAGCTTATTGGGACAGCATAAGTTTACAGGGGTATGTGTAAAATACCATTAACCTTAATAACATCGTAAACGACATTTGCTCTACGACTTCTCGTCGCGTGGTTGTTTAGGGCGCGTGCGATACAAATTCTGCACACATGGGTTGCAAAAATCGCGTGAGGGTTTAATGTAATTCAATACTTTTTCTTCCTTGCGCTTGGGTCCCGTTTCTCATTCGGGGTACGCTTGACCATGATCCAGGATTTGGCAGGTCAAGCCATTACAGTAGAGCGATCCCCTGTTAACAGGGGAACCTGACCGGATTGGATTATGGTTACTCATTCAGTAACCTAAATGTGCAGGTTTCCTCACGATGTTTTTCCCTCACTGTAAAGGCACCGGTTAGTGTGTAACTAAATAATATTTATTAATAAGAAAACGAGTCATTTGTACATGGCGGCACTGGAAATTGAATTCTGTACTTTTCCATACGAGTCAATTTTGCTAGCCGTTAGACCACCGATGCTCCTTTTAATGTAACTCAATTTATTTACCGAAGTTTTTTTGAAGTTTTTTTTTTTTTAATCATAAGATGGGTTAACTCTTGACCTCAATCTTGACCATAAAGTTCAAAGATGAGGTCGACGATGGAGCGATAGTTAACCCAGAAAATGCCTATAAAGGCACTGGTACTCCCACGCACCGACGGAACACAGCAAGCTGTTTGACGTCGGACTTCGGTAGGAGGGTGGTCGCGAACCAGACGGCTCTTTACAGAGCCACCGCATGAGACCATAGGACGACACCTCAGATTCAGAAAAAAAAATTAAGTGTCGTTGCCCGGGATTGGATTACCAGGAGGCAGGTCTCATTTGTGTTTCCTTAACACTAACAGTTTTTGTTGCACTAACAGTTTTTAGCTGTGTAAGAAGACAATATTTTTAATTACATATTTAAAAAAATAAATTAGACACGGTAACATTTTTGAAACTCAATTCTAGTTGTCAATGTTCAATCGACTTATTAAAAAGAAATGATTTGCTACTCTTCCCGTCACTGAAAATCAGACACGCTCGGCTTAGCATGTTGAGCTGTCAAAACGCAGTCGCGAAGTCGTTTAACATAATAGCCAGCTTGAAACAAGGATCGATTTTGTTCAGTATCGATATTAACAGCCTTAGGGAGAGTTTGGAATTGATTTGTAACTTAAAACGTTTGTAATACCTTTGAAAATAAGGTCGGTTGTTTTAGAAGCAACATGGTTTCTTAAGTTTAGAATTTGGGATGGATAACAAAGTATTCCCGACTCATTTAAGCGCCCCTTTCACTTTAGCTTAAAACTAGCAGGTAAGGTCTAGTTTTTATTTGACTTCAAAAAGGGAGTAGGTTCTATGTTCGCCTGTTTTTATGTATGTTCACCGATTTCTCCGCCTTTTGTGAAACTATTATCAACATTTCTTTTTTTTTAAGTTATCATTTCAGATTACTCGTAGAACATGATATCGATTTAAGTCTACACGGGTGACTTTAAATTAATTAGTGAAACTTTATGGGCTAATTCTCATCATGAAACTGAATAACTTTCCCCAAATAACCCATGTGAAATTCTTCAAAAATAACTTTCGACTTTCTATACTAAGGCAATTAGCTGATCACACAAGTTGTATAAAAAATAATAGAATAAAATTATTAGACTGATGGTGATAGCCAAGTTGGTAATGAGCCAGACTTGTAATCCGAAGGTCGCGGGTTCAAATCCTGATGCGGGCCTGTACCACTAAATTCGTCTTTTCGGATTTCTAATTATCACTTGCTCAACGGTAAAAGAAAACATCGTGATGAAACCCGCCCGTCCAAGAAAATTCATTTTCGAAAGACGGTCACCAACCCACATTGGGCCAGCGTGGTGGATTATGTCCTAAATCCCCTTCGAGTTTCGAAGGGAGGCCCGTGCCCCTCGGTGGGGACGTATATGGGCTGGTAAGAAGATTAGACAGATTATTTTTTTATTTCTTACTAGCTTTCCGCCCGCGTGAGCTTTAGGTTATATCGTGCCCAGCTGTGGGATAAAATGTAGCTTATATCCTTTCTCAAGGTCTAAACTATCCCAGTACCAAATTTCATCAAAACCGGTTCTATAGTTTAGCCCGTGAAAGAGTGACAGACAGACAGACAGAGTTACTTTCGCATTTATAATAATAATGTTAGTAGGGAAGTATGGGATTTCGACCTATGTTCCTTGGGGAAAGATGTTCAGTTTCGTGGGCTGATTCATATCCCTAATTTTTTCCAACTAATTTAAAGTCACCCAATACTGGGTGAAAAAGAACCTCCTCGCTATATTTAAAATCCTGAACCAGTATCACTCAAAGAACACATATATGAAAATTTTTTCAATGGGAATAGTTAATTTTTTGCCTAAACGTAGACATTACTCCTACACTTCGAGGGGTGCGGATAGCGCTCGGGGGGTGCGCCTGAGTGGTGTCTGAGCTTAGGAAAAAAAAAATCCCCCCACCAAAAAAAAAAGTGTTCAGTAAGTGATACTGGTTCTGGATTTTCAATCAAGCTAGGAGGTTCTTTTTCAACCTCTATACAGGGTGTACCGGACAGCTTAGCAAATACTTAAATGGTGAAATCTATCCATAGCTATTATCATCTATAAGTAATGGGTTTTTCCCGGAAACGTCATGTTGAGGAGTTTTCATTATTTACCTACTTTCGCGCTACGCAACGATTTGCGAAACCGCGCCCCGTACACGATCCCCCCGCGCCGCGCTGCTATCGGAGTGCAATGTACATTGCTGGTTTTCGTGTTTTACGTTGTTATGATTGTTTTTTATTGCAAAATGGAGTGTAAATATTAAAAACCATGAAAAAAAAATTAAAATTTTCCGGAGAAAAATTCCACTGAAAAATCATTCAGAATGATTGTCTGAGTCCAGTGTCTCAGTTTTTGCTAGGCTGTCTTTTACCTACGTATATCTTATCTTGCTAATATTATAATGAGGAAAGTTTTTATTTGATTGTTTGTTTGCAGTTTGCATTGAATACGCTCCGAAACACTGGATCGATTTGGAAAATTATTTCACTGTTAGAATCCTACATTATCCCTGATGAACATAGGCTACATAATTTTCCCGAATTCCCACGGGAACGAAGTCCCAGGCGGAGAGTTAGTTATGTATAAACCAAAAATCAATGGCCAAGCTTATTCTCATAGACAGTTTAGTGACGGTTCTTTTCATTAATGCTATAAAATAGCGTGAGTCGTTTAGCTTTAGCACGTTATTAGCCCGTTACGTGCGCGTTGCTTCGTAAATGAACTCCGTAGTTTGGTAGTAAAGTTCATGCATACTGACATGAGCTAATAGTACATAGTAATATGCGAGTTAATGGTACCTAATGATTGTATATTCTGCAATCTGCACTACTTTCGATTTCGTGAAGTTGTTCCTAAAAAAAATTAGCAAAAAGACTTTTTTTAGACTAGTTTTTATTTAAAAGCGCTTTATTTTCTTTGTTCTATTTAACTATCAGCTTTTCGCCCGGGACTTCGTTCCCGTAGGAATTTGGGAAAATTATGTAGCCAATGTGTTAATCCTGGATGTCAGCTACCCCATACCAAATTTTATCAAAATCGGTACCTATAGCCGTTCTCGAGTTATATTTAGACCTTGCGCAGTATTTTGCAGTTATCGCACTGTATTTTTAATTATTGCTTGTTTTGTTTGTTTTACTTACTACTTGTTTGGATTCACTAACTTCGTATTTTATTTAATCTATGAACGTTCTTTATTCAAGGCTTAAACGAGCTTTATATTCCTAAATTAGATTTAAGATTTTTAAATCCATCCCCTGTAGTCTGTACCATGGCTAACCTATCAACCTAACCAACCAAAGTCGATAGTGACATATGTTTCGGCATCCAGCATATGTTTCGTCCATTGTTGAATAAAGCTGACAGCTTTAGCCGTGTGACGTAAATCTGATTTTTATGTAGTCAGTAGACTGCCACAGTAGTGGCAAATCTGTTTGCAACTTTTAGACCTTGCGCAGTATTTTGCAGCTATCCTATTCAATTCAAATTCTTTATTTCAGGTCATTAGCCCATCGCACTGTATTTTTAATTATTGCCTGTTTTGTTTGTTTTACTTACAACTTGTTTGGACTCACTAACTTCGTATTTTATTTAATCTATGAACGTTCTTTATTCAAGGCTCAAACGAGCTTTCTATTCCTAAATTAGTCAAAACACTAGCCTAACTATATTTTCGTTGATGTTTGTGTAATTTCAACTTTTTCGACTTGCTATGCCTTATTTGCATGCAAAATTGCTATGGGATATGTAATTTTGTTTTATTAATTCGCAAATCACTAGTCGTGCAAAAATAAATACAAAACTTTGTCATCGTATCGAAAAAAGGAAGATGATGATTTATGATGATATACAACAATATAAAATATGATACATACTTAATTAACAGGGACTCTCTTTAAATGTTTTGATAGACTACAGCTATACCATTTTGTGTTTAATGTTTTAAAAGCGAATTTCATTCCCTATTGTCTCAAATGTCAAACTGGACTATACCCTAGTGATATCCTAAGTACATACATGTAAATTGGGTAGATGACTATTTTTCATTATTCTTTAAATTAAAGTTTCTTATGAATAGCCTGGTATAAATAGTTTGATAATATCTTTAAAACTAATAAAGATATGAACGTTCAAAACTCTCAATTAGACAGAGAGGGACGTACAAAATGGTGACGTCACAGTTGAGTACCGCCAATAAATTACATATAAAATTTCGTTTTGTAAGTAATAGAAAAAATAATTTGATTGGGTACTTATAAGTTTTATATTTATCGACCAATTTCTAATTTCATTTCGAATTCTTTTAATGTATTAATGTTTATTCATAAATTATCTTACTAAATATATATTATTCAATGTCAGTCATCTACCCAATTGTCCCTGAATTCCGTGTTTTGTACGTTCTGTGATTGTCATGTTATGTACAGTGTGCGCTTTGTTCCAGGGTGCTGTTTTGTGACGTTTTTCACGCGCAAAGCGGCGCTGAAAGCCCAAGACGCTTTGCACAATATCAAAACGTTGAGTGGGGTAAGTGCGTTTCATGTTCTCATAGGCTCTGTTTATACACAAGTGAGATGATGCGACGAAGCAGCGATCAAAGCATTGTAAAATGAATCTTAACATCTATGGCGCAAAGGTATTTTTTCCAAAAATAGAAGCACGAAGAGACATCTGTCATCTGAAAACGGAGCGACGGACGAAATAAAACCTATGCTCAGTAGCTATTAAGATTCATTTTGCTTTGATTGCCGCGTCGCCGGGCTACGTCGCTTGTGTATTAAACAGCGCCTGACTTGTTAGATGTTACTTATGATTATGACGTGTGTTTACTACTCGGGTATAAGCTCATTAGTGCACTTTGAAATTATAAAATCAAAATTGCAATTTTTTAAATGTTTATTTTCCTTAGTGGTAAACAAGCTTCTTTGTGTTGTTGTAGAAACTTATTCCTTGCAAATGAATAGTGAAACATTTTGTTATGGACAATAATGCACATATACCGACGTAAAAAAGATTTCTAAACTAACTGAATGATGCACAAATATCTTTAAAATATATTAAGCAATTATCAGTAGGTATTAACGAGATTTTAACAGGAAAGTATGCATCAGAATGGAATCGAACCGAGAACTTAACCGTCGTGTAATGGGCAATATCACTTAACCTTAAATCAAATTCTTATTTAGAAAAAATATTTCAAACCTCATCTAAAACTTTACCATGCCATATCACAATGATGCAAACTAAAAGACTAACAAACAGAACAAGAAAATTAATTAGTGCTAAAGAAACATTCAACAGTGTCGCAATAAAATCTAAACTATAATCATAAATGTTATAAAGTTCACTTTAGGTAGTTTCTAAAGTGGTCCATGTTGAGATTATAACCTTGGAAGGGTTACGCGTGTATCGAAAGTTTCAGGCTCATATTAGGCAACTAAATAGAAACTTGCTAAACTAGATTTTGTGGTAGTTAATTGAAATTTTGATGGAGTACATTTGGATCACCTCTAAAGATCTATTTAGGAGACGAGACATTTTGAACTTGTTATAATTAAAACTCGTATTACAAAGGGTCACCGCTAGGACACTTGATACAAGGGTGGTAGAAACAAGATGGCGGTACTTAAATTTTACCATCTTGAAACCTTCGTGTGTGCAAGAATAAGTCATAGGAAACATTATCAACTGACAGGCAGAAGTTTGCCGGCCGGTTAGGTCGAGTGGCAGTAGCGCTGCCTCTGCAATCGACAGGTCCTGGGTTTGATTCTCAGTCAGATAAAATGTTTGTATTAAAAGCATGTGATTGTTCTCGGGTCATGGATGTTCGTGTCTGTCTTTGTATGGGACCTACAACACAAGGGAATACAAGAGCCTTTAAATGCGTAGCGCTTATTGAAAAAAATAAGACACGGGGTCCCTTTCGAAAAACGAGAAAACCATTTATATAGAACGGAAAACAGTAGATCAATTCAGCAAATATTTATTGATAATAAACTTGTTCCTCAGAGGAGACATCAAATGTCAATTTCATCAAGGGACCTCAGAGTATAGGAAATTATTGTTTATATCCGATTTTATTATCACCGCGAGTAATCGACCTGTTGCGAAGTCAAGCTCTATAACAATTTTCTTTAGTGTATTAGAGGGGAAACTGAATCAGGAGGGGTGAGGGGTGTAAGTATAAATATAACATTGGCAGGGTTGTATCTGGAGACATAGTGTTCTTCCCAGAACTGTAAGAATGAAAGAAGATGTTTATTATCAAACAGCACACAAAAAGAAGACTCGCAGGCCCTAAAAAAACCCTAAAAACACTTCAAAATATGTGAAGCAGCCGCTTTCCAAAGCAGCCCATTTTTAGTGCAATTGGCCTGCAGGTAATTTGTATAATAAATGTGTGTTGGCTAACCCTGTTATCGAGATTTTGTAAACCTCACAATGGCCTCTGACTTGGTTTTAACGACTGTAGTCAATCGACAACAGCCGGGGCCGACACGTGAGATACAACAAATAATAATAAAATCTAAAATAATATTTTAAGTAAATGGAAGAGAGAGCGTGGTTGGTTGCCTAGAAATTAAAACGAAAAAAGCCTAATTAAAACTTTTCTAGTAGAACGTTCTAACTACGTCTCTGTATGCCCCACTCGATACCGCATCCCCCAATTGTAACGGAATACAATCGAATTACTGGCTCTTTCCGGCGAGATCGAGCGCCTTTCTTTTCTTTACTATTAGGGTTGTCAGAAATCAATTATTTCATTTCATTATTCGACTCTTCTTCTTATCATGTAGGTATTGTGAAGTGTGCGACGAACTTGGCTAACTCTCGTGCCAAAATTTTCAAATCGCATAACTTTTGACTTGATTTTAAGGACTGTAGTCAATCGACAATAGCCGGGACCGACAGCTGCTGCTTAAAGTGTCCTCTGAAGCACAGAAACGCTCGTGATAAGTTGCCACTTTGGTCACCCATTAAGTTTCCAAATCGACAAATCATTATTTTAAATAATACTGCCCATAATCTTTTCTTTATGGGCAGTATTATTAAGGATCTCACGCTTCTCCAATGAAGATTTTTTTATGCGAAATGATTACACTGCCAATTTTCGTTGCTTAGCAACTAGCCATTTATTATATTGTGTTTCAAAGTATACTTTCTAGCTCTATGTAAGAAATCACATCAATCTGTTACTCAGTTTTGTTAAAAAAAGATAACGAACAAAAAACTAAAAAGCAAAAGCACTGCAAACTGCCTCGACAACCTTAGAAATACCTTGAAATTTAAATCCCTATTTAATTTAATATTATAACTGCGAAAGTTATTGTCTGTCTGTCTGTTTCGCTTTTACGCCTGAATTACTGAACCGATTTTGATGAAATTTGGTACAGAGATAGATTAGACCTTGTGAAAGGACATAGGTTACGTTTTATCCTACAACTAGGCACAATATAACCTGTAGCCATGCGGGCGGAGCCACGGGCGGAAAGCCAGTTGTAAAATAAATGTCTGTGGATTTCACCAATAGCTTTTTGTTTAAATCTCTAATGTATACTTCGAAGCTTCAATCGATTTTGTGGCAGCCCTGTAGCGTCTTGTCTCGTCTTCATTTCGGCGATAATTCAATTCCATTATATTATCGGAGTTTTCTCTGTCGATTGGCTCTGGCCCTAGCACCTGAGTGGGTGGGTGGAAGTAAATTTGCGCTCCTTAGTGAGATCTTAGTTCATCTGATTTGACTTTAGTTATTTCCAAAGTGTTTCCATTTATCTGTATATCTAAATGCTTTGTCGCGGTCATCGTTAGAGGTGAGAAGGAAAGTCGCTCTGGTAACATATTTAGTGAAAGTCTTTCGCGGGAAAGTTGATAATCCACAAATACTAAATGAGATCCAACTTGCGGTGCCAAATAATAGACTGAGGCGAGGTCCCCGTGATAAGGTGTTTGCGGTGCCAATCTTTAGGACCAACCTACTTAAATACGCACCTCTTACAACTGCTCTCAGAACTCTGAATGAAGTCGCAAAGAAGGTAGATGTGATTAGTTGCTCGATGACAGAGTTGTTGGAGGCTGTAAGATCAAGTATTGTGTAGTATAAGTAGAAAGTAAGAGTTCTTGAGAGGCTGTTTATTAATTTTATTATGGATTTATTATTATTTCAATTATGGATTTTATTATTAATTATTATTATTGAATCTTTGTTAGTTATTATTTGGACATTTGAATCTGTAGTTGACATTGTATTTATTATTTTGATGGCACTGGTTTATATTTGTAATGTTTAGTTTAATATTTGATTTCCGATTCAATTTTTAGAAGTGTGCTGTTTTTAGGGTGAATGTTTTAATTTTTTTTTTTGGGGGATCTTATGTATAATTGACAAGTGTATTTATTGACTTGGGAATACTGTAAAAATAAATATACGCTATTGAAATAAATAAATGAAAAATGAAATAAATGAAATGAAATCATTTCAAATTAGTTAGCGAAACGTTATGGGGTGATTCTCCCAATTAAATTGAATAACTTTCCCCAAGGTACAGACAGCAGCACGTCAGGTTACCCCATTTGCACTACGAAAGCCAGCGCTATCACGAGCGAGATAAGGGCGACGTCAAGGTCAATGAATAGCCTGATGTGCTGCTGTGTGTACAATGGCATAGCTGATCGTACAAGTTGTATGGAGAGGCTACCTTTTTTTAAAAATATTTCGCCCTATGTGGTGGGCTAAGTTACATCCTTTACTTTCGCTAACTAATTTAAAGTCGGCCAAAAAATCGCAACACACAAGAATAGTTAGGACAAGCTAAACCTTCACGTGATCAAAGTCGAGGGTGTTTAAAATATTTCTGAGATGATTAGTAAGATAAGATTCTAAAGGTCCAAGTTTCAAATTTGTTCTTCGGGACGTTTCGTAATTGAGTTTATAGGTCCTAGCCTAGATCCATAGGCGTATATAGAGGGGAGGCCGGGTGGCCCGTGCCCACCCCAGTATGGTCTAGGGCCCACCCCAGAATGTTGGGTTACCAGTTCTAAATTTTATAATTGATGCCAAAATACTGACAAATTCACACAAAAATCACTTAAAAAAATTATATAGTTTACAGCCGAGAAATCTACATACTTACTTATAATTATAAACTATGATACTGTATAAACTATAAGCAGTGATAGCCCCGTTGGTAATGAGTCAGACTTGTAATAGGAAGGTTGCGGGTTCAAATCATGGCGCGGGCCTGTACCACTAAATTCGTCTTTCCGGATTTATGTACGGATTTCTAATTATCACTTTCTCAACGGTGAGGGAAAACATCGTGATGAAACCAGCCCGTCCAAGAAAATTCCTTTTCGAAAGACGAGTGGTCCACCAACCCGCATTGGGCCAGCGTGGTGGACTATGGCCTATATCCCTTTCGTGTTTCGAAGAGAGACCCGTGCCCCTCGCTGGGGACGTATATGGGTTGGTAAAAAATTTAAAAATAATAATATTGTATTAGTTACTTTTGAATACACAGCGTATTAAGCTAGAGTACATTTAATTTTCACCTGGCCCCCCCCTAGAACATAAACCTAGATACGCCAATGCCTAGATCATTTAGCTTTCACTGTATAATAGCTCAGGATGCCTTGAAATAGATTTCTAAGGCCCTGTCTGAAATCACTTGACGTAAATCCTCAAAGGTTAGGTAAGTTTAAATGTTACAAATTATAGCAAGATAGTCGCTACACACTCAAAGGCACACTTAGGTTTTTCCTTGTGTCGTGGGTCCGTTGAAACCACGGACCCGAACACCCATGATCCGAGAACAAACATCTGCTTTTTAAACAAATGTTTTTTCTGACTGGGAATCGAAACCAAGACCCGTCGATCAAGAGGCAGCGACACTACCACTTGATCAAAACTGCCGTGTGTAGATAAAACACTTGACAAGTAGCGTTCAGCTAGATTTCCATAATATGGCAGATTTTATTTTCATTTTATTATAAAATTCTAAATCCCTAAAACTGTTTCACTTGATCAAAACAGCCGTGTGTAGATAAAACAGTTGACAAGTAGCGTTCAGATAGATTTCCATAATATGGCAGATTTTATTTTCATTTTATAAAATTCTAAATCCCTAAAACTGTTTCACTTGATCAAAACAGCCGTGTGTAGATAAAACACTTGACAAGTAGCGTTCAGCTAGATTTCCATAATATGGCAGATATTATTTTCATTTTATAAAATTCTAAATCCCTAAAACTGTTTCACTTGATCAAAACAGCCATGTGTAGATAAAACAGTTGACAAGTAGCATTCAGCTAGATTTCCATAATATGGCAGATTTTATTTTCATTTTATAAAATTCTAAATCCGTAAAACTGTTTTGCAATTTATATTTGAAGTAGTCACTTTACAAAATCCATTCCAAAGGTGTTTATTTAAGATGGAAAAGTTTTCAGCCATTTTAACGACGCAATCGTTCTCGCAAACTGGAAGAAACTGTGATTTTATAAAAAAAACTTTTTATTAACTGACCTAGTTTCGAAAAGGTCACATTTACTACAAAAGAAGTTGTGAAAATGTGACTTTTATTTCGTCATTTCTTTAGATAGCTTCAAGTTTTGGTTGCATGTTTAAAATTTGTTGAGAAACTAAAGATTTATTATACTTTAAGTAACATTTGTTTCCACGCTGTTTCATTTTTATTAGCGTACTTAACCGATTCCATGGAACAGATAACAGACTAAGGTAGTACAATTCTTCAGTCATTATTTAGGACTTTCGTATCAATTTTGTGAAAACAAATGAGAATTGGGATCTTCTTTTTCTTCAATTAGGTAAGAAATGTCTTTTTCTAGTTTAAATTTTTGTTGAAGTTCCATTCAGATAAACAGAACTTTAAGCTACAAAACTATACTACTACACGTCATGTAGGAAGGCGGAAAGTGGCTATTACGCTTCGAAATAAGTGTGTACTACGCTTTTACAGTATTAATATTTCACTATCGCATAGGTTACATTTTGTTTGGCAGGGTAATACGAACAGTGTATAGTCCTACAAAATTAGATGGCCATTGTGATTTGTAAAGACTAGCTTTGTGATTTATAAAGGAATGTGGAAAAATTATGTAACCTTTGTGTTAATCCAAAGTGACAGCTACCTCCATACCACAGATAATATAAGAGTCCATACCAAATTTTATCAAAATTGGTCCAGCCGTTTGGGCGTAAAACAGTAACAAACATTCAGATATCCTCACAAACTTTCGCATTTATAATTTATAATATTAGTAGGAAGTAAACGAAAATCGTGCTTACTACTTTCTAGCGTACTTTCCGCCTTCCTATCTGACGCGGAGTATAGCCTTATCATTTCTATTAAGTCTACAATAAGTATCAAAACGAATACGTCAGGTCCTACTAGATAATTTTCAAACACTCTTGCCTTATCAATAAGATATATTTTCCCCAACACTTCCGTAATAAATTCGCATCAAAGTTTGATCCGCACATAAAAGTGAACCTCACTTGAAGAGAACAAGTTTTGAAGCTGAAGTTTGTGAAACTTAACCCCCTTATAAACTGGAGAGAAGACTATCAAAGTCGAAAGTCACAATACGCCATTCTCAAAAAACTAGCTAAGCGAAAATAATCCGTCGAGTAAAATAAATCAATCACCCGTCCGGTGCGAACCGATTCACAAAATAGAAAAGCTATATTTCCCCGGTAAAGATAGGGATGGGGTAACGTCACTGTTACTTTACTAGTTTTCTTGATAAACATCCTTTTTCGTAAACTGATATTAAAACTCTTCTAAACCACGCGTATACAGGGTGTAAACGACAGCTTAACAAATACTTAAATGGTGGAATCTACCTAAAACTATATCATCAGCTTTAAGTAATTTTGTTCCCGGTAACGTAATTTTAAGAAGTTTTCATTATTTTTACCTATTTTGGCGCTACGCAACGTATCGCGAAACCGCGCCCCGCGCGCGATCCCCCCGCGCCGCGCTGCTATCGTTTTCGTGTTTTACGTTGTTATGATTGTTTTTTATTGCAAAATGGAGTGTATTCGATTAAATAATAACAAATGTAAGCAGAAAATATTGAAAAACATGAAAAAAAAATTGAAAATGTTTCGGAGAAAAATTCCACTGGAAAATCATTTATAATGATTGTCAGAGTCGGTTTCAGTTTTGCTTAACTGTCTTTTACACCCTGTATATATTGTAAAAATCATGCATATTTAAACTTTCCCTGTTATAAAAATATGTACTATGAATCGTTTTCCTAGCTTAATACCCAAATAACTTTGTTAATTTAGTATTTTTTAAATGCTTATCCGCGTGAGGGATATTCACAAATAATTTTAGGGAAAGAAAAATATCACGACGACGCAATGAGCTTAGCAAGGGAATGAGAAAGTGTGCCATTTGACTTGAAGGCACGATAGCTCAGTTGATTAGAGCATCAGGAGATCTAATCCTGGGGTTGTGGGTTCTAGTCCAATTCGTGCCAAACATTTTTCTTTCCTTGAACTTATTTGTAACTTTGTTAAGTTAGTCTAAAAATCTAGCTTTTTAGACTAACTTAACTAGTCTTATTTAAAAATCAGTTTAGTAAGTAAGTGGGACGCGAAGGTTTTACTGTATCTTGGGCAGACAAGCTATCACCACTATACTCAGCATCTTATGACCACCATAATGTATGTCAAATGTGTCATGTGGCTCTAGATACATATGATGTTCTGCCCACCCTGATTGGGATTATTGGCGTAATTGTATATGTGTATGTCTGTATGTACATCAATACAATTTTCAAAATTAAAACGGTTTGACCTAAAAATCAAAACCAGCACGATACTAGTTACAAAGTAACAGCAAGTAATACCAGCTACCTTTCAATCAATACCTCCATCCCTATTACATTGTGTACCGCCCTAGCCCCCGGTCACGGGTGAACTTTGATCGATAGTTCGGATTTATGATAGAGTTTCCTGGTCTTAAGTAATTGACTGGCTCCATTAGTGTTGCCCGCTTTCTGGTTCCTTGCCCTAATGTGTTTAGGTGATCCCTTGATTGAAGGAAAACATTTGTCACGTTATTTTTAGACGGCTGTTTTGTGTGTTTTGATTGTCGTTGTATTTGTCACCGTAAAATGGTCAAACCCGTAATATTGTAATCTTTTTTAGTAAGATTGTAATCTCTTGTACTTCGTGAGCTGCCTCAATTTTTTCACATACATCGACGGACTTTTTGTGAAATTCATGCAACCCAACCTAACCGAACCTTTTTACCCAACCTAACCCTAGCCCTTGAAGTTTCATGAAGTTTCACTGGGCAAATAAAAATAATATTACGGGAGATTATAGTTTCACTAGTGAATTGTAATAGTACAGTTTCCAACTTTTCCTTAACATATACATTTTTCCTTGGAGTGTTTTGTAATTAAAATTGGACCTCATTTGCAAATTATGTTTGGTTACTGTAGTTACCAAATAGTCAGAAACATAAAAATGCCTAAAACTCATATTTTCTCAACAATAGGTTAAACAGACGTTATTCGTATTCTTTTTTTTATTATAAGAATCACCACACGGTTTAAATTTCCACCATTCTTTCCATATCGCTGTCTCGTATTCGCTTTATGAAAGGTTATTCTAACTTATTTTAAAAATTGATAGCTATACCCCTAAGGTCATCCCCAACAAACAAACTTGGAAAAAGTATCCGAAAGGCTGTGGTTGCAAAATTTCCTTATACACAGAATAGCGACACGCATTTTAACCCAAAAAACGTGTTCAATAAATCGCTAGCAATTGTTTTTGTCGCACATCGCGCCGTACCGTGACCGACCACGCGTACAAGATGGATGTAAGAAAGGCATGTCTTATAAAAAAGCCGAGGATAACGCAGATTTTCGCTTCAAATACGATTCTTTGTTCAGGAAAGATCTTCGTGTCAGTTAGCCGATTGTTCTTCAGTTTTGATTGTAGATTTTTAGAATTTGTTTTGAGGAATGTTGCTACAGCAATATTAACAACCTGAGAACCCCGTAAGTTGTGAAAATGTCTCACTAAACAGAATAATCAAAATAAACTCATACAAAAAATAAAATGCGTACTGAATATCAACTTTTTTATCTGTACTGCTTTATCACAAGAAAATATTGATTTCATTTTAAGGACTTAATAAATGCTGGTGGTTGAGTTATTTGTCACTCGACATAAGCTTATGTAAGATGGATCGGCAAACACAATTCTACAGTAAAATACTCAATAACTCTAAAATTAAAAAATAGTGCTATTATTCGAGACAGAAAGCAAGTCACGATGGAGGATAAATCCCAGTCTCTTCGAAACATTTAAAACAAATAACCATCAGCTTGCTCTGACAACGGAACCAGTGAAGTTGTCGAACTATTCGCAACATTCGGACTTACACAATCTGTATAAACAGAACACGGAACAAGAACAAGGACAAGGAAGGAACGAGGAACATTCTGCTGGAACACGGGCCGACAAAGCGACAGTGTTTTGTAGGAGTGAGTGTTGAGACCAGGGAGGAATAAAAGAAAGGTGATATGCCCTGGTAAAACAAGATTTGGAATATGACATGTTTAGAAGATGAATTAGCCAACATAAAACAGGGTTAGCCAAGTTCGCCATGTACTTGACTATAGCTACACGATAAGAAAAAGACGATGAAATCTTTTAATACTAACTCTTACCCGATTTTAGGAGAAGAAGAAATGTTTTTAACGTTGGTACTGACAATAATCTAGTTGAAAATTTAATATTGTACGTTCTTTCATGTAGTTTCACCACAACATGTTTAATTCCAAATGATAGAACTTTTAGTTTAATTTCTACTTACTATATCTTCCTCGTAATAGCGCTGGCTTTCGTAGTGCAAATGTATAACCTGACGTACTGCTGTATGTACATAATAATGCTTTCGTAGAGGCGATCGACTTTATTTAAAAAAAAACTAGAATCTGCTATACTCAGAGAGTCTGGCTTAATAAAAGTAATTTGTTATCATGCAACTATAGATGATGCCGCATCTATTCTGTCACCTTATTACTCCATGACTGAGACCTTCGGTTGAGGATTTGAGTTGTAAATTTAAAGTGATGTTGTTATTAAGATTTGCTGGAGTCACAGGGTAAACGACCCGAGTTTAGTGCTTTGGGAGTTGAAGTTTGAAATTATCTCGGTTCAGCGATTGTTTACAGTGGTTCATGATTATGGACTAGAGTGTTTCTGGGCCGAGATTAACCGTATTAACGCATGGATATGGAATATTTACTATGTCAAAGTCGCTCTACAAATCTGCAAATAAAAAATTCATAAAAAATCCAGCAGATTTTAGTCAACTTTTGGATTTTAGCTGCCTCCAAAATGTAACTTTAAAACAGCTAAATTACTTTGAATGATTATGGACTAAGATAACACGTTAACGTATGGCTACAGAACATAATTTTTTTTTACCAGCCCATATACGTCCCCACCGAGGGGCACGGGCCTCCCTTCGAGACACGAAGGGGATTTAGGCCATAGTCCATCACGCTGGCCCAGTGCGGGTTGGTGAACCGCTCGTCTTTCGAAAATGAATTTTCTTGGACGGTTGGGTTTCATCACGATGTTTTCCTTCACCGTTGAGCAGAACATCTACTCAAGATTAAAATTTCTTAAAAAAACAACACATCTGCAAATAAAAATAAATATGAAAAAAACTAGATTCAGCTCCATCAAAAATGTAATTTTAAAAGCAGTTCTAGCGTAGCTTCAGAAAACCAAGCTGTTATTGGATTTTCACTTGCAAAGTACAGCAACTAAATCACTTCAGCGCAACAACAATAAAAACCTTGTTACCACTAAGCTGAACGTTCGCATCAAAAATAGTAAATCGCGTTGTAGTGACAAAAGAAGTTGATGTAAGCTCAAGTAGTCGCGAGTTGAACAGGACTATACTGGCCGTGACAACCACCACTGGCGAGGCGATGGATGTGCCAAGAAACAGTACAGATAGTACACATTACAATGAAGAATGACGTCACGACCTACTCAGGCGTGGAGATAAAAGATGAGAAACTAGTTTAAGCACCGTAGTCTGAAGAAGAAATTATTTATGTACACTTTCAAGGAGCGGAAGTGAAAGAAAAACTTAGAATACGCCACCTGCCAACTCTCAGGCATACTGTAAGAGTCAATTCGTTCTATAAAATGGCATCCACTATAGTGATTTTGCCTGAATGGTGAAATCGCTAATATCAAGTACGGAAACCTTTAAGGGCTGTAATACGACAAAGCCTCGTCCGTTCTAGCAGGTGAGAAGGACAATTTTGAAGAACTAAGAATGTGAGAATATTTTTATGTTGTGGTCGAAAGGCTGATAATCTAGAAACACTATACTCATGTTCTATATAATAACTCTCAGAATGTATGTCAAAAGTGGCGTGAAGGGGTTTAAGAACAAAATGATGTTCTTTTTACACCAACAGAGATGTAAAGCGTGAGTGTAAGACGTTTGAGATATTGTATAGGATTAAAGAGCTATCCTGTTGTCGATTGACTACAATCGTTAAAACCAAATGAGAGGCCATTGTGCGGTTTGAAAACTCTGACACCAGTATTAGTCAAGTTCGCCACACACTTATACCTACACGATAAGAAGAAGAAGAAAGTGAAAATAAATGAGTTAACTTTAAAATTGAAAAGGAGATTCAGTTCAAAATGCGTTTTGATACAACCTAACGATAACAGCATAAACAACAAACAGAACTATTTAATTTTGGCAGTATAAGGTTACCACGCTCGCTTTCAGACTACTAATTCACTAATTGGGTTATCCTACACGTATATAATTACCCTTATAATTATAGGGGGATAGCCCTGCGACCGCAAAGTGGCATCTGCCCGTAAAGTGGCAACCCTTGCTCATAATCACAGCACACTGATTAAACAGTGTGGCATGTTTAGCATCAGGAGTTTACTCTAAAAGTTTTGTACAGAGGGCTGCTTATCAGGTTACCACACGTAAGCGCTCTGCACTATTGCGATATGAACGGTTTTATTATGAAAATGGGGTGGCTTCTGTTTATCACGTTTTTTTTAGTTCATCCCTTTTCTTTTGTTCTAATCTAAATCAATTGAGAAATAACATTTTCTAAAAAACTTTTTACCATTTATATTAAAAATATCAATTTTCAATTTGCTTTGAAATATTTCGCATTTTAGGGCTCTCGTTAGACTCTTTATAAAATGACAGACTCAACATTTTGACTATTTAGGTCAACCTCAAACGCATAGTTTCTCTATTTTTCTCGAGAGTGAATTACAATGCCCAGTAATGAACTTTTTTATAAATATGACCTTCACATTAACGTTTTGTGTATCTAACCTATACATTTTATAATTATATAATCCTAAGTTAGCCTGAATCAATTTCGCAATTTGCATGGTATTCACTTGTCGCTTTTACATACAGCCACATTTATTTATTAGGTATTTATTAGCCATAACACACATAAAAAATAGGCACCTCTTAAGTTTGTCCAAGTGTCTAATTATTATAAAAGTTGTTGTCCATCATAAGTTTATTCGTAAATTCGAAATCTCTTCACTTGCAAGTTCTTGTAGCAATACTTTGTCATCTCACTACTGTGCTAGCTTCTCAATGATGATGATACGAAAGGTATTGAGGGTAGGCAAGGTAGTATAACTACATCAGTTCTCTCACTCGTGGTACACGCTTGAGATATATTTCGTATTTGTATTGATGGTTTTGCGGCGTATAATATCTAGATACTCGTATAGACAACTATTATTAAGTAAACTTATATCGAAGCAGCAGGAACTTAAGTTTTTTATAGAACAGTTAATTTGACGTACGAGTTCTTAACGTGTCTTTTATCATAGTTGTTTGAAACCAGGAATGCAATATTAAATTATTCAACTAAATAAAATTAAAAAGGCGCTGAATCAGCATATTGCTGCTGTACTTGCACAAAGCAAAGCCGATATTCTGAATTTAATCACTTTTCAACCGACTTCAAAAAAGGAGGAGGTTCTCAATTCGACTGTATGTTTTTTTTTTTTTTTTTTTTTGTATATTTGTTACGCGATTACTCCGGCAACTGTTGTCCGATTTTCAAAATTCTTTAATAGTTCGAAAGAATATACTCCTGAAGAGGTCCCATATAAATTTTATCGAAAATGATTCAGCGCTTTTAAAAAAAAACAACAAAAACAAAATATACTACAAACTAGAACATCATCTAAATAAATGAATGACATTTCTGTTTGTAGTTATTTGCTAATAGGCATTGTAGTCCGCAAAAAACTAGATATCTACTTTGTGCGAACTGTTGTTGGGATTGAAGTCGGTGACTCATACGTTTTTAACGTGGAAAATTATCTTTCTACATATGGACGCTCAGGCGTACCCTGTATGTAACTATGAATATAAATTACTTATCTATACATGAACCGCTAATACTCCCGATATCAAGCCAAACTGCCTCTCCCCCCGCTTTAATCTCTATAGAGCGTTAATACGAGCTGAACAGATGACTAACTAAAACCTAACTCCACAGTTAATTACACCGCAGGGATTCAGGTTATATGCCTAGCCCGAAGGTTCTCAAACTGTAGGTCCCTATCGTGAATGTTTTTTTTTGTTAGTGAAATATTAGTATCCACAGACTTTGTCATTGTCCTCGTCTAGATTTAATTTTCCTGTTAATTAGGTCTAGACATGTGGCAATTTTTTATAGCAACATAGTAAAGCTAATTCAAATTGGATATTAAGAAATTAGTTTTTTTTTTTAAGCTAGCTAAATCCTTGAGTACAAATTTTGCCCCGGAGCTAGGTTGTGGCCAATCTAGTTCAGGGGCAATCTAGCTCTAACCCATTGACATTGTCTAAATGAGAAATAAAGATTCTTTAAACTGAAGCCTACGACCGAAAATTCGAAGCGTCGGATGTCAGTAAATCTCTTTCTTCAGCTGTACAAACGACGTGCTTCTATCTTCGAAAAAAACCTTTGCTCTGTAGCTATTAAGATTCATTTTAGGTTGCTTTGATCGATGCGTCGTCGCAGCACCGAAAAATTGTAAAAACCGTAATGTTACAATTTCACTAGTGAGATTATATTTTCCCGCGATATTACAATTTGTCTAGTAAAATTGTAAATTTACGAAACTTTAAAGACCGCCTGTAAGAAATAAGGATGAGGTGAGTTGTGTTAGGTTAGACTTTTTTAGGTTCGGTTAGATAAGGTTAGGTTCCATTAATATTATAAAAAAGTCCGTCAATGTGAAAAATAATGGGACAGTTTACAAAGCACCGAAAGTTTATAGTCGTACTAAGGCAAACTACAATATTACTGTTTGACTATGTTACGATGACATTTAAATAGCGCCTAACGGTAGATGCCTTAATAACAAACTTTGAACACATCTGCCCGAACTCATCCTGTGTAGGCACTGTGTTCAGTATTCCACGCTCTGTTCTCACCCCACAGCCTAAAGTATCGATATTACCGCCTGATTCATGTAATGGCCCCACAGAGACGAACTTCTAAATGAAGTGCCTACTGGAGTTTCTCAGACGTCTTAACGGTAATTGGCTTCATCGTGTATCTTATCCGTTTAAAAAAATTGCCTGTACTTGCGTATTTATTGCTTTGGTCTTGAATAAAGATGACACGCATGTCCTGTTTTAACGTGTAAGTATATATGATGAATCAGCCGGGCTATGATGATCGCAACGATATATTATCTCACGCGTTATCTCGTGGTCACGTGACTGTTTCGACCAATGCGATTACGAGAAAGCGTCACGTGACCACGAGATAACGCGTGAGATAATATGTCGTTGCGATCATAATAGCCCGGCGGTCATTTCTACACTCTAGGGCAGTGTTTTTCAAACTGTGGGTCGCGACCCCCTGGGGGGTCGTGAAGCCTTACTCGGGGGGTCGCAGGTAAAAGAAAAAGACTAAAATCTTACACTAAACTAAGACAATTTCAGTGAAAAGGCTGTGCCTGTATAATGATGCCTCCTCCTTCCGCGTCAACCTGCGGCAAACTCTTTTATTATGTGTTTTAAAATCTCCGAAGTAGTACATAGATTTAGCCTAAATGGGTGTTAGGGACATTAGGGGGTCGCCAGAACTTTATATGATCCAAAGGGGTCGCGAATTCAAAAAGATTGAAAAACACTGCTCTAGGGGATTTTTCTCATAGTTTCCACCAGCTGCTCTGTTAGTTTACTACCGATACAGCCATTTTTTCCCAGAGATATGCTTTAGAAGCCATTCAGTGTGACGTGTGGGTTTTAATGTATTGTGGGCTAAAGGTTAAAAACATATCATCACAATTCTTATTTTTATCAAATAACCCTCGGAATGTATGTCGAACGTGTGGTCATGTGAGCCATCATGATACTCTACCTACTCCGTTAGGAATTATGGCGCGGGCATACGGCGATCAAAGTAACGTAAAATGACTCTTAATAGCTCTACGAAAAAAATATATTTTTTTGCCGAAAATAAAAGCACGAAGAGACATCCGCCGCTTAAAGACTAAGCGACGGACGTCAAAATCCGCAGGGCTTTAGGTAAATCACTTTCAACCACTTGGGTGGTACATCAGTCCATGAAACTGAACAACTTTCCCAAGGCGCAAAAGTTCGGAATACGAAAAATTTTTTTTTAGTTCCCATACAAACTGCGTCAGCTGATGGCGCATTTTGTATGGGAAGTCAAAATTTTTTTTCATACTTCGACCTTTGTCCCTTGGGAAAGTTGTTCAGTTTCATGGACTGATTTACCACTCAAGAGGTTGAAAGTGATTTACCTACAGCCCTGTATATTAAGATAAATTTTACTTTGCTTTGATCGCTGCGTCGTCGGCGTCGTCGCCGCGCCACTTCGCTTGCATATAAACAGCTCCGTAGACTCACAGAAAAAATGCCCATATAACATCAAGGTGCACGCTTCACACAATCGACAAATAGTTTACATCCCACACGTTAAATTATAACCTCACCCTGAATATGTTTATTAAGGGTCAGCTCGATCTTGTTTATTAAAGCGGGATACCAGAACTTTAGCACAGTTAGTTAGCCACGATTTGCTCTCTCGTGCTTGTTTTGGACAGTTTGACTTCGATTGTTAATTCACTGCTTTGAACTTTGTAACGTATTGGTTCGGGTATAATTTTGTGTGTTATAGATATGGATAACGTACAACTTTGACTTAGGTCCGTGTTACAGAACGCGACTCAGATTCTGATATTTACTTAAGTAAGTTAATTTTTTAAGTTCATTTTTTTTCTGAATCTGAGGTGTCGTCCTATGGTCTCATGCGGTGTGGTAGGCTCTGTAAAGGGCCGTCTGGTTCGCGACCACCCTCCTACCGAAGTCCGACGCCAAGCAGCTTGCTGTGTTCCATCGGTGCGTGGGAGTGCCGGTGCCTTTGCAGGCATTTTCTGGGTTAACTCGCTCCATCGTCGACCTCATCTTTGACCTTTATGGTCAAGATTGGGGTCAAGAGTTAACTCATCTTATAATAAAATAAATAAAGTAGCAGTCGTCTTTGTCGTTTTGATATTTTGATAGTGAGAGTAAGAGGCAATCAATACTTAAGTATAGATCAAGACTTAAGTCTCCTTCTGTTATACGGACCTTAGGTAGGGAGGCGGAACGTGGGTATTACGCCAAGTGTAGGTACTAAGCTTGTGTTAGTATTTTCTAACGCATAGGTTTCATTTAATTTGGCAGGGTAATACAAACAGTATGATTTTACCAAATTATAGGTACGGTCGAGGAATTTATATGTTCCTTGTTCTATCAGATTCAAATCCTCTTATTTTGCCGGGTTATGTCATGTATTGTGAATGTCACCGTAAAATTGTAAAAATCGAAATATTACAATTTCACAAATAAAATTATTATCTCCCGCGATATTACTATTGGCCCGTAAAACTCTCTCCAGTCCTTCAATTACGTGTATACTTACACATTATTTAAGAAGAAATATACTACTCTGAGAAGTAGTCGTTATCCCCCCTAAAAAATTCCCATACCCTTCACCCGTGATATTCCTTCAATAATGTGAAAAATACAGGTCACATACTCGAACCACACAAAAAGAAGTTTAGTATTCACGTCAACACTCTCCTTCGAATCGAGGATTTATTAAAATATCCACAAACGAACGCTGAAACCGGTTTAACCGGCCCAGTTATTGGTTATCGGTATCCGATCCGGGTGAAACGGCCCAAAATGATGTATGGCCGGATAAGACAATGTAGCGGAAAGGTACCCCTAACCCGAGTTTAAGCCACCGGGGTGTGCCCGGGTCGACCTTTCAATTTCCTTGATTGTCCTTGCGACCGATATTCGAACCTTACGTCTTTATTTTGCATGCTTGAAAAGATTTCTTTGGGATTCAGAAAAAAAAACAGAGGCCTCAATTGTGTTTCTCTTTTAACTTAATACCGACCAGTTTTGACGACCAGTTTGGTCTAGTGTAGTGGCGCTGCCTCTTGATCGACGGGTCCTGGGTTCGATTCCCAGTCGGGGCAAATATTTGTGCAAAAAGCAAATGTTTGTTCTTGGGTCATGGTTATTTGTTTGTCTTTATGTGTGTTCCGAGGGACCCACGACACAAGGGAAAACCTTAATGTGGGCCTTTGAGTGTGTAACGTTTATTATTATTATTATTAATAAAAACAGTGTAGTGACCGCCATTCTTTCTATCTTCTGCTATTCTTCTTCTTCTTATCGTGTAGGTATAGTCCAGTATGTAGCGAACTTCGCTAACCCTGGTATCAGAATTTTCAAACCGCACAATGGCCTCTGACTTGGGTTTAACAACTGTAGTCAATCGACAACAGCCGGTACCGACAGCTTAACGTGCCCTCAGAAGCACGGAAACGCTCGTGATAAATTGCCACTTTGGTCACCCATCAGGTTCCCTGCCTCTGTGTACGTTTCTTAACCTCAATGATCGGTTGAGATCAGTGAGAGCCACTGGGCTACGAATTTTTCTAATAAAATAAATCCTTAGAAACTCATAAATAACATAGTAGGTATCCAAAATAAATGGGACATGTTTTTCGATACACTGTATTTTCGATATCTCTTTATTATTAGGTTTTTCGGCTATTGTATTCTTTATAAAGAGAAATTGAAGAACGTGACATACTACCTATAGTGTTAACCCGAAATAAATTAGGAGCGGGACAGGCGAATGATGATGACCGCAAAAAGTGATGATGAACGCTCTTTACTTCTTCTACTTCAATTACTCAATCTCCTAAGTAGAATTCAGTTTGTTAAAACTCAGTTGCAGAAACGTTCATGTAAGTTTATTAAACTAAAATTGCTACGGAAACCTAGTATGTCAAATTAAAATTTAATAAAATATGCCTCATCAGTTTTCTAGTAATACAACTCATCCTCTTGAGTTGTTGCCAAAATTTTGTCTAGATATCTCAGGAAGGCACCCATGTTGTCGCATATCTGAAACAAAAGGATCTCATTTATTTCAAACGATAAAGCACAGTAGTCCAAAAGGCTGGAGACTGGTTTGATTATAAATCACAAGCATCCCGCTCGAGACTTCGTTCCCGTGGGAATTCGGGAAAATTAGGTAGCCTATGTTACTCAGGGATAATGTAGCATCCTAATGGTGAAAGAATTTTTGAAATCGGTCCAGTAGTTTCGGAGCCTATTCGTTCATACAAAAATACAAATCTTTCCTCTTTATAATATTAGTATAGATAAAACATTACGTTTCGAAAAAACTTAACACGGTCAATAATTAAGAAAATGATGAGAAAAAAAACACAATCTGCATACTTCATCAAAGGCGCCGTGATTTTTTTTCTACTTAGGCTACTTAGCCCAAATTTTTCGGTTCAGTTCGGTTCTTTTACTTCAGAATATTGAAAATTACTTATTTTGTGTAAAATTCAATTGCACTTTTTCTTAATGTTTTTATTTTAATAGAGTCAACGACATCCTCGTAACAAGATAACAAAAATGGCCATGTACACAGCACATCAGTTTATACATTTTGACCTTAACGTAGCCTTTATCTCAATCGTAATACCACCGGCTTTCGTAGTGCAAATGGGTAACCTGACGTGCTGCTGTCTGTACAAAAGTAAACTAAACTCCTTTTTCGTTCTGTCCGACGCCGGGTACGTCCGGTACATTCGAGCCGGTCATTCCTTCCGGTACATTGTCTTATCCGGCCCAGTAGCGGCGATCAATCATGTCCGGACGTCGTCGGCGACCCGGCTGCCATGAGCTCTTTACATGTGTTGCGATGGGGCGACGAAACAAGCTTTTATCGAGCCAGATTAATTGTAAAATTTGTGCTATTGTATCGATTTAAAAAAAAACTTCATAATTTTTCTGTTTGTTGTTTTGTTTTCAATTCAGAAATAATTCTAATATTAACAATTTTGTATCACCCCCGACATTTGATTGCTTATAACTTTTTAACAGCTGAACCATTTTTAATAAAATAAAACTTAGAAACATCTCGATTACTCAATTTAAATAAAAAAACCCGCATCAAAATCGGTCCATTTGTAGAGCTACGATACCACAGACAAACACACACATCAAACTTATAACACCCCTCTTTTTTGCCGGGGGTTGAAAATAGACTGTCATTAGAACATTAGAATACTATCGGGATTGCCAGATTATGAACCATTCTGAGGGTTACTACGAGTAGATTAGGATAACACACTAAAACGTTGAAATTTTAGGTGGTCTGAAACGCAGAAATGTTTGGTGGTCTAAAACGTTGAAATTCCCGTATTGCAGCGTCTTTGATTGTTTACCATTGTATTGCGTGCGCCATATTACTTAAGGCGATTAGAGTCGTCAATGACCTTGACGTTTGAGCCCTCTGCCCCGCGCGCCACAACCCGCACCCCGCAAGAAAACACCGGTCAAAGAATACACAGGCGTAGAATGTACAGAAGCGCACTCCATACATTACTGCCTATCACTTGAGTTTGTATTGATGAATCTAACTAGGTACTTCTAATAACAAAAGATGTCGGTGTATGTAAGTAATTATACTTAATCTAAGTTGAATTATTTTGATTGCCGCAATCGACGTAATGCTATTATTCGACAATTCTGGCATTCTCACCGGTCGCATTTATACAGGGTGGAATTTTTTAACGTCTCCTGGAGGGAAAGTACTCTAAATAAATATAATAAATATATATAAATCTTAATAAATATATATTTGTGATATATTTTTAGTGCATAAATAGTCAACTTATTTATAATTATTATTTAATTAATATTTGCGCCTTTCCCGCATTTCAATCTATAACTCCTATACCATAAGGTTGCCTGGAAGAAATTGTTGTTAAGCAATAAGGCCGCCTATTTGTATACATTATTTGAAATTTATTTATTTATTTTAACTTAATGCACTAAAGTACATGGGCGGACTTAATGCCTAATGGCATTATCTACCAGTCTACCTTAGGGTGATTGGGAGATGTACGTGGTAGGTGCATATCACAAATATAAGGAAATTCGCTGTATAAACATATTCTGTAATCCTATGTGTGCAATAAAGAATATTGTATTGTGTATTGTAAATACTGTAGATAGAAAATTTTACTCAAAGGAAACATTCCTTTATTTTTAATAATAGAGCGGGACCCAAGGAGAATAAAGTTCATTTCCGTTTGTTAGAGACATTTGATCTTTACGATTGACCCTATCGATCGATACCATAAAAGTGCAGGGTGTTATTTTTTTGAATTTAAGCCGGTTCGATTCCCGGGTGTGGCAAGCGAAATTTCGAAAATCCTTGAATGCTGTTTTGTTTCTTATAGAGCGGGACCTATTCGTAAAAAAGTCTTTAAATAACGATTTTCGTGGGACTTACCTCCGCCATACGAACTACTGGTATGTACTTATTCGGCATATTTTCCTGAACACAAAAAGTGCGGTAGTCACTTTCTAAGGGTATGGAGGGGGTAGCTATGACGTGACGTATTTTATTTACGCTATATTTAGATAACTACTGGACAGATTTACTTAAATAGGGTCTCAAATGAAAGATAATTTAATGAACATTGTTTTATTCTAAAGATTCATTAGTGTAAACCTAGTAACAAAATAAATATTTTCAAAAAACGACATTATGTAAAATTAAACTTTTTTTACTGTGTGAAAAGAACAGAAACCGTTAGGATTACGGTAATTTAGCTCATTATAAAAAAATAGCTACACTTATCAGCATTCTAATGAACCTAAAAACGTTTAAGTCGAGCTATAAACAACGGAACTGCAGTCGTCTAAGTGAGCGTGGGTAGCGCCGAACTGACTACGGTACTTAGATTTTGGTACGAATAATCTTGAAAATAACGTGACAAAACGGGTAGAATCACAGCAAAATGAAAAAATATTATGAACAGGCATCATTTTTTTTAACAGGCATCATTTTTTTGTCAAAAAATTTCTTCATTTTGTTACGAACTATTTTCAAAAATTCTCGTAACAAAAATAACGCTTCGTATCGTATCGAAATAAAACTCTTCATACTTGCACGTACTTGCGTTATATTTCAAAACAAATGACTCAATGGTACTGGTCTGTACTGATGGACATGAGAGTGAAAACGTACGCACTCGGGGCAGAAGTAGGTCGCTGACGTGCGAGAGTGGACAGCCGCCATTATATTTTTTACATCGGCAACACTGAGATTCATTCCGAGGAATCCCTGCACCGTGCTGCGCCTTGAATTTTGGCACTTGTCGCTTCATTCATTTGAAATCATTTGGTCAGGCCTATGACACTGTTAGTACCAATAGCTGCGAAATGGCGCTGCTATCGCCTTTAATTCGCCATCTTGTGACGTCATGCTGTATGTCAAGATAACCTCAAACTGTCATGATGGCGTCTTGTCACTGAGTTAAGTGCACGCTAGGGTAACCAACTTTTTTTCATGAAATAAAGTATATTAAGGTGGGAGAAGGTAAAAAAAAGGTATTAGATAAAATAAAACAGCATTCGTTATTGTTTTACTTAAATACATGTTTTTTTGAACTTTTTGCATATTTTATTAACTTGTTGTCTTTTTAAAACTTTTATCTGCCTCGATACAGTCAAAATTATAATTGAACATATTAAGAGTTAATTTTTAATTAAATTTAACATGGCTTTGTTTCTGTCGTCTCTACATTTAGTCTTAATGACTGAAAAAACTCTTTCGGAGACAGAATATAGGAATGAGATTTTTTTTTTATTTACAAATTCTTGGTCAGTGTTTGTGTTTGACAATGATAACAAATGGCACCAATTTTGGTCGCTTCTCATTTCTATAAAATATTTTTCTTATAAAACTTTTTCAATTAATTTGAAGTTAATTAATTATGAATATAATGCATTCATATCAATAGTAAGTCTATGCAAATTTTTAAGTTGGGTCAAATGTGACCAAAATTTTAATAACAAACAGCTTCTTAAACACAGCCAGTCGGTGTCTTTAAATCAAACCATTTGTGTAAAAAGCAGATGTTTGTTCTCGGGTCATGGGTGTTTGTCTTTGTGTGTATTCCAAGGGACCCACGACACAAGAGAAAATCTTAGTGTGGGCCTTTGAGTGTGTAGCGTAGCGTTTATTTTGACAAAACCCAATTCGATGAAGAAGGCAAGAGAATTCGCTTTTCTTACCCATGTCTCTTCACTGAATACGGAATTGCTCTGGGCGAACCACTGAGTAAAGTAGGGAAGTCCATAAAATCTGTTACGCATTATTCTTAATTGGACACACTGTACCTATTATTTAAATTTTCAAATTCAAAACTTTCCACCACAAAGAGCAGAGAGAGTAATGTGTAACCGTGTAATGACACTGGGGTTACCAAAAAAGATAACAATTCAATAATTATAGGAGTCTTTCAAGTTGTCTGACAGCCCCCGCCAAAAGGGTCAGACGTTGATAGCTATCAAATTTTTTCAATGATTATAGTCATTGAAAAATATTATTTATTCTTTTACTTTTCCATTGATTATCATTGAACCATTTTGAAAACATGAGAGTGTTAAAAGTGTCACCTGGGTGTAACTCAAAAAAGTTATTATCCACATTTTTTTCACAGAATGGCTGATTACCATTTATTATAAAGTAAAGTGTTCTGCGCTACATGATATTGACGGAATTGTGGCAACACATATGGGTCTATATTTGAGAATCTATCTATTCACTTTTATTTACTAGTTCTGGAAATTGGTTAAGCCTTTAGCGAAGTGCCTATTCACTTGTAAAACAACTCAACTATAAGTACCATAACCTTACCTCTCGTGAACTGACTAGATATCTTACCACTGCAATACAGATTTATTCCTAGTGCAGGGTGAGTCGGCTGACAGTCTGTCCCATGAAGAAACCCAATAGGCATATTTATTGCACACTGTACTTTAAAACTGTACCTACTGCTTTTAAATGAATAAAATGTTACTTATTACTACCTAGCAGCATGTCAGAGATTTATTTTCATTAATGTTCTGGTTTATTTAGTTATATCTAGATAATACCACAAACAACATAACAAAATATTCCCTGCGATTGGATATGTATCTATTATCTTATTTTATTATTTAATGAAACTATGTATTTAACAAATCAATCAGGGTCAAAAACATTTGATTCGTGTAATGTAACTTTAACCATAGCATGTCATATTACATAATCTAGTTATCTGAAAAGGAGATGCTTAAAACAATTGCATTAGAATTTTTAACTATGTCTGTTTAATGTGCAATCATCCTCCAAGAACAGGCAAAAAATTAAACTTAGAGGGTACCAAACTAGTAGCTGTTACGTAGCAACAACATAAAGGCAACAGTTACTCAAGAGTCTGTTTCGATTCATGTATGATTTATTAAAATGGGCCAAAGATTCAAATAAAAAAAGCTTTATTAATGCTTTTAAACTAGCAAAATTTAGGGCTCCTCATGAAGCTAAAGAACTTTTTTATAGGAACCCATATCAAACATCAACTATGTTTTTTAGTTTTAAAAGGCGATATCAGCGCAATTTCGCAGCTATTGGTACTAACAGTGTCATAGGCCTGACCAAATGATTTCAAATGAATGAAGCGACAAGTGCCAAAGTTCACGTCGCAGCACGGTGCAGGGATTCCTCCGAATGAATCTCAGTGTTGCCGATGTAAAAAATATAATGGCGGCTGTACACTCTCGCACGCCAGCGACCTGCCTCTGCCTCGAGTGCGTACGTTTACACTCTCATACCCATCAGTACAGACCAGTACCATTGAGTCCTTTGTTTTAAAATATAACGCAAGTACGTGCAAGTATGAAGAGTTTTATTTCGATACGATACGAAGCGTTATTTTGGTTACGAGAATTTTTGAAAATAGTTCGTAACAAAATGAAGAAAATTTTTTGACAAAAAGAAATGCCTGTTAATAAAAATTATGCCTGTTCATAATACTTTTTCATTTTGCTGTGATTCTACCCGTTTTGTCACGCGCTACCCACGCTCACTTAGACGACTGCAGTTCCGTTGTTTATAGCTCGACTTAAACGTTTTTAGGTTCATTAGAATGCTGATAAGTGTAGCTATTTTTTTATAATGAGCTAAATTACCGTAATCCTAACGGTTTCTGTTCTTTTCACACAGTAAAAAAAGTTTAATTTTACATAATGTCGTTTTTTGAAAATATTTATTTTGTTACTAGGTTTACACTAATGAATCTTTAGAATAAAACAATGTTCATTAAATTATCTTTCATTTGAGACCCTATTTAAGTAAATCTGTCCAGTAGTTATCTAAATATAGCGTAAATAAAATACGTCACGTCATAGCTACCCCCTCCATACCCTTAGAGGCTTAGAAAGTGACTACCGCACTTTTTGTGTTCAGGAAAATATGCCGAATAAGTACATACCAGTAGTTCGTATGGCGGAGGTAAGTCCCACGAAAATCGTTATTTGAAGACTTTTTTACGAATAGGTCCCGCTCTATAAGAAACAAAACAGCATTCAAGGATTTTCGAAATTTCGCTTGCCACACCCGGGAATCGAACCGGCATAAATTCAAAAAAATAACACCCTGCACTTTTATGGTATCGATCGATAGGGTCAATCGTAAAGATCAAATGTCTCTAACAAACATGGTAAATCAGATGAAAAGAGAACCAATAAACTACATAAAACCTAACGATGGGACCCTTAAGTAAAAGTGCTTTAACACGTCCCATCAAATTTGTAAGCTTAGATTTAATGGTCTTCCTTTCACTTAATTTACTATGTTTGTTAGGGAGATTTATCCTTACGATGGACCTTATCGATCAATACTATTAAAGTACAGGGTGCTCTTTTTGGATTTTAGCTGGTTCGATTCCGGGTGTGGCAAGCGAATTTTCGAAAATTGTTCAGTGTCATGGGCTGATTCACCACCTGAGAGGATAAGATCGAATTACTTAACACCCTATACATATTATATATATTCAATCATATAGATTTAGATCCGCATAAGTACCTACTTAATACAATTAAATTTCGTCAAACGTCTATAAGCGCAAAATAATCAAATATTACGACTAGATTACAAACTTATAATAGTAGGTACAATTAGCGTCCACGCGCGAGCTATACCGTAACACAATAATATCGTCTGACTGCACTACTCTCTAAGCACACTAATACATAAATATACTGTGTCAACGCACACAGGCAAACAGAAAATACGCTTTATCGCTCGTAAAAGTTTGGATACGAGTGACACAGCCGTCCCGTCGGAATGCCAGCGGAGGACTGCCGCCCGCGCCCGCGCAGACCACCCTCTGCAACTAAACGTTCGGATTTCCGTTTTTCGTAACTTTTGAATGAAAATATTGTTCGATTTACAAAATTTTAACGTTGAGTTTCAAGAAAAAGGGATTCTTAATTAATTAGTATAAGAATATTTCCATATATCATAGCCGTTTAGGAGCATTAAGGAATTTAAGTCAAAAATCGATGTCTCGTGGTATTTTTTTTAAATACAATACAAAGACGTAAAAAAAAAATACTGACGTTACACATGTAGTCCTTGAACAGATGTTTCACATTTTTTTTTTTCAACTTTCCCTGGCCAGTCATAAATGAGAAGTAAGCTTTACAAAATGCTCAATATTCGGAAATTGAGGGATCTAATCGCCTTAACTCATCTAGACAGATTTAGTAAACAGTTATTTTTCTCAGCAGTGGGGCTCAAACATAAGAAAAAAACTACAGAAAACAACTAAAGTTTAGTTCCCCTAAAGTGTGTCCTTCTAAATTTATTAAGCACCGTACTGTATGGACTGTATGTAAGCAACAAAATTTTTATTTTTGAATTATTTTTGGCCCGCTGCTGAAGAAACCCCTTTTTGAGACTTTCGCTTACTTACTGGCCACAAAATTATCTTCGTTTGGTCAAAGGTCGGGAAAAACGCGGTTGTCCTTCTAAAGTACGCTTGAGTTATTTTTACGGAATAGGGACTCATATTCGAAGGGCTCACTGGACCCTATTAGGCTCGGCTTCAAACCGGACCCTGTTTTAAGACCCCTCCCTTTGATTCCGACGTTTTATGTTGAGAGATCAAATAGTATCATTAAAATCGAACAACAAATTGCAAAGAACTGTTTTTCTTGAGGTTACATTCATTTTCGGCCCACAGAAAAACGTTTCTGTTTGTGTGTCTACATGTAAACGTATTGTTTTGTTTATTTTCTACTTTGTAATCTTCAGTCAAGATATTGAAATTCGGTTAGAATAGAAGTTCTATAGATATTAAGGCCAGTGTTCACCAAAAATTTAACCAACGATTAGCAGCTAACCAGAGATTTGACAATGTCATTTTCATACATTTTTTGACATTTTGTCTGATTAGCTTCTAAACGCGGTTTAACCGTTGGTTGTATTTTTGGTGAACACGGGTCTTAGACACATAAGTGGATATAACGTAAGAATCAAACGACTTTAATCCAACAACACCATCAGCAAATAACCTAAAACTAATGCGTCATCTAGGACCTCCTGAAGATAACGCATAACTAATGCGTTATCTTCAGGAGGTTAGTGACCATTTCTTATCGGTGATTTTTTTTGAAGCGCTATGTTTTGAGGAATGTGAGACCATCTTAGGAGTAACACTTTCGGACAAAGAAGAATTGATGGAGATATCACGTAAAAAATATACAAAAAAAATATCATCGTATTGAAAACCTTCTTCTTTTTTCAGTCTCTATCTCTAGCTAGACTCTTTTTTAAAACATTTGTTAATGAACTACTAATGCGCTACAATCAACTTAACAAATACGCTTAATTTAAGCTTTGGCTTACAATAAAAAATCTTAAACCTAATGAAACATACTTACCTCAATAAATACGTTATTCGAGTATTAATTACCACATCGCTAATGCTCAGTTCATTCTATAGTCCCACAATAGTGTAACCCGACTAAATAATAATGTAGGGCGTAACCACACTAAAGTCCATCCATAAATAAAAGTCTTAAAAGGTAAACAAATATGGCGGAATGTGTAACCATAGACTACTATAGTGATGTGGTGTATGTCGAATAATGTCGATGTCGGCAAAATTACTAAGTGCATTTCTGCTATTGCTATTTAAGGCAATAGAATAGGTGAAGAAGTAAAGAAGAACACAGATGAAGTAAAATACATTTATTACAAATAGCATTTGTGCGAGGTGTCGTTAGAGTTGAAAGCCAAGTTGTGGAGTATTTGAAAGCTGTTGAGTAGTTGTTTTTTTCTGTGTGCGGTGTTCTAGTAATCTCATTGAAAATGCTTTTTTGCTAGATAACCGGACAGAATTGAAAACATGACCATTTACAATAAAATTTTTACCATTTAATGACAAGTTCTTTATTTGCCTCTGACATGTATGCAACAATATGTTTCGGCAAACAATGTTTTTTTTTTTAATTTGGCGCACCGGAATAGCCTCAAGTTTTTATCGATATGAAAGAACATCCCATCCCTATCCACCAAAGACAATACAGAGTATTTAAAATGTCAGTTGTAGGTTTGAAATTACAGCGATCTCGTTTTTCTGCAAAAAAATAAGTATTTTACGATAAAATGGACATATTATTATAGAAATAATGGTGTTGCACGTGATTACCTAGATGTTACAACAATTACTTACTTGTTATTGCGTGTGATTACACCAGGAATGTGTATTTTTCTTCCGGTAACAGGTTTGTTTACAACTTAAGACTTTTAATTATGGATCGACTTTAGTTGTACTAATTAGAGGGCCACAGTACCTATTCGAATAGGTAATCTGTCTGCTTTGATTCAGTAATTAATCGTTTAGTACACAAATATCATATGCATTGGAGCTTACATTATGTCTGATGCATTACTGGGACTTAGGGGGTGTTATTAAACAAATGTAATGCAACTATGAATTAATCTGGTCAGGTTCATATTAGCATTGTCTCGAAAGTCAAATAGCATGCATTTTGTAACCTCTCTAATGGATTATATTCAATAGCGTAATCTAAATGAGAAAAATCAAAACTTTTTTTAAAGCTCTCTTTTAATAACAATTATTACACCCCAAAAATTAACAAAAAAAAATTAAAAATTATTACACCTTTTTTTGGACTTGTAACTAACAGACGATGTTTGCGAATCGGCTTTAAAGATATATTTTTTTCAATAAAGGATTGACTTGTCTTCACACAATATAACATAACTGAATTTTTTTTTATGTATCACCCCCGACATTAGATTGCTTATAACTTTTAAACGGCTGAACAGATTTTAAACAAATATAGTTAAGAACCATCCCGATTACGTCAGCTTTCAAACAAAAAAAACTATATCGAAATCAGTCCAGTCACACAGATACACACGTCAAACTTATAACACCTCTCTTTTTATGGGGATTAAAAACGGTAAACAGAGTACTGTAATAAAATAATTATTTAAAACGAGCCGCTCAAGTTTTCCCAACAAATAACTGACGCGTCTAGAACATGGAAACTTCATATTGTAGCTAAAGACAACTCCTGTACGAGGGAAGGATATTATTATATGAAGAGTCTGAAAACTATCATAGTAAGACCCCCGGCTCTCAATAGAGATATTGCAATACATAGAGGTATTACATGTTCTCTGTTCAGGTAGTATGTAGGTAAAATGAAAATTTCATACATTATCATTACAGATAGTGAATACGTAGTCGTATCCCTGCTCGGTGAAATGTAGATACCATTTTTTGTTATCTTTCTGGAATTCTTTCCACATTTGAAAAGTGAAATATATATTTTTTTGTACTTTTAGAACGATCGTAAATTTCCAATTGACCGAGTTTGTTACGAATTTTGTGTTGATGTTAAAGTCAAACGCTCATACAAAATCAGCGAACAAGAAGTTATTGGCTGTCTGCTTTTTGTTTGCTATGGTGGCAGGCATTTAAAAAATGAAAACGATGAAGGGTTCTAAATTATAAATATTGGCTCTCCATTATTGGGCTTTGTTTATTTTATTTTTTGTTTGAAATTTGCATTTTAGACATTATTTTTGTATCTATCGAAACTGTGGAACTGATGGGAGCCGACTTTAAGTGACAGTAAACAGTTTACAATTGGAGAATGTCCAGAGATTTCGTTACATCTATTTCCCCTAATGTCCCATTCCCCGAAAGTCTCATTCCCTAAATATCATATTCCTCGAATTTTCAGTCTCTTTCATTCGTCCAAGTCTTAGCTTAGACTCTTAAGCCTTAGAGGCTAAGATTGCTTGCACGTAGTTTGTAGGTTTGGTTCAGCAGCTAACGCAGCTTCTGAAGACTTAGTTAAAGAAGCAGCTAAACAGTCAATGTTGAACTACTAAGTTCATAATTTTGCGAACTATTTATGTTGATTAAAGCGAGCATTATTGTTATTATGGCCATAATGGCTATCTATATAATATCCATGTAGGGTTGCTAGATATTAGTAAAAGCCACAGGCATAGTTCATGTTTGGTCAAATTAGTCAGTGTCCAACCAGCCTGGCTTTTATAGGCTCCACTTATCACAATAAACTAAGTGAGAATGCGACTCATCTTTTCCTAAGAATAAAAAATGTGTAACAGGAATTAGGTATGCAACAGGAATTACATAAAATAAAACAATAAACAATTGCATAAGCTCTCCTCTATAAATTTTGATTTCTTTGTTACCAACCTGTGTTATTTTCTATTTCTATTTATGTGCAATTAAAGTGCTTACATTCATACATACACGATACCGAATTTTGGTTTAACTGACTGATCCTAGCTTTCCTGCAAGACTTGGTAACCCTGCATCAGAGGCTCCTCCAAGCAAGTCCAACGAAGTTACTGTATGGGAGAATGGAAGACCAAGTTAGACTGGTCAGCAACTGAGACGTACTATAACGTCTATCATTTCCAATTGCAATAGATTCTGCAAAGGTAGATACAGGAATATTGCGGTAGGTTCGCTGTATGTACTTAGAAGATTGAACAAAATTATTTCCTATAGATTCTATTTATGTTAAATTATTTTTGGCTTATGAACTGTAGCTATTAATGTATAGGTTGTGAGACAATCGTATTATTCATAAAAATCTTTGAGAGTTGTTTCCGAGAAACAGCAATTTTGATTGCTTATTATTCATAAAAATCTTTGAGAGTTGTTTCCGAGAAACAGCAATTTTGATTGCTTATTATTCATAAAAATCTTTGAGAGTTGTTTCCGAGAAACAGCAATTTTGATTGCTCGCTTAAAGTAACAATTATACTGTTATAACAGTGCATGTACATTTTGACAATTATTACAGAACCACAATGTAATCAATTGCGTTAAAATCTAATAATTGCGTTAAAATTACAAAAAAATAAACATACTACATGTCATTAATCCTTCCTAATTCTTTCTTTTTTAAATCATAAAAAGATACCAGCGATTGCATACGTTTTAAGATGATGATGATAAATTGTAAATTAACTGCTACAACGTTATCCCTCACAGATGGAACTTTAGTTTTCTTCATAGAGCACGTAGTTTTTTTATTGTTTTCTTATACACAGTAACTTACTGACTCAAATAGACTGTAATTGCAAAAGTATTGTGCATGGTAACGTTATTTCAATGTTATCGTATCAGATGGGTGGGACTCCCCCATTCTAAAAAGGTGGATGTAGCTCCATAATTCCTGATTAATTTTGCGCCCATTGATTGTCTTGTTTTGTCTACTATTTAATAGACCCGCCCGAAATAAATTATTTTGAATTTAATTTAACATCTCTTAGTAGCTTTAAAGTTATCCCAATACGGGCACGTGGGTGTGCCAGTGTGCCTGATTTATTTAACAAACTTTATTCTTTGTACACACACACACACACATACATATAAATTACAAAAGATTTGTACACATAATTTACATGTAATTTGTACACTCACATACATATAAATTACAAAAGAGAAAGGAGATGTTTGGACGACCGCAACTCAGGTTACCACACGCGTGCACTCTTTGCTCTTTTGATAAGAGCGGTTTTGCAATGAAAATGGAGTAACCTGATGCGCTGGCCTCTGTACAACGGCGAGCTTAACTCAGGCAATGATAAGTTTTCTTACAGCTAACCTATGTGAGAGGGAGAGGCAGTTTGGCAACAATACCAATATCCCTAAAAAAGAAAAAATATCTATTTTGTTTTTCAGTGTATGTATTTATTTTTCTACCACCTGCGTCTACATTGACAACGGTCACTGCTCGGCGAATAGAGTACGTGCAAACTTTATTAGAAAATATCAAAACAAAAGCTCTAAGCTATCAATAGAAACACTTCTTCTCGTATTTCCAAGGTACTAAGATGTCTCGTCCCCGTCTTTTTGTTGCTACAATGCATTTTTCCAATATTACTCCGTACTGGGCAAACATCAGCTCTGATCTCCTTTGTGTTCGGACCACTATGCGTATACAAAGTTGTTTATTGTGAACTCTATTACAAATACATAAGCTGCATTATGAGCAGTCTCAGTGCAGGAAAAAGGTCAGCATCAGACAAGCAATATCTTGGATGTTTAAAGATTGTTTGCATTTTCTGTGAGGCTAATAGAAAATAATACATTTGATGTAGCATATTGGCTGACTACAAAAGCACGGAAAAAAAATTTTCATGTTTGCAACGTGTATCCTTGTCGGATTTGGGTACTATAAAAGCAATTTGGTCTAAGTCTTAATAATCATCTATTAAAATAATTTGTTTCCATTAAAATAAACTCTAGAAAAAAACATGTACTTGGAGAGTGTGCTCAGAGGCGACATGAGCTCATTCCGCCTGCCCCTTTTTTCCATCGGACGTCCAGACGCACTGCGGGGTACAACCCTTATCTTGTCGAGATCCCTTGAATACGTACTGAGCGCTATTCTTCATCTTTTATATTGCGCACTGCCAGGGAGTGGAATTCCCTGCCGGCGTCTGTATTTCCGAGTTCATACAACCCAAATATCTTTAAAGTACGAGTGAATAGGCTTCTTCTGGGTGAGCTCGCTACATCCTCGACCACATCTTTGCCCTAAGCTAGATTGTGGTCAAGAGCGAACCCATTTTTAATAAATAAATAAAAAAACATGGTTTTTCTCGGGTCTTGGGTGTTTCGTTTGTCTTTATGTGTATTCTAAACGGTTCCACGACACAAGGGAAATCTAAGTGTGGCCATTTGAGTATGAGGCGTTAATTTATAAATTTATTGACTTAAACATAAATAGCCTGACTTATTTCAGAACAAAACACTGGTCTAAGTGAGTGCCTGTAAACCAATACCCGCACAGTGGGCGCTCGACTAAAATGGTACTGCCAAAATTGCGCTGCACGAAATCTAACATGCATTCATAGTGAAACGTGTTCCGGACCGTGTTCCGGAGGTGAATTGAATTCGAACTCGTATTCGGACTTGGCGAGTTCGAATATTGAGAGCCTCTTAGCTCGGTGGAATTGTAACTAGTAGGTGAAGTGAACTTGGCACTTCAAGCTCTTGGAACTAAAGAAATTGCCGGTCTAAGATTCTCGTCATTTAGCACCGATCTTGTAACCGTAATTAAAAATTAAAACAGACAAAGAATTATCTTGGTGTGTAAACTGATACAAATAGAATAATTTTGTAAAATTACTTTATTTATTACAATACAATACAATATACTTTATTGCACTCCAACATCTTTATCTCGAGATGACTGTAATGCTAGTTGACACCTTTATGCTTAACAGTATCCAAATAGACTAAAGCCAATAAGTTACGCTGCCTGCTCAATTTCTTCATCAATCAGTCTATAACGAATTTTATACGCCCAAATTTTCAGAAAATACGTATTATGATAATAATGTGACTAATTCCTTTCTCCACAATATAATAATTGTTAACTTGAAAGTCCACCAACCTTTCAAGTTTCTCTCTCTCTAAAGATTATTTAATCTTTAGCAAAAATTAGCCAACGACCGTAGTCGCTGGCTCTGACAATGATCTTCCTCAAGGATTAATGTCTTAATTCGATCTCTCTAGAGACTATTTAATCTCTTTATAAAATAGCCAATGACCGTAGTCATTGGCAATGGCAATGGTCTTTCCCAAGGATCCCTACGTTGTGTTTATTTTGGTCATATAGTACCCAGAGCCTTTTTAAGTACTTTGGTATCTCAATCTTTGCTTATTCGTTGCCAGTCTCTTCAACACCCCTGAATAAGCAATTTTGGTTAGACAAGCATATAGTTTATGGGGGTGAAGAGGAAGGGAGCTCCGGCCACCGCTCCCTTCTATGGTCGACATCCTATCTTCTACTATGCGGATTGTGAGGCGACCCCCACCGGCAACAATTGATCCCTTCAGTATCGTTGCAGTCCGAAAACTGTTTGAGGAACGTTGCAGTCCGAAGACTGTTTGAGGGATCGGCACAACCACTTCTGTGGCTGAAACCGATCGGGTGGGTCTTGCCCGAGAACTCCAAAGCAATTGGCAGCTCCCTTGGTTGGGTCATAGCCCGGACTGCCTGCGCTACGATCCTTCGGCAAGGTCTTACGTCATGCAGTATCGTTTATAGTCAGCTCCCCGACTCTAATTAGTGTATTTTATGTCGGCTGCCCGACAAGTTTATTTTAAGTCGGCTTCCCGACGCCCATGTTGAAGACCGCCTTCCGGCTCTTCAAGAGCTCGAGTCGTAACTCCAGTGTTTAGTGTGTGTTTTCAGTAAATCAATACCGAAAGGCTGTTCGCCGAAGCTACTACTGCCTGAGGTTACATTTCTTTAAGGTTGGTGACCCAACCGTTATTGTATGTTTTCCAGTAAACCAATACCGAAAGGCTGTTCGCCGAAGCTACTACCGCCTGAAGTTACATTTCTTTATAGTTGGTGCCCCAACCGTAATGCTTTCGAAGACTGTTCACCGCAGTTACTATTGTCTGTTTCTCGTTCTCAAAAAGAACGGTAAAAACTTACCTACATATATTTATAGTTGGTGCCCCAACATAATATTCCATCTTATAGATCTTATAGATTTTAATGTATCGTCCCTTTGTCGGCGTGCACGCCTTTTTTTATTCTTAAAAGTGTCGTAATCAGGTCTGCAAACCACATTCCGTACCTTTTCATGTGTCTTTCTCATTATCTGAAACCAGACCAAGCTCCCAGCACAATTTCCAAAAATCGGATTTCCGATTTTGGATTTTGGATTTCCGATTTTGGATTTCCGATTTTGGATTTCCGATTTTGGATTTCCGATTTTGGATTTCCGATTTTGTACATGACATGATATGTGAATTGTATCTCTTCACTGAGGCTGTTACGACATCTCCTAGGTATCTCCTCTCCGATATCATTCACACATGTCTAAGTAGAGCCAAGTCCCTACCCGACATGTTTTAGTAATATTGTATTTCATCATTGAGGCTATTACGATATCCACTTGATATCTCCTCTCTGACAACATTTACTCACGTCTCGGCGGGTCCGTGTCCCCGCCTATACATATATGAACGAGTTTAAATGATCGTCCGCGTTTTCATACAAAAAAAGAAAATCTTAATACAGGAACGATATAAAATTTTATTTTGATGGAATTAGATAGAGCTCAGGTTAAGAACAAGTCCTATCATATTCCCAAAACAATATTGATCTTCCAACAATATTAAGATTGAAATATAAGTCCCCAACTTAATATTTCAATCCGTCAGGGGCATGTCGTTACATTAACTATTGTGAAATATAATTTAAAAAGTTAAAAACCTAAGCCACAGTCGGGTTCCCATACGACAAACGTCCAAAATATAGCATTTTTTAAATAACTTTTGTTACTGCTCTATTTCAAAAACTATACAATGAATACATTTCAAACTCAAAACATATTTAAAACATACTTCACATTAATTTACAAAAAGATGGTAAAGATATTTAAACAGAAGCTCGCACTCGAACTGCTTTTGTGACATTTACCGGGTTATTTGTCGTAGAATTTCTGTTATTATTTACACGATGACTCTGAAATGTTAGTATACGTGCGTTAGACATATATGTCTTCGTTTTATTATATATCACAGTAATTCTATGACAAATAACCAGGTAAATGTCACAAAAATAGTTCGAGTGCCAGTTTCCGTTTAAATATCTTTAGCTTGAGTCCGACTCACTCTTGACTATTTTACATCAATTTTTTAGGTTAATTTTAAGATTGTTTAAAATATGTATCAATTTAGGAATGTACGCATTATATAGTTTTTGAAATAGAGCAGTGACAAAAGTTGTTAAAAAAATGCGATATTTTGGACGTTTGTTGTATGGAGACCCCACTGTGGTTTAAGTTTTTAAGTTTTTTTATGCTATTTTACAAAAGTTACTATTATAATACGTATTTCCTGAAAATTTGGTCATGCTGTATATAATAGTTTGAAAGATAGAGGGGCTGCGACTGAAACACCAAACGTACATATCAACTAGCGGACGCACTACATGGGAACTCCGTGTAACCTCTTTTAGGAAAGCTCCCACAATATCTGAAGATCATCTAACCAAACTTAGAGCTTCAATAGCTTTGTTTTTGCAAGAAAATCTTTGTAATAATGACTATACTGTCGTTAACCTGATGACAAATTTTTATTATCATTTTTAGCAGGGGGGGGTGTAGCGTCAGGTGGAGGGGGGGGAGAGAGAGTTGTGAGTTTTAAACACCACACCCAAAGGTATCATACCACATAAGTTTCAAAACTTTATTAATTTGTTTGTTTGAAAAACACAGAATTACCGAGCTATATGTAAAAAGCAAAAGTTTGTTCTCGGATCATGGGTGTTCGTTCTGTCTTTGTGTATGTTCCAAGGGACCCGCGACACAAGAGAAAACTTTAGTGTGAGCCTTTGAGTGAGTAACGTTTATTAATTACTCCAGACGGCCAACATTAAAGGCATTACAACCTTAATCCTCCGCTATATTTTATCGCACTTTATCGAAGCCCTTACAGAATACTTTGGTGAATTTCAGTGTAGTAATAAAATTGGCGAAAAACGGTCGGTTTGGCAGTAAAACGAGCGAAGATACGTTCTCGTTAGTAGGCAGTGCACGTCAGATACTAAAATCGTATATTGAGAACCTTGGAAATCTACGGGATTGGTGCCTTCTTGAATTTATAAAAAAATAATATTTGTTTGTTAATTGGGAATTTATTCTTTGTATTCTATCTTTAAGTTTCAATTTCGTTAAGGCCACTGTAGCTCGAAGAATTTGACAGACTTGATGTGAAAAATGAGCTAGATGCAGATGGCATCCTCAAGCTACGCAAAAACTATGGCTGGTAAAAAGCACTCTGCCCACTCCATTTGCTCCACTTTCAGAGAGCCTTCCACCTGGCCAAGGACTGTCTGTAAGTCGTTAAATCGACTCCGGACTCAAGTCGCCCAGAGCAAAGACAATCGGGTCAGACAGGGCTTTTCAAACGAAGCGGACCTGCTGTGTGAGTGCGGACAATGCCGCAGACCATGGCCCACTTAACTTCATGTTCTAAATGTCCGAAGACCAGTACCAACGAGGATTTAGGGAACGCCTCAGACAATGCTTTACTGGACAAACAAAATTAAGTCGTAATGAACCATCGACTCAAAAGAAGATCTTTTTTGAGACTATACCAAAAGTCTTGCGGCTGATATGAATGACAACGTAGTTAAAAACTGGAACTAAATTAATACTGATAAATCAAACCGTTCAACCAATAACATCGAGTCTCCGTGGTCAACAAAATTTAAAAAAAACTGCCAGAATTCTACGTCAAAAGAAAATGGCCGGGACAAATTCTCGGGTGAATGGCAAGCTCCGCAAAAAGGCTTTGCTGGCAACTTTTAAAGTTCATTCTCGTCGTCCGGTCCATTAGCTCGGACCCCGGGCCGCAGACCTTACGAAGCCGTAACTTTGTTCGGACGATAAAAATTAGTTTTGATAGAAACCTTATAAATCATAGCTGGCTTCTTGGCTGTTAGTTTTTACTTAACTTTATTATGTTCGCTGGGTTTTCTTGTATATAATATTCAGTTCCGAGAATGTAGTGTAAAAAAGGAATATTTACATTGAAAAGGATCTCGGTTAAGGTGTAACATTACATACATAGGTCCGCAGAGACCACTGACCCAACAAGGTTTTTTATAAAGCAATTCCTTTAAAGAAAGCGTAAATATGTTCAGTCTGTAAGAGCACTATAGTAGTGAACTCAATTGAATCCGGAATGAAAAGTTTGTACCAAGGGAAATTACGGAACTTACAATCGCCATTTTTATTTGCTGGTTTTGTAAGGAAAATTAAGAAAAGCTATTTTCTTTAGCAACCAGAGAATTTGAAATCAAAAAGTCATTGTAAAAATATTTAATTCATAAAAACTAATTAAGAATATGCTTAACAGACTAATAATTACCCAGTAATTTAATAATTTTGAACTTTTTTATAAATTTTACAACAATTGAACAGTAAAAACAAAAGTTTTATATGGACCTGATTTATACGTGGTGTAAAAAAATCGTGTTACTAGGGGTATTCTAAAAAAAATATCTAGAAATAGACATATTCACGCTTTTTATGATTTCGAACGTCGTTTCTACAATACTTACCTATAATTTTTTTTCCTCATTTTTTTTTTCTCTCAAGAACTACATAGTTCTACATAGTAGAAGGAGGGGATCAATCGCTTAATCGAAGCATTCTACGAGCAAATGGTCAATCGTTTAAGTCGCACGTAGGGACAAACTTTTATTTCATATTTCAATCTGAGGAAAATTAAATAAATCTAATTGAATCTTACCAGAATTTTTCTACACGTTATATACCTAAAATATTCTTTCATTCTAAACCTAAAACTCTAATGTATCTATAGTAGCGGAAACATCTCCCAGCTGAGGAGGTAAATCGTTAATTTTTATTGACGTTCCTGATCCAACCTTTTGCACAATCCCAATGGGCCAATCGTATCGTCTCCTTACGATCTATTTGCCACTTATTGTAACTACCTACAGCCCGCATTAACGCCTGTTTCCTTGGCCCGTCTTTTGTAAGGCTAATCAGGATTTGGTCGTCGTGAGAAATGTATATGTATCTATATAAGTACATGTATAAAAGGAAGTTGCGCGCTCCGCGTGTGATGGTTATCTGTTTCTAAAAAAATAATAGAAGTTACTTTATTAAATTTTATGTCACAACACAAAATATACTAAAGGTTACAAACAAAAAGTAGGATAGAAAAATTGACAGCTAGAATTACTTACTAAGTTCAGACAGCAGCACGTCAGGGTCGTCAGGTTACCTACTTGCACTACAAAAGCTGGCGCGGCGCTGAAACGAGCGAAATAAGGGAGCCCATACCATAAGAATAAATGCTTTTCAACATCATGTAGATATTTTTTTCCGGGAGATTTATGTGTGTATTACATCTTTACTAACCATGCAAAGCCGGAGTGGGTCGATAGTGAGATGCATGACATGAAACTGTAGTGAAACCAGCTGAAGTTTATGTTAAAACTGTGTTTCTGTGGGGGATACCCTTGAAGTATATTTCTGGGGTGAAATGACTTACATTTTTGTATCCAATCTTTCATTTTTCGTATATTTCGGCACCAGAAACTCATTTTACCCATTTCACATTTTTCCTAAAATGTTTGTCAGTACTTCCTAAGTTTATGCTGTCGACATTTCTATGTCGTTGACAACAAATCTCTTTTCATTTGGGCGCAATTTCCTCTGAGCCAGGCACACTTTCAAAAGACGCTGCCCGGACGAAAAACAAGAGGATTTTTGCAAAGTTTCTTGAGCCGTGTAATAAGCCTAAAAGGTCCTCCTTTGATTTTGGCACTCCCCTTCCAATGTGGAGTTTTTCATTTACCTTTGAAGGCTAGCGATTGAGTCAAGTCAAATCTGCGTTTGACCGCCCTTTCGGTGGCATTAAGTGTTCGGCTTTTAGAGTTCCGTAAAAATATAGCTTAAAAACTCTTCCAATCTTTGTCTTTACACCGACTTACAATTTTTTTTTACTAAAAAATAAGCCAATAGTGTGTCTTGACTTGTAGCTTTTATGATATTTTAGGGTTAATTTATTTTGACGAAGCACATGATAACGTAGTAGGTATAGCATAACCAATTTTGCTTATAATCCCAAAAAATTAATAATGACTGGATGCCAGTCACATGTAATATGATAACATGTAATGGATGTCTTGTGTAACTTATGCTCATGTACAGTATATAATAAAATACATAATACATTTTTTTTATATTCGTAGTTTTTAACCTTCTAATTTAAAGGCTGAATCAATTTTACTAAAACGTAGCTAAGAAACAACTCGATAACTTTAGCTTTCTAAATAAAAACGCATTATGAATATCGGTCCATGCGTTTAGGAGTTACGATACCACAAGTAGACACACAGATGCGCACGTCAAACTTATAACACCCCTTTTTGCGTCGGGATGACTATAATTGCTTCCATTTAAATGACATCAACCTAGTTAAATAATTTACTAATTTGCAAAATTTCATTATTACGGAACACGAAATTACGAACTAAAATTCGTGACTTTCCCTGAAAAATAGATGTTGTTTTTACTCAGTCAACCCTGGTCTGGCTTTTCTGAGTTGGCTTTTCTTAATAATGGGGTCTATTTTTATAACTCTCCACTCCAGTCCTTTTAGTTCAAAACAAGATTAAAGAGTCTTTGATCATATATTAAACTAGTCCACCTCTATATTATGCTTTTGAGAAAAATATTCAAAACCGATTTATCTATTTACTTTTTTTTTGGTATACCCGATTTGAAAGTTATGTTTATTCTTGTATGCTTCTTCCATATGAGGTCTGTAGATACTTACATGTTTAAAATTAAATTTGTTTGAGGTTTGAAAAAGACTAAACACTTTCACGTTCATTCATTTATGTCTCTGAAAGATTTTCATGTCATTTGAAAACTGTATTTGGTCTCCCTTTTTTAAATAACGGCAACGAAGGGTTAAGGGATCATCAAGTTACTTTAGGACAAGGTGGTGCTCTTACAAGGTCTTCTATTTTATCGATTGCTTAACCTCATTTATCGATTGAAAATTTTAAGCGACTAACGAACACTATGTCACAAACAGTTTTCGTGTGTGATAAATCTATCGATACAACACGCAATTTCAATCGTCACCCGCTATTTATATCCACGATCTGAGCTGTCTCTGACGCGATCTACAGGGTGTTGGTGTTATAGGTAGGTCTCCCTATCATAGGTCGAAGTCGTTTTAAGCAAAAAAGAGAAATGTCAAATTGTTACCTATTTTGTGGTAAACAACTATTACCTACACATTAAACACGGAACCCTATACACGTAAAATAACATTATTTATAATAAGGTATTTATTATAACGTTGATTAAAACACAATAGTTAGCGAAAATTGAAGATTTAAAGATTAATGTAACTGACACGAAAAGAAGAAGAAGACGAATGTTATAAAAATGACCGTCAATGCAATATGACGGATTTAACGATGTTACGGTGACATATACAGGGCTTTAGGTATCTCTCTTTCAACCCTCGGGTGGTTAATCAGTCCATGAAACTGATCAACTCCCCAAGGAACATAGGTCAAAATACGAAAAAAAATTTTGATCTCCCATACAAAATACGCTAAATATGCTGATGAAGTTTGTACGAGAACTCAATTTTTTTTTTCGTATTTTGACCTATGTTCCTTGGGAAAGTTGTTCAGTATGAAACTGATTAATCACCCGAGAGGTTGAAAGAGAGATACCTAAAGCCCTGTATACAATACATCATTCGAAACATATACAAATTGTAGAAACAGCTTTGGGACAGACGGATGGAGCGTTTAAAAATAAATGAACTGTGACTATTCGCGCCAAGCGACTGGATGCTCATTAGCAAGAGCCACACGCAAATTAATTTATAGTTTTCTTTAACACAAATTTCGTATTATGGGAATATGTTATTTGGTTCTATATTGAGCTGGTTTGAAGCGCTCAGTGGAGCTCGCTGTTATTAAGCGATCAGTAGGATTAAGCAATGTTTGTGAAGGCAGGCAACTTGATGGGTGACCGTATTGGCATTTTTCCACGAGCGTTTTTGTGCTTTAGAGGGCTTGCTAAGCCGTCGGTCCCGTATGTTATCGGTCAGATGCCATTTGGCGGTTTGAAAACTCTGACATCAGGGTTAGTCAAGTTCGCCATATACCTACTTAATTCTTCTTTTGTATCGATGGCATAGATCATATTTCTTGGCCCAGTGTTTTGCAACATCAACGAAACTGTCAGTAGCGGCCATAAATTCTTCCCGAGTGCAGAATTTTGGTTTGCACAGGGAAACCACACTCTCAACAGAGGTCAGAGCCATCAATGAAACCCCATCTGAACTGACAATCTTTACTAAGCCCGACTTGACTGCGGAGCCTATTCAGAGACTTCTAAGTCGACCATGCGAGATTTTATCCCAGTGGGAGGCTCTCCTTGAGCGGAACAAACGGCATGGGACGTGGTTGTTTTTTGCTTCAAAGATCAATTTTGGCCTTAATTGCGCTCACATTTATATACTTGATAACACCTAGACTATGAGGAGGAGGAAGTTGGAACCCATTTGAAAGAAACGCCCTGTAGAAGCATTTTCAGATTGTCGGTCCGCCTTTTAGAAGTTACTAATTCATTTCATAGTCCTTAAATTGAAAGTGGAAAACTTAAAGTACAATGGATTTAGGTATTTGGAAACAAATCTGGCTGGTTAAGAAATTAATAATAAAGTTTTTTGATTATAAAAGACAAACCCAGATTGTAACCACTTTAATATTAATTGTACTTGAAGGAACTTCATCTCCTTCAGATATTGGGCATTTCTGTAAAACTGTAGTCTTTGTCAACCAAATCCATCAATTCAATTCAATGATAATCACATTAATGTACAGAGTGGAATTGATCTTATTGGCTAAAATTACAAAAAACAAATCTCCTTTTTCTTATCGTGTAGGTATAGTCAAGTATGTGGCGAACTTGGCTAACCCTGGTGTCGGAGTTTTCAAACCGCACAGTGGCCTCTGACTTGGTTTTAACGACTTTAGTCAATTGACAACAGCCGGAACCGACAGCTTAACGTGCTCTCCGAAGCACGGAAACGCTCGTGATAAATTGCTTTTGGTCACCCATCAGGGTCCCTGCCTCTGTGTACGTTGCTTAACTTCACTGATCGGTTGAGATCAGCAAGAGCCACTGGGCTACGAGCGCTTCAAACAAATAAACACCAGACTCTCAAAAGATCACACTAAGGTACTCCCTTGTATCGTGAGTTCCCTTGGTATACAAAACACGGACACGAACCCCAGAACTGAGAACAAACATCTGCTTCCATTTTACACAATAATATGCTCCGATCCGGAATCGAACCCAGGTACAAATAGGATTTCACTATCCATTAACATTGCTATGAGGTCAAGGAATGACTTCTTAAAATAAATAGATTTACAACGTATTATAAGAGGGGATTTAGGGGCTTTTTTTTCAAAATAGTATTAATTATCGCTAGCAACATCCCTTACCCCCCCTCATTTAAATGCTGTAGCTACGCCCTTGGATATAATGAAGTTTATTGCGAAAAAACTTTATATCCAGTTTGCTCTCCTTGTCCGCATTCAAAACTGTATTTGCTAATTGAAATCAGCAGGCGCTTAATGTGTTTTAATGTTTCGATCGGAAACTGCTTTGTTTTATCAATGCTTTTGTCCTGGGTTTGATAATTAGTTGCGGCAAAGTTGAGTACAAAGCAGGTGTTTGTTCATTGATGGCCTTTGAGTAAGTATGAGTAGTTTTCAAAGAAAGTTTTTTTTTTAAATCGGAACTGGGATTTGTAAACCCTCGCTTAGCAATACTTAGCTCTATATTATAAGCAGCGATCGGAATAATGGAAGCAAATGTTATCAAAAGTACGAATATGCCCTCGAATAAAGTAAGGATGTTTTCTTTTTCCAGTGGTAAGAGGAAAACAAACAAAAAATTTAATTAAGTATAATAAACATAGAGCTACCAGAAAGTCTAGTTTCCACAAACATCCCTGATAAATAAATACTTTTTATTTCTCTCAACAATGTTAAGTACATAAGACCTTACAATTATTAAATTAACCTATATTTTTAACATTAGTAAGAGACTGGTTGGCTGTGATAGGCACTTATCCTGTAGTACAGACTACCAGGCCCCCCATCCTCAACCAGACTAACAAAAATGAATAAAAACAGATGAGAACCAATCAACATAGGCTCTATATTGACCCTATATTGTGCAAAATCCGCGCTAAGTTGGCATGCGAGCTGTTTAGGACTCGTTAGAATTTTACGTGACACCGCAGTGATGGCCATTCGGGGTCCGCCGGCGGGTCGTTGCAGAGAATTGCGGCACAAATACGCAGGATATGACCTCTGATGACCCCTACTATGCATATGGATAGTGCGAATATATGTGGTACTAGACTTCTCCTGTAACCTTGACCCCATGGGAATTTTAACCTTTTTGTAGTCTGTGTTATGTCAACATTGGTAAAATTTGAAGATCCTATTTGTTTTATTAGGAACTCGCTTTCCTCCTGGACTTTGTTCCCTTGGGAATTCTCGAAAATTATGTAGCCTATGTTACTCAGAAAAATTATGTGGCATTCTAATAGTGAAAGAATTTTTGAAAGCGGTCCATTTCGTTACAAACATACAAAAATACTAATCTTTTCTTTTTATAATATTTGTGGAGATATTTTGACTGTACATTTTTTTACAAATAAACGTGTATGATAATAATACATCATTATAAGAAAAAAATATATCATTATAAGCAGCATCACTATAAAAAATCATAATCATCCGTTAACCTACGTTAGTTTTTGCATAGAAAAACTATAAACCATCAGTTTTTTTTAATGCTTTCAATATCAAACCTTATTTCAATTATCAAAGAAGTCTTAGCATTTCAAAGTTTGCTTCAATTGAAGATGTCTGTGTTAAAAATTAATTAGTGTAAATACAGCTAGAGTTCAATTTCTTGATTGCTTGTCCAAAACTGAAACAATATCCTTAATTCACATATTCCTTTAAAGGCATTGTAGCTTGACTGACGCCACTTACTACCCCCAGCAACTTGACGGACATTTACGACATTGGGATTGCCCCAGTTAAGATCGGATTACATATTCCCACCTATCTGGGGTAATGAATCACGCGCAAATAACGAAGATTAGCGCAGACGGGACCATCCCTTATCTAATTAGGCGTAAGTAATCATCAATCACTAGAGACAGTGTGGACAAACGTCGACAGAAACTGAACAATTTGTCAAGTTGGCATATACCGCGTTGTACTAACGCATCACGTAGGGCTAATATAGGAGACGTGATGAGTATTTCATTAGGACGTCTCTGTGAAGGGATTATGTTGTGATAATTTTACGGCTAATATCCGAAGTGGCTAGTGTTAGCCGCCTAAAAACTTAAGATTAAGTTTATATTGACACGTACCTTTAGCTATAACAATTATACTGTAATAGTAGAGGGACTATGTTCCTACGTGGGAATTTAGTAAAATCCTTCCTGAGTGCTGAGCTACATTATAGGAAAAGAAACGTATGGGCCAAATTGCAGCTTACTATACAGGTTGAAAAAAAACCTCCTAGCTTTATTGAAAATCCTGAACCAGTATCACTTACTGAACACTTTTAATTTTTTTTTATTTTTATATTTGGGCGGAGGATTTTTTTTTCCTCAGATAATTCCTTCTTCAATTGTTATTGATATTGAAGTCGCAACACAATAAGTTCTTACATTGTCTTGCAATTAAAGCAATAACAAAACAAACTTTAATTTGTTCTCATATTTACCTTATAAATGGAATGGTGAAGTTTAAAATAAATATAAAATAAAATAAACTTCGAGTGCATTTGAATCGTCATTCCGGATCTCATACAAGTGGGTACGGACTCATTGATCGCGGCTTGCGCGGGCGCAAACAATCGCCACCATTTAAATTATTCGTAAACAAAACCACTGGCGTTGTGTAAACTGTAAACATTATTAAATGAGATATGTGTCTGAGATACACAAGTCGCCGAGCGTCCTTTTGTTTCTCATCCGAATCTGATATATTTTTCAGCATTGCATCTTGTTTTAAAGAGTATGGTGGCGCTTTCAGTGTGTGACTGGTCCCTGAAAGACTCTCCTGTTAGATGCTGATTCCTAGACAGCAATTGCTTTCCTAAAATTAAAAAATAAATCCCTACTAATATTATAGACGTGAAAGTTTGTATTTATGGATGGATATTTGTTACTCTTCCACGCTCAAACGGCTAGACCAATTTTGATAAAATTTAGTATGGAGGTAGCTGACACCCTGGATTAACACATAGCTATACAGTTTTCCCAAATTGCCACGGGAACGAAATCCCGGGCGGAACGCTAGTTAATTATAAAAGCACTTCTCGCATGGTATGACATATTATGGGTCCTAGAGTCAATTATTCAATAATATAAATAAATATGCATGCTGATTATATTCAATGTATTAACATTTCAAACACCAAAGCATTACAATATCCAAAATAAACGATTCATTATGATCTTTTTCTAAAGAAATCTTTGAACCTCCACCGCGTTTAGTTACGTGCCTACTACAAAACAGTTCCATTAGGAACACTTCCGCAAAAAAAATCAAACAACGTGTAAAAAAATATATGTCAGTTATTTTTGACGTTTTCCTATATTTTTGACATCGTTTGCGTAGGCGGACGACCAATGACGTTCTTCTGTCAAACTGTCACTTTTTTCATATGTAACTGTTACAATATTTATTCATGAGATTAAAGAGATGTCTGTATTAATAGTTAACGATTTTGTAACATGATTTAAATTTTAATTTTCATCTAAAATACAAGTTTTCAATAATTTCATCTTTAGACCATTGATCATGCTTTTGGTCATAATCGGTTTACTGTACATAATAGAGTTGTGAAGTCACACTTTTACGAATATTATATCTAATGCCTTAATAAAATAAAAATGCACTAAATACACTATTTTTCTAAAGACTACCCACCAACCCGCTGTGGGCCAGCGTGGTGGAGTATGGCCTTAAAGCCACTTTGTAGTTTGAAGGGAGGTCCCTTTGTGTGGACCTGTATGAGCAGGTAAAAAAAAATACACTATGTCTTATATTTAACCGATTTTTGGGTGGCTGTGACAAAAACCTTTTTCGAGGGCTAAATCCACGCCAATGTAAAACAGTGACACTTTTAGCTCGTCTTTTGATTTATCCTCAGTTCTGTGTTCTGTACTTCATTTAAACATTCGCTGTTTACTAACCTTGTTTTGTAAAGTTAGTTTAATAATATTTAATCTTTGTTGTTACAGATGCACCATCCAATTCAGATGAAACCGGCTGATAGTGAAAATAGAAATGGTAAGTTCTAGAAATAAAAATACAATGGGATTTATGAAATTAAAAAAATTAACGGGGTTACGTAAAACAATACCTAAAGATAATGCACACTCAATGCACCAATTCAAAGGGCCAAGTTTATTCTAATTTGAACATTATCACTAGCAGACAAGGATCTTTTAGCTTTTAGCCGTGTGGTGATCGGTTGAGAATAACACCACCCCATCTCTTTCCGTGGTGTCGAGGCGACTAAGGAAACACAAATGAGACCTGCCTTCTAGTAATCCATCCCAGGCAACGATACTTCATTTTTTTCTGAATCTGAGGTGTCGTCCTATGGTCTCATGCGGTTTGGTAGGCTCTGTAAAGGTCCGTCTGGTTCGCGACCATTTTCCTACCGAAGTCCGACGCCAAACAGCTTGCGTCGGTGCGTGGGAGTGCCAGTGACTTTATAGGCATTTTCTGGGTTAACTTGCTCCATCTTCGACCGCATCTTTGACCTTATGGTCAAGATTGAGGTCAAGAGTTAACCCATCTTATAATTAAAAAAAACTTAATAGAGGGAACAGACTGTACCTAAAGACACAAGTCATATCATAACACAAGGACGAAAGACCTAATTTTAAAACACCTACTGGTTTTAACATCTAACCGTCGTTTGTTCTTAGTAACAAAAATTAACTTTTAATTACCGATATACAGGGCTTTAGGTATCAGGCCATGAAACAGAACAACTTCCCCAAGGAACATAGGTCAAAATACGAAAAAAAAATTTGATCTCCCATACAAAATGCGCTATATACTGATGAATTTTGTATGGGAACTCAAAATTTTTTTTTCGTATTTTGACCTATGTTCTTCAGTTTCATGGACTGATTAACCACCCGAGAGGTTGAAAGAGAGATACCTTAAACCCTGTAGATAAACTTTATTGTTTCTTAACAATATGTAATATTATACAATGTTCTTATACAATTAAAAAAGTTAACAAAATAAGTGATGTAGAAGCAAATAGGACACAAAGAACTTAGCATACTTGCTGTCTATGATAAACAACAAACTGATTTTCAGCAATATATTATTTCATCCATCAAATATCAAAATAAAATGAACAAAACACAAAATTTCTAACGACGATTGAACTAATCCATACAACACACTTACATCATGGAATTTTATTTAATATTTACCTCTCCTAGCTACATAATTATTTTATCAAGATTCGTTAACCTATTTAACTAATTAATAACAACACTACGCACCCGTCTAATGATTACTTAACGATACCTTCAATGTTAAGTTAATTACTTTTAATTAAGCTATCTAACTTTATTTTGATAAGGGGGCAGGAATTCTTGTAGAAAGATTTAACAGCTATTTTACTAATAAATGATTCGTGAGTGATATATATAATTTATATTTTAAACGGTTTTACTTATGTTACTAAAAACAGTCGTCGGGCTGACAGTTTCGATCCTATACGAGGACCGAAACGGTCGGCCCAATATTTTTTTTTTTTTAATAAGATGGGTTAACTCTTGACCTCAATCTTGATCGTAAAGGTCAAAGATGAGGTCGACGATGGAGCGAGTTAACCCAGAAAGTGCCTATATAGGCACTGGAACTCCCACGCACCGACGGAACACAGCAAGCTGTTTGGCGTCGGACTTCGGTAGGAGGGTGGTCGCGAACCAAACGGCCTTTACAGAGCCTACCACACCGCTTGAGACCATAGGACGACACCTCAGATTCAGAAAAAAATGAAGTGTTGTTGCCTGGGATGGAATACTAGGAGGCAGGTCTCATTTAGATGAACTAAAGATATGTTTGATTTAATCACTATCTTTGTTTGCTTCTTGGCCTTTCTGAGAATCGTAGCGCTCGTAGTAAAGCGTAGTAAAGCAGTTTTACTTACCGTTTGAAATCTAATGCTGGTATTACATAACGCGACTCAGAATCTGATCTATACTTGAATAGCAGTCGTTTTTGTCATTTTGATAGTGAGAGAAAAAGACAATCAAATCAAATCAAAAATAGTTTATTTTTCATAGAACATACAAAGTGCTACTTGAAAACGTCATAGCAAAATCAATATAAATCATTGAGCAAAATAGTGAATTACATTAGCATTTTTGACTTGGCGCCTATTGGCAAAGGTGCAGTCTTCCTCAGGAGAAGAATAGGCAAGAAACTCCGAGAATCAATCATATACATTTTCTTACTTCTAATTTTAATTGGCTTAATATCTGAATAACTCTGGAGCTGAGCAATTTATTCCCATGGTTGCTTTTCTAACAGATAATCAAAAATTATATAATAGCCTTTTTACAATCATTACTTAAGTATGGCCAAGACTTTATTATATTTTATTATATTTGGGGAGCTTACAGCAACGAGTATGATTCTGTAATGGCGGGTACCTTGGCGAAATTGGAGGGGGCAAGTATCTTAAGCATTTCTGTACTCCTGGAAGCGCGTTCAATCATCACTCCCGGCTGTTGTCGATTAACTATAATTGTTTTTTAACGGTTTGGAAACTCTTAAACCAGGGAAGGTAAAATATGGTATGACTTTAAATTAGTTAGCGAAACTTTAGAGGGTGTTTCTATCCATGAAACTAAACAACTTTTCCCAAAAAACCCGTATGAAATTCCTAATAAAAATGTTTACTTTTTGTACTAAGGCAATCAGCTGACCGCTGAATTCAAGTTGTATGGAGAGACGAAAAAATATTTTCATATTTCGACATATGTTTCTTGGGGAAAGTTGTTCAGTGTAGGCTAACATCCTTAATTTTCGTTAACTAAATTAAAATCACCCTACACATCAATGTATTTATTAATAAAGCCGATTTTGCCAATGTCAGACTACTTATTTTAATGATTATTAAAATGAAGAATGGGAAGAAACCAATGTCAAGTAAAGAAGCCCATTAAGGGTTATATAATACGCGAGAGCCTCGATTTTTAAGTACTAAGATGTTAATGATACTCGTAGTTACCCACTCACCCCTAAATTACATATTTCCATGTAATAGAGTAGATATTTTTTATTTTTTATTAGTTATATTAAAGCTTCTTCACCTCATAAATAGCCTCGTACAAATAGTTTTTTAATATCTTTAAAAATAAGAAAGATATGAATGGTGACGTCACAGATAAGTACCGCAAAATTTAGTTTTGTAAGAAAGAGATGGACAAAAATGTTTGATTTGCGATCGATCCTAAATATACTGTAATTGGTATGCAGATCTTCATGGAGGATCTGGCATAGCGCAACTCCTTTCTCATTCAGTCATTTCGAAGAAGATTATTCGAAAATCATTTTAAAAGGTTTGAAATGGTATTCGATGTCTGCATTCGAAATGATTGAAGATCTGGTCTTCCGCTATTCATTGTAGAGAGCTCGCGGAATAGGTTCATGTATGCGATCATAGGCGTGCAATTAGCACTTTCCCAAGAGTTGTAAAGTGATAAATAACTGTTTTTACGTTTGTAATAAAGAAAAAGTGTAGGAGAAGTGCCGGTTGTTATTTGTAAATATACAACTCGCAGAAGAGCTACATGTTTTATTACTTGCCCTCGGAAGAGGTGCTATAGTTTTTTTTTTTTTTATTAAGTATGGGTTCGCTCTTGACCACAATCTAGCTCAGGGCAAAGATGCGGTCGAGGATGTAGCGAGCTCACCCAGAAGAAGCCTATTCACTCGTACTTTAAAGATATTCGGGTTGTATGAGCTCGTAAATACAGACGCCGGCAGAGAATTCCACTCCTTGGCAGTGCGCAATACAAAAGATGAAGAAAAGCGCTCAGTACGTATCCGAGGTATCTCGACAAGATAAGGGTGATACCCCGCAGTGCGTCTGGACGTCCGATGGAAGAAAGGGGCAGGCGGAATGAGTGAGTGCAGCTCCTGAGCACACTCCCCGAAGTACATCTTATAAAAAACACATAGGCAAGCTACTTTGCGTCTATGAGCTAGGCTTTGGAACTTATCCTTAGCCAGCTTTTTATCACCAATGAGCCTCCTGGCTCTGCGATCCACCGTATACTCAATATACAGTATGCAATAGTCATCTATCCATTAATCGCCTTCAACGCCGTCTGTCGTTTCGACGCGATACAACCTTACTGTTTAGCTAACATTGATAAGCATTCAAACTCAAGGCCCGATAATAAAAACCGCATGACAAATCGATTGTGCTATCGAGTTTCAGTACGGCACGACACACGTGGCTGCCAGTGGCAAGCGTGACGTACTTTGCACTGTACATGGCCGTAGCTAGGGGGGGGGCATTGTGGGGCAATACCCTACCTTAAAATCACAATACCTTAAAAATACCAAAAACTAAGATAAATTATTATAATTAAATTGTTTGTTCATAGTAACACCAACAATTAATTATTACCTCACTCTCACTCAGACGTGGATCTCTACATCCAAATCTGCATGTTTAAACATCTTGTTCGCTTGTTCTTCATCATTGATGATGAAGAAAATGACAGACATTATTTGTCAACGAATAGCTATTGAATGTATATCACTGACCTCTAGGTCAGTGATATACATGGTGATTGATTTAGGACCCGTGCTTCGAGGGCAGATCAATTATGATATTTTTTTTATCTCCGCCCTACCCTACCTCAAATTCGACTCTAGCTACAGCCCTGGCACTTTACCGTAGTTTGTTAATAGGTTATTCATAGAGATGTAGATTAGTTGTGTGAGGGTCAAGTTTTATAGTGATAGAACATAACTTGTGAAATGAAAAGGTTTTCAGAAAATGGTTAGAAGGGGTTAAGAAACATGCGGTAGCGTCAAATAGTTAGCTTTTCAGCTAAAGTAAAATAGTCGAACGCATAGGATGCTTACTTATATACATACATTTTGGCCGTGTGGTGATCGGTTAAGAATAACACCACCCCATCTCTTTCCGTGGGTGTCGTAAGAGGCGAGTAAGGAAACACAGTTGAGACCTGCCTCCTAGTAATCCATCCCAGGCAACGACACTTCATTTTTTTTCTGAATCTGAGGTGTCGTCCTATCGTCTCATGCGGTGTGGTAGGCTCTGTAAAAGGCCGGCTGGTTCGCGACCACCCTCCTACCGAAGTCCGACGCCAAACAGCTTGCTGTGTTCCGTCGGTGCGTGGGATTACCAGTACCTTTACAGGCATTTTCTGGGTTAACTCGCTCCATCGTCGACCTCATCTTTGACCTTTATGGTAAAGATTGAGGTCAAGAGTTAACCCATTTTATAATAATAAAAAAATACGCTCACGCCTATAATACCTATCGGAGTAGGCAGAGCATCAGTGGCATTCTTCTTCTTATCGTGTAAGTATAGTCAAGTGTGTGGTATTAGAACCACTTGATGTCTCATTTGCCATAAATTCTGAGGGTTATTAGATGAAACATGAGGTACAATAGGGAGAGGTTGTCAGCCTTTTGCCCATAAAACGGCAAAACCTTCGCGTCCCACTTACTGACTTTACAGTATGCCTGGAAGAATTGGTGGCTGGTACATTGAAATTTTTTATTTTAGACTGTACACCAGCAATGTACCATCAGACTATACATTTTGACCTTGACGTCGCTCTTATCCCGCTTGTAATAGCTCCGGCTTTCTCAGTGCAAAAGGCGTGCTGCTGTCTGTACATAAATATTTTTGATAAATGTTTAAATGAATAGTTTGATAAACAACCATCATCCCCATTTCAGCTAACTCGGTTAGACGCTATTTGGTGGTGTTGGTTTGAAAAGTTAGTCTGTCAAATAATTGCGTAAGAATTACATAAATATAATACTAACATACATATTTATAGAAACTGAAGAACCTCACGGCAGCCATACCATATGGTTTGGTATGGCATAAGTGTCAGCAATAGTACCATCCATAGTAACAGAGCATAAGTGTATCTTACAGAACGTGAAAACGCAGAAAAACACAATAGAAGATTATCGGAAATTCGTATTCAAGACAAAGAATCACTAATGTTTTACCCAGTAAAAGTAGTTCTGGTAAATTACGAATCAGATAATGTTACAAGAACTTGGCAATTTTTTCGCAATAAGTACGTAATTCGTATTCTATTTATACACCGATGAAACGGATTAGTTCTCAATTCGTCCGCCATCAATCGTGCCAACCAATACGTGTGACATCCTATGTGCCAGTCTGTTAGTACTCTAGGCACGTACGATCCCACCCGACGCCGCGGGACCGCGCTATGTCGAGCCCTGATAGGTTGCCGCGATTTTAAAAGTGGAATCGGTTGTACGTGGTAGTAACAATGTTACAAGTCTTGGCGTTTTTCTCACAAAATGTTTTCAAGCAAATAGAAATGACTCGTTCATTTGCAAACTCTGTAATCTGAAAATTTTATCAGTTTTATCGCTTCTTTAGTGACAGCGGCTTGTTCTAATTCGCTTCGCTTAAATTTATGAGCGTCAAAGTTATCAATGAAATCTGCGATGATGTTTTTATGCGAGATTTAGTTTGTGTTTATAGAGACAAATGTGCGACAGCGGCCAACTGTTTTAAATACCATTGCACACAATAGCGCGGCGGTGTCTGTAATTGGAAAACAGTAGACACAGGACGGAGCTCATTAGCACGGGGGGAGCGGAGCAGAGGTGACACGAGTCCGCGAAGAATGACTGATCGTCAGTCAGCGCGCGCGCACCTAGCTCTAGTATAGCTGTTTAGTAGTGTCCCGGCCGCGGTTGAATGCAGACGCGTCATGTGAAGTGAGTGAAGTGAAGTGGAGTGAAGGATGCGTGGTGAAGCGGGCGGCGCACGCGGCAAGGCCGGGGGTCGGACGAACTCGACCAACTACCCGCCCATCAGTGCCGCCTACTGGCTCCCGCCGTCGAACCCGACGCCCTACCACGTGCCAGGTCAATAAACACACACTATTCCAAGAAAATACGCCTCAGTCTTTCAGGAATACGCATCAACGCGGGCGAACGGCGCGGATTTGCCGCCCGCTTACATGAGTATCATATTAACGCACGATTCGAGCTGAAAACATACAACTTCATAGAATCCCCACTTAGTAATTTAGCTTTTTCTCACCTGTGATTTTTTCAAATGAATATTCAATGCTCTTTACTTTTACTACAGATTTTTAAACCCAACAATTAGCTTATGAGTGAATTCAAATAGACAAGTAATTTTAAGAAACAATTATGCGTGTTAATGTGACAACCGTGTATAGTTTTCGAGAATCAACCATATTGTGGGAAATATACGTGCAAAGTGAACCAATTAGCAGTGAATAATTGAACGATCAGTTTGGAAATTGGGTTAATGTATAGTAGAGGACTAATGGAAAGGATGCTATAGTGGATACGTAATCGAATGAATGGTTTTCAGGATGCTGTTTAACTGAACAATGCTTCAGATGAGTTCGAAATGTAGAGTCAGTATAAACACTGCAAAATTGGCGATCGATTTTAGCCAGATTCATTGAAAAGGGAATACTGTGCACAAATCTGCATACGACATTTTTTTTTGTTTAGTCACGTTCTTTTAATCAGATAAATAGATGTAGATAGAACGATGAGACGTCGTGTAAGATTTAAATGTTCTCTCTAGTTTCTATAACCTAGAATTATGTTTATCTAGATCAGTGTTTTTAAATTTTTTTGAATTTGCGACCCCTTTGGATCATATAAAGTTTTGGCGACCCCCTAAGGTCCCCTAAGACCCTTTTAGGCTAAATCTATGTAATATTTCGGAGATTTTAAAACATAATAAAAGAGTTTGCCGCGGGGTAGACGCGGAAGGCGACGGGAGGCATCATTATACAGGCTCAGCCTTTTCACTGGAATTGTCTTAGTTTAGTGTAATATTTACAAATTATTGTCTTTTTCTTTTACCTGCGACCCCCCGAGTAAGGCTTCACGACCCTGGGGGTCGCGACCCACAGTTTGAAAAACACTGATCTAGATGATGAACATTTGTTTTTGTTTTATTGTTATGTTTTTTGAGTGCAATAAAGAGTATTGTATTGTATTGTAATCTAAAATGCGTATAGCGTATCGTATCGGGTGCGATACCCCTTGATTCATTCTTTCAATAAAGAAGTTCTATTCTTTTCCTTTCCAAATCATTTTGAAGAGGTCTTGCTACGGATCTCAAGGGTGGATAAAATGATGATGAATGTTCCTTTAATTTCAACCTTTAGTTTCTATCTTATCTAGTGTGTTTTTGTTAGTTTTTTCATAAGCAATGTGAACAGGTCAACTTGATTTTTGCAAGACTTGAAGGTTGAGAAGTGTCAAAGGCTATGATTGTCCCAATGAAAACATTCTATTGTTTAGTCGGTTAAAGTTCAAAAGTTTAAAACATCAGTATTTAAAAAGGTCCATATTACAGAATGCGACACGGAAGCTGATCTATACATTAGCAGTCGTCTTTGTCGTTTTGATGGTGAGAGAAAGAGACAATTAATACTGAAGTATAGATCAAGACTTGAGTCTCCTTCTGTAACGGGCCTTCTGTATTTCTGCAATAATCCCACTTGAGTGAATTAAAAATGTGAAAAGGTCAAAAAACTCACAACCGAAACGATTTGAATATCTTCTCATTGTTTCCAAAATGTTTTCTCTTTTTCTCTTTATTTTGTAAAGTTGGCACAAAAAGCTGGTTCAGTAATCGCACCTCGAATTCTTTGTAATGTCGAACGGTGATAAACAAACGCGCACACAAACCGTATCGAACACTGAATATAATTAGCACCAATACTTATTATCGGTGTGCATGAAATTTTAACTTAGACTTAGCGTATAGCTAGTAAAATTGAGTTTTATTGCTATTTTTCCTCGATTTGTCGTGACTCGTAACAATACGACGGAATATAATTATCCTTGTATTAGCACTCTGTACTCAATAGTTGTTGAAAAGTTATATAATGACGTTTAACACAGTATATGTCATCCAAAGAGCGTATGTTACTAAAAGCGTAATCGAAAAATGTGTGTTTGGATCGTACCAAGTATCTCTGTGATCTCTACCTAACCCGGTACTATTGGTATTCCGTGCTTCGAAGGGCTCGTTAAGCTGTCGGTCCTGGCTGTTGTCGATTGACGACTATCATTAATACCAAGTCAGAGGCCATTGTGCGGTTTGAAAACTCTGACACCAGGGTTAGCCAAGTTTGCCACACACTTTGCTATACCTACACGATAATAAGAAAACCTATCCCAATGGAACGAAGTCGTAAACTTATATGTATACAAGGCATTAGGTTAATCTCTTTAAACCTCTCGGGTGGTTTGACCTATGTTCCTTGGGGAAGTTGTCAGTCCGTGAAACTGAACAACTTCCCCAAGGAACATAGGTCAAAATACGAAAAAAATATTTCGAGTTCCCATTTAAACTTCATCAGCATATAGGTAGCGCATTTTGTATGAGAGATCAATTTTTTTTTTTTCGTTTTTTGACCTATGTTCCTTGGGGAGGTGGTTCAGTTTCATGGACTGATTAACCACCCGAGAGGTTGAAAGAGAGATACCTAAAGCCCTGTATATACATACTGTTACCGGAAAATTGTAAGAACCGTAATAGGTAGTAACCTATTATATTTCACTAGTAACCTATGATCGCCCAGTAAAATAACATTTCATGAAACTTTAAGGGCAGCCTGCATGAAATTAGAATAAGTTTGGTTATGTACGTTCAGTTAGGTAAGGTTGCATTAATATGTATTATAATAGTTCGTCAATATGAAAAAAAATGTGGCAGTTCACAAAGTAGCGAGCGATTATTATCTTACTAAGTTAAATTACAATATTTGTCAATATACATGTATGTATATCATCCAACTTAAATGTGATAACATCATGAAGAAACCTGGACATTTGCAGCTGCAAAATGTGTACCTACTACGAAACAATAAAATCGGCGAAAAACAATCAACTTAAGGCGCTTTTAAGTACTCTTTTGATCATCAAGTACTTATTGTTATGTCGTACTTTGTACAGTTGTATAGTTCAGCAATTTAATTTACTTAGTAAATACTTAGTATTTTTTATTACGTCCCCACCAAAGGACACGGGACCCCTCTTTGAAACTGTGAAGTGGGTTTAGTCTCCATATATTTAGAACTAGCTTTCCGCCCGGGACTTCGTTTCCGTGGGAATTAGGGAAAATCCTAGGGTACATCCTAAGTCCATCACAGATAATGTAGGATTCTAATAGCGAAATAATTTTTCAAATCGGTCCAGTAGTTTCGGAGCCTATTCAATGCAAACAAACAATCAAATCTTTCCTCTTTATAATATATTAGTATAGATAAGTCCCCCCAGCCTGATGGTCAGATGACCTAAAGAAGATAGCAGGTAGTGGCTGGAAGAAAAAAGTGGAGGATCGTGCAAAATGGCGCACCTTGGGAGAGGCCTATGTTCAGCAGTGGACTGAAATAGGCTGGTATGATGATGATGATGATATATTAGTCATACTCGAATCTAATATGAATCAATATTTGAGTTAGAAACAAACGTAATATTGTAAAGTACAATACAATACCTTTACAATACAATACAATACTCTTTATTTCACGCAAAATACATAACAATAAAACAAAAACATTATTTTTCCATATTAAACATTGGTAAAATAGACTTTGGGAGTTTTTCACTATTTTTACTTTCCAGCCCCGTTATGAATCAATTCGGCGGAACCATTGATCTGGGCTACAGAATTGATTTTAGCCCTTTTTTATCTGTCAGCGCCATTTTCTTTTTTCTTTCATTATTACGTTGAAATTGTAAGTGCGTCTGACATTGACCGATATACTGACTGAAAAACAACGTAGAACAATACTGGCCTTTTGTAAAAATGTGTTATTGGTTTTTGAAATCCTGTCGTCAAGTGGTAAATCTGGTTCAATGGGTTATTTTCATCTACCTATATTATGAAGTTGATAATTTATAAGAGTACAGGTTAAAATCTCGTGTCTTTATTACTCAAAAATAGTCATTTTTATAGGAGTAAACCGAATTTAATTTTTTCGTATTGTGTTATACTATAATATAATTTTAACTTACATTTAAGATTTATTTTTAATCATAAAATGCTTGCCTTTAATTTTATTTGAAAATCGATTTGTCAAGAATTTTGTATACACTTTTTTGTATTTTAAAATATGAATTGCTTTTTCTGAGTTCAAAAAACAATTAAACATCAAGTGTCGTAATGAGAATAGTTAGTTAATTACGTTTTTAGAGTGTGAGTCAGTTTTCCACGATTTATTGTTTTTATAGTGCAATAAAATTTGCTATGGAATGCTTGCGGCGTTAGACATGTGATTCTTTTTACGGTTTATTATTTAGAAAGATTGTAAATCGGCAAGAAATAAAATTACTTTTTCTAATTTTTCAGTACTTTCATGTTCAAAAATCGCAAATGATTTAATTAACCAGGGACAATATACTTCCGATGAGACTTAAAACCTTAGAACCGCTTATAATAATCCTGAAATAAACTCAAAATTCCATAATAATTAGGCAGTATTTACAAGAGCGAACTGATTACTTACAAAAATAAATAAGTAAAACTTGATTTCACAGCTTGTTTAGAGAAACTAAAACTACACATACCTTCCTACATACATAAGCTCACGCTTGTGTCCCATTGGGTTAGGCAGATACCACAGATTGCCACTTGCTACGATCCAAAACACTTTCACTTCCTCTATATTCATAATTCGCTTCATACACTTCGGATTCGGGTACTCCTACGACCTTTTCTCAGTACCTCACCATTTTGGCCTAACGAAAACTAATTTCTATTTTTTAACAAAAACGTTCCTTTATCAAATTTTAACAGTTCAATAGGATGATCTACAATTGTAGTTTTTGCAAGCCTATTGAAATGCAATATAAAAACCATCTAAGCACGAATAATAAAGCAAAATAGCATTGACATTGAACGTTGTACAATGCATATTTGCTTGTATAACGCACATTAACATTATACAAAATCAAACAGTACAGAACCTCTTTTTTATTATGAGATGGGGTAACTCTTGAACCCCTCTTGACCCCCCTCGAAATAATCCCTACAACAACAACAACTGACTGTTTCTTAATTTATTTATTATGTAGGAATTTTTTATTGTGTTTAGTAAACGGTAGTCAATAAGAGCTATTTACAGTGCTCATCACAATAACTGTAAATCTTAACGACTTTCCACTTTCAGTCACATATATCTATTGATTGTCATTAATTAGTTAGCAAAACTTAAGGATGTAAATCAACCCACTAAACATAACAAATTTCTTTCCTCAAGGAACATAACATAAGTGAAATATGAAAAAAACTTCACCTCTCAATACATGTTGAACGATCAGCTGATTGCTTTTCAGTATAAGAAGCCGAGTTTTTTTGGGAATTTTCATATGGGTTCCGCCCAGAATCGCCTTTCCATAATTTTAAGTCACTCCATAGATGTAACTTTAATTATTTCATTTTTCAATTTTGTCTTATTAGGCAATTCTAGTATTATCATATTTCTTAAGCATTTATAGATGCTTGTAACTTACGTTTACATTACATGCTTGCATGATGTCGATAACTCGGTAGAATGGCTTTTTACTTAATCAACGTTTTTGACTAAATACTAAAATACCTTAACTGATGCTTATCTTTTTCTTGACGCGAAAGTGTTTTAATATTCCATTCCACGCCAATTATCTAATATACAAAGTAACTGTACAGCTAACTACAACAACGAATCGTGAAAGAGTTGGTTATAGTTTTTGTTGACATGTGTCACTTGATTTAGACCAGAACGCTATTAAAATTATCATGCAACAGTTCTGTTAAGAAGTGCGATTATAAGTGTTTCAAAAATACCCAATAAAAGAAAAAAAAATAGAATTGATTAATGCGCAGCTCTAATATCATGTACTTTTATTTTGAAAGATATCAAATCGAGCAACTTAATATTAGAGTTTCACTTTTGAATTTTCCTTTATTGGTTATTTTTGAAACACGTATAATCGCACTTCTTAACAGAACTGTTGAATGATAATTCGAATATCATTGTGGTCTAAATCAAGTGACACATGTCATTCAATACTATTAATAATCTAAAATTTCATTTTCAACATAAAAAAAATTCTCTAGCAATAAAATATTCTATGAAAAAAAAACTTAACATAGACAACAATGGGCGTTCGTTCATGCAATCCAATTGCCTTTCATAAACAAGTTGAATCGAGAGGTACCGATCTAATTATGTGTACTGCGCAGGTTTGATATAGGTACAACACGAAGTACGAACAAACCATAGTTTCATAGTTTCATAGTTCATTTATTGATAAAATTAAAAATAATTTTACAACCCTGTTGCTAACTGACACATTTCCTTATAACACTGTTCAATAGTTTGATTGCGTTCGAATTTATAAGCAAAGTGACTCACTGTATGTATGAATATCTTTATAAATACAATTGCCATTGTCACATTATTATGCGAGTCTGCACGGACGGATGTAGAGTCTGTTAAGGGAAGAAGAAAGTTTTTTTATTGATTTCGCTTAGCAATAAAAATAACGTCGTGGCCGGAGTCGATTAATGAAATGGTGGAAAGGCGAGCTAGATGCTGAAAGCCTGGAAGGAACTATTGTTACCATGATCCATTCCGGTATGATTTCTCTAGTAGCAGGGCGTTAGATCTCTCCACCGTAATTATTAGTTCTGCAAAATTGTTATTAAAACTTTTCATGGACGTGAAACAGTAAAAGGCGGTTAGAAAGAAAAAATCGAAAGAAAATCATATACGAGCCTTGCCCAAATACCCTAAAAGAAAATGGCTAACAGTGAAAACTACACAAAAATCGCCTGGTGATAACTTTTAATAATAATCTGTCTTTTCCAAGTTCGCCACACAATACTCTATACTTACACGATACATGAAGAAAGAACTACCTAATTACACATCTAAATGAAGGAAAATTTTATTTTTGACTTCTCATGCTAAGGCAAGGCAATCAGCTGTGCCGTGTGGTGATCGGTTGATGACCGGTCGTAAGAGGCGACTAAGGAAACACAAATGAGACTTTTCTCCTATTTGTTCTAAATCTGAGGTGGCGTCCTATGGTCTCATGGAGTGTGGTAGGCTCTGTAAAGGGCCGTCTGGTTCGCGACCACCCTCCTACCGAAGTCCGATGCCAAACAGGTTGCTGTGTTCCGTCGGTGCGTGGGAGTACCACTGCCTTTATAGGCATTTATTGGGTTAACTCGCTCCATCGTCGACCTCATCTTTGACTTTTATGGTCAAGATTAAGGTCAAGAGTTAATCCATCTTATAATAAATAAAAAAAAGCTAATCACTCAAGCTGTATAGAAAAGTCAAGTTATTTTTACATACTTCGATCAATATTAAGGATGTGAATCAGTTTCGTGAGCTAATTTACATGCTTTGACGGCCGGTTTGGTCGAGTGGTAGTGACGCTGCCTCTCGATCGGCGAGTCCTGGGTTCGATTCCCAGTCGGGGCAAATATTTGTGTAAAAGCAGATGTTTGTTCTCGGGTCATGGGTGTTTTTGTCCGTCTTTGTGTGTTCCAAGGGACCCACGACACAAGGGAAAACCTTAATGTGGGCCTTTGAGGTGAAGCGTTTTTTTTTTATTTATTTTTTAATATTCCCTAACTAATTTGAAGAGACGAATAGGAGTAGAGTTAGAAGAACTAATCTAATTCACTTGTTTGACTTATTTTAAGTAACGTTTTAGGTGATCTATGACATAAAGCTACTTTTGACTTGGACTCGCCCAATACAACGTGTTTCATAAATACTCAACAAAAAGAAAATCCAAAATTACATTCAAAAGTGAATAACTCTACTAATAAGTTGCACGGTTTGGCATCTTTCAAAATGAAAGTTTCATACAATTAAAGACATGCTTGACATATCTGAAATAGAGCTGCGCATTATTCCATTTTTTTATTAATTCTGGATTTTCTTTTAATGGTTACTAGTTGACCCAGTAGACGTTGTCTTGTCTTAAATTTTCTTATGTTCTGCTCAACTTTCAATTTTTTTCTTTCATATGAGCCCTCTCCTGACAATAATAGACAAAGAATTGTTCAATCCGTTGAAGCGTGATACCATGACCAAGGGAAATAGAAATGTCTAATGCTATAAGACTGACCTGTATCCCTTATTCTCGTAGTGCAATTATTATTACTGTACCTTGATATACTGTACATTTAAATCTATCACAACTAATCCCTTAGCTCTCTATTTGCTTACATCACTTCTGTGTAATGAAATGAGAGAGATGTAAAACAAGGAAATAAATTATTGTTTATTAGAGTCCAGATTTAACAATAATCTGGGTCAACGTTCCTTTGCACTGTAGTTATTATTATTACACAATTATTACATTTGCTTTAATATTATTTCAAGACTGTAGTATGTTTTAGGGTACTTATTGGTTTTCAAAGTTTGAAATCGCGAAAAGCAACATTTTACAGCAGTCTTATATCTGATGAATTTCTGAATGTGATATGAAATCTTTATAAAAAGATAACCAGATTTAAAGAGATACTAAGTAATTTAAAGTCACTCAAAAAAAACCAAGTAAGCGATGATGCAACGGATTCCAAGAAATGTTTGAAAACTACTGATTACTGATTAGACTTTCTAGATTTCTTTTTTTCTCAAAATGATGCCAGAAACTTAGTGACACTCCATCAATCCTAAAACTAAGTGATACCAACACAGCATATCTCCTAAAATGATCAAGACTAAGTGTTACAAGCTTCACCCATCTCAGTAAATCAGCTGCGTACTCGTGTACAGTCTCAATACAGTCAAATCTGGTATCCAAGTCCATTCCAATTTGAACTTTATTACCACCGAACAAGAATCTCTAGGAGATACCTCTTTAATGAACCGTCTGTACCTTAGTGCCGTGCAGAATTTATCTATTCGACGTCAGGCCCGAAATTTACTAGGGTTTTGCGTCAAGACTCTGTTCCGTCCGTTATTACCCTTGTAAATCTTCTCTTGTTAAATTTAACTTGTGTTTAAACGTCTGCCGTTGTTCCTGGGTGCGATTTTGCTTGTAGAAACTAGAGGACGCAACCTGAGTGATAGTCATGTTGATTTGCTTGAAGTGTTTTACAAGACCAGCTTAACATAGACGAGCTAGATAGATTTGTCATGTCGATGCCTGTTTCGTTTGCGATTGAGGCGATTGAACAAGAGGGCTATACGAGATACACATACACATACAGACGATAAAATTATGTCACGCGTCCATGTTAAGTATACTGGATCAATGTACCAGAATAATGAATGTAAGGAAGCGCTTACTTGTTTGAACTTAAGTTGTATGTGACCCACAAAATAGATTTTTTTTAAATCTCGGATGAGTTGTATCAATGTAAATGAGAATATACCTACCCTATAAACAAGACAGTGCGATAAATTTAGTAAAAATCGATACTTTGTATCAACATTGTTTATTAGTAGAAGTTTGACGTGTGCATCTGTGTGTCTGTGTGTATATCTGTATGTCTGTCTGTAGCATCATAGCTTCTAAACGAATAGACCGATTTCGAGGCGGTTTTTTTGTTTGAAAGCTAACGTGATCGCGATGGCTATCAGCTACATCTGGTCAAAATTGGTTGGGCTGTTTAAGAGTAATAAAATAAGTGATGAATATCGGATATATTTTTAATTAAGTTTCAGAGTTATTCTATTTATGTAGTGAGTACTTGTGTAGTTCAAAGTCGTGTGTAGTTTTAACAAACTAGTCTCAGAATACTTAAACCAAAATTTTTAGGCACAACCAAAATTGAATCTACCATCCTCTCTCAAATACCTTTAACATTACCGAAGTGTGCTGTTGACTGATCGCTCAAAACAAACAAACAGTCGAGTGAATAGGCAAAGAATCCACAGAGACACAAACAGTCAAACAAACATGGGTTTTGGATGTTGACGTTTGCAATATTTGATTATGCTCGCTTTCTCTTTTGGGAGACGGCAAGGCTGTAACGCGTTGGGCAAATAATCTTAATAACTCTTTTTGCGGGTAAACGTTGGATTTTAACAAGTTTTATTCTATGTCGGTGCTTTTGCCGAAAGATAACAACAGTTCTTACTAAAAAGCTTCTTCTTCTTATCGTGTAGGTATAGTCAAGTTTGTGGCAAACTTGGCTAACCCAGAGTTTTCAAACCGCACAATGGCCTCTGACTTGGTTTTAACGACTGTAGTCAATCGACAACAGCCAGGACCGACAGCTTAACGTGCCCTCCGAAGCACGGAAACGCTCCTGATGAATTGCCACTTTGGTCACCCATCAGGTTTCCTGCCTCTGTGTACGTTGCTTAACCTCACTGATCGGTTGAGATCAAACTCAACCAAACTAAAAAGCTTAAACGTACTTTATGGCACTGAAACTGGAAATCCATTAATTTGTAGACGGCAAATAAGTAAAATACCAAATAAAAATAAAGGCAATAGTAATAAGTGGCATCAATTGTTTGTTACACAATGCTCTGCTACCCCGACAGGAATATTTAGTTGACAGTGCATGAATGTGTGCAAGAAAAAAGTAAATTGATTTATAATCAAAGAAATTTTCTCAGAACGTATGCATATAATATTATCAGAAACAATTACTTTTTTAAGCACAAAAGGGCAACACAGGCGCTAGGCAAACCATGTTTCTAAAATGAATGAATGAATATTTGAATTAAAGAATTGCGTACATAATAAGAAAATGTATTAGTGTTTGTGCGAGCCCACCAAAGGGACAACTTGACCCCGGATTAAGCATATTTGAAGTTTGAAGTCGCGATAGCTTCATACGGCGCGGAGAACAACATAACATAACAACCCGAGGATGATGTTGAAGTCGGCAACAAAATCGTAAAAGTAAAACAAATCTGAATGCAACATCACGATGAAGACGGTATGATTGAAAAGGACTACAAGACAATAGAGCAACGCATAATAACTGCGATCAGAATCCTTGACATCACGACTCCGGTTGCATACTAAACAAGTTTAAGGTAACATGAAGGAGACGTCTTAATTCTACGTAATGATAATATTGTTGAAGTCGACGGATACGAAGAGCTTAGGGCTGACAGCTTCTAAGACAACAATGCCGTTTTGATACTACCTCTTTCTTCTTCTTATCATATAGGTATAGTCAAGTGTGTCGCTAATTTGACTAACCCTGACGTCAGAGTTTTTTAAACCGCCAAATGGAATCTGAGTTGGCTTGATTGTAGTCAATCGACAACAACCGAGACCACCGGCATAACATGCCCTCTGAAGCACAGAAACGCTCGTGATAAATTGACTATTTCAGTCACCCATCAGAACTCTATTAAGTGAATGCTAAGATAACAGTATGCAAACGCTACACACTCAAACGCTACACACTCAAAGGCCCACACTAAAGTTTTCCCTTGTGTCGTGGGTCCCTTGGAAAACACGTAAAGACAAACACAAACATCCATGACCCGAGAACAAACATCTGCTTTCTACACAAATATTTGCCCCGACTGGGGATCGAACCCCATATCTATAACCAAATAACAGTATAATAGATTAAGAATCTATTTACTTAATGACATTTAAAAGGAGATCCATTTCAATGGCCTGCACTTGTTAATCAATGCAGTATTTTTTGTTCGTATAATTTCTTTTTTTTACTCAGCCCTGCACGGCTGACTAAAGATCGTTATCGGTTGAAAAGGCTGCGCGAGCGCACCTCGGTTGTTTGAACAAGTGCTTGTCTTGCGCAAGAGCGTCGTCGTGTCGTCTTACAATAAAAGTATTCACCGTATTCTCGCCAGTAAGGTGGTAAAATATGACACTTTTATGATAGGCAAAGGAATAAAGGATGTTTGGACTTCTGTCGCATTACTCTTTCCTGATAATAAGAAACTTTTTTTTAAATGTAGAACTCAACAAGTTATGGATTGATTATTATCAGTAAAAGGAACGGTTCTCAATTTAAAATTGAAAAACACTTAATTTGTTATTCGTATGCGTGCGTATTCAATTTTTTAAACAATAGTACAAATTGTATTCAAATGAGTAATATATTTTTTACTTCTTTTCCAGGTAGAATAGAACTAAATTTACATTATATACCTATATTATTTACACAAAAAAGTTTTGTTATTCCTCGAAGTTTGATAATGTCTTCAGATGTGTTTAAGTAATAAATTGCCTGTTGTATTATTTAGTAGTCTTTTTTAGACTAAGAAAGTTTTTGAGGACAAGTTTTGGCAAGCTCTCCCTAAAATAACCAAATAAATATAAATGTAGGAAATCACTTGATAATCTTAGTAGATAATTGGCTAGATCTCTTTTGGATCTTGATAATTTATAAATATTAAGCACCCATAAGAACCATCTTGATCAAGTCAGCTTTTAAATGAAAACAAGTACGCCAAAAAACCTACGACAAATTTATAGCACCCCTCTTTTTCCGGCGAGGGTAAGTGACTTCAAGTAAAAGTGCTGATAAACTGTAGCACTTTACATTCAAGTGATATCTAAGTGGGTCGGTTTTAATGTTAATCCATGGTTTTACATAAGAATTCCTCACTGATAATCGTTGTTAAGGATGCACTATGCATACAGACGTTGAAGGTATCAACATCTTTATTTAAAGCTAGTTTTCTGCCCGTGACTACGTTTAGGTGGAAAAAAGGGGTAAAATAAGGTTCTGGGTAAACTATAGACTTTTAAACATAAAGCGGGCCGAGGAAAAGTGATTGATTATAATCTTAAAATGGCAATCAAAAATCGGGATACGGTTGTTATCGATGCTTTAAGGACTGGAGACAATAGACAGAAACCACCGCTGGCTTAGGTAAATAAACAGAATAAAAATGTATTTAAGTATATTTTAGTTTCTTTATATGTATTTATTGGAAACTCAAATGGAGTATAAAATCTGTTGAAAATGTAAAATTAGTATTAAAAATATAAATTATAATAAGACAAGGGCACGGACATCAAGTCTGTGGATGCAAAATTAAGTGTAATTAAAAAAAAAAACATAAAGCCCAACTAAAGAAAAAAAATACCTTACCGTGTCAATGTAATACTCTACTTTCGCATTTGATTTAAAAATCAGAAGAATTCAAGTTTTTTTTATTTATTTCTTGACGGGCTAATAATATTAAATCGATAGCTCATTACACATACCTTTGACAATAAAGACGGCTCATATCAACTTTTTAACATTAAAATGTATCTATTATATCAAAAGTGATGATAGCCCGATTGGTTAAAGAACCAGTCTTGTAATTGAGATATTGGGGGTTCAAATCCTGGTGCGCGCCTTTCTACTAAATTCGTCTTTAGTGGAAAGGCCTGCAGGTTTAGTGGTGGGCGCACCATAGGATACTCATTAATTAACACTTGCTCAGCGGTGAAGGAAAACACCGTAGTAAAACCCGCGTTTGTTAAAATTCAGTTTTGAAAGGCGCGCGATCCACCAACCCGCTTGGACTAGCGTGGTGGACTATGACCAAACATTTTCACTGTTTCGAAGAAAGGACCATGCCCCATGGACTGATGACATGACATATCTACCTACTCATATTTCGCAACAAGCTATTGGCTGCTAGAATACAACAATCCGAGTTTAATCTATGCATTGTCTTCTAAATTGCAGTCGGCTAGCCAAACAGATGTCAAATTATCTGCTCGTGAATTAATCATTGCGGCAACAAACCACTCTTGAGCAATTTACGATAGAGATTTCAGTAGAAATTTTGAAACAAGTTTGCCGCCTGTGACGAAATTTTTAGTTAAAAAAAACCAAGTGACATCACTCTAAAATTCAAAATTTTGTAAAACGTCCGACATTCTATTGCTTTTAAATCTTAAACAGCTGAACCAATTTTGATCAAACGTTGCTGAGAATTATCTCGATTACGTCAGCTTTCAAAAAACATCCACACTAATGGGTTTTTTAAAGAGCTAAGATGCAACAGACAGACATACAAACACAGCCATATAGATACACAGACACACACGACAATCTTTCAACACTCCTCTTATTTTTCGGGGCTTAAAAAAGTTAACTATGTCAATCTAGGAATAGTGTAGCATCGGTTTTCTTTCTTTTAATTCCTTAAAATAGTCCTGCACTAACAGCAGGGGTTGTCTTTGAGTGCACTTTTATAGAGTAGACAGAGGTAAGCTGGTCGAAATTAAATTGTCTGACGGGCATCTACGTGTTTGCTTCGATCCCACGCATGCCTTCCAAAATTCCAGTAGATAATTGCCCTTGATTTCAAGGAATGTTAATAAAATCTATCTATAAAACTAAATAATTTCCCCAACGACTCAATAAATAAATCATGAGACTTTTCATGACTACGGCAAGATGATAGCACAAATTATATGGAGCCGCAATTCACTTTTTGTTTCTGACCTATGTTCCTTTGAATGTACGAATGACCTATGTACAAGTGTCACTTAAAATTACAGCCGGAACCCAAACATAAAAATAATCCCCTTAAAAATAAAATCGACCATGTAACATAACAATATCAATTTAAACTACCTAACTACCCCCCTCCCCCAGCATGTTACGGCCTGTTATCAGCCAAAGCCCACGGTAGCGTACGGAAGCCAAGATAAAAATCTTCACCGGCCTTTACGGCTGTCATGATGTCATCCACATACACAAACACACGAACGAATAAAATGTAGAGTTTATTATTTTTTAAAGGATAATGTTCTTTGATGTTTTGTTCGGCTGTGATTCGTTTTAAGGTTATCCTCAATATTGGGTCACTTTAAATTAGTGAAAATTAAGGATGTGAGTGATGCCACAAAATTATACAAATTTCCCCAAGGAATAGGTAGAAAATGAAAAAAAATATTTCGCCTCTCTATACAATATGTGCGATCAGCTGACTTGCCTTTGTATGGGAAATCAACATTTTTGTTTGAGAATTTCAGTTTAGCCACCCCCGAAAGTTTCGCTGACTAATAATAATTTAAGTAATTAATGTGGTTATCGTCATTGTAAGGGTTACTCGTAATTGATACACAAATACTCAAACAAATGGACGCCATTACAATACAATACTCTTTATTGCACACAAAAAAAACATAACATTAAAACAAAAACAAATGTCAATCATGTAGTTTACGGACTGCCGCAACTCAGGTTACCAAACGCGTGCACTCTGTGCTGTTGTGATAAGAGCGGTTTTGCAATGAAAATGGAGTAACCTGATGCGCTGGCCTCTGTACAGTGCGACAGCCTTATTGCTGTAGAGCAATTTCTTGCAGGCATTATGGATTTTTTTGTGGCGTAAGTCATTTTCAGTGTTAGACTCACCCGTAAAAGATAGTGATGGTAATGTGTATGGTATCTGTATAATACTTTACCACCAAATTAGGTTAAACCATTACATCTTAGCTAATTACCTGCATTGTCACCAAATTAATTCTAACTCAATAATGTCGCTCATAATTACAGAAACATCAATCAATTTAGGTACCGCGTGTGCTGAATTCATAGCTCCTACCTACATGTACCTATCCTAAGAGACTCACTGATAATAATTGATCGATAGTTTAAATATATTGCCAACACAACAGTGTGTAAACTAATTTCACGCGAGCATAGTGCCGCCTGATAGTGCAACTCGATAGTAAATGTAAATTAAACATCCAATGCGTAGTGGGTATTGCGTGTAGTCGTAATGTGGGAATGAAGCGAGCCGTGTAAATGGCGCAGTTAAACCGGGGTAAAATGTCGCTCTGATGCCGTGCAGCTACTCTGTTTTGCGTTTGCTGCGGCATTATAGGGCTGTCATTAAAAGTTTTTATTTTATATGTGAAAATGCATTTCTTTTATTTAATTAGCAAGTTCAGTAATAGAACTCACTAAGAAATTTGTATACTCGAGAATTCGATGTAACGATTTATTAATTAAGAAATACAAAAAATTACCGCGCGTTTAAATCTTTTGTATGAAAAATTCACTCATGTGCCACTCTGATGATATTTATGATATAAATTATAATCAAATAACATCACAAAACACTTTAAGGATGTGAATTTTTAGAAATGAAACGGAAAACTCAATTTTCACTAGAATCCTGGAATATAATCGTATTTATGGCAATAATTTTTCTACATGACTTTGCGTCTTGCTTAAGATCGTAATTTACATCGATTTCTAATCGATGTCTTTTAATTTTTGAATGCCCAGGACTTCGGTTAGTCGTGGGAATTTGGGAATGCGGGAATTTTAATCCTATCCGTTATTCTGATGTCTAAGCTGAATTACTGCATAGTTTAATCACATTCCGTCCAGTAATATTTGCATGATGAAGTATCAAAAATCCATCTATTCATCCATCTATCATCACAAACTTAGGAATAATGTATAATATTGGATGGGACTCTATAATGTACAGTCAACAGCACATCAGGTTACCACAAACTGTCGGATTTCCCCAATGGATAGTAAACTCTAATGCCTTGAGATAAAATTGAAAATCGATTGAAGAAATTTGACAGTTTTGGATAGCATGATGTGCCGTTGTCCCTGTACATACGGCAGCATATCGGGCTAAACATGTTGGCCGTGACATCGCCCTTATATCGTTAGTAATAGCGCCGGCTTTCGCAGTGCAAACGGGTTATTTATCGTGCTGCTATCTGTACATCATATTATTATTAGAATGTCGTCACGTAACAAAACGTAATAAAAATATAAATTTAATGTATCGTTTTCAAGATACATTTTGTATGTTTTATGAAAATAAAGCAATTTTTGACTTTTTTTTTTACTTTTGACTTTGTCTGTAGAATAGAATAGAATAGAAAAAATCTTTATTTTATAGGACATTCAGGATGTCACTTAAAACAAGTCAAGATTACAATGAAATACATACAAACATATATTAAACGATTTAAATACATACATACGCATTCGTTCTTTTGACCCTACACTCTGTCGCATCTGTATGTCTGTCTGACCGCGAGAAACTCAGAAACTATCGAACGGATTTTTATACTCCTTTCTAATAGACGAAAGGAAGAGGAAGATTTAAAGATTTTGTGATATTTGGTGTTGAAACATGATCGCTAGAGTTATTATAAAAAATTTTGTTTTTTTCGCAAAAAATATTCCAATACTGACAGCCCTAAATCTAACGAACGGGTAGATTGCTAGCGCTTCCGATGCATTCTATTCTCCGTGATCTGCGACCTGACTGCTAAAGCAGAGGCGACAGTTTTATGTTAACGCGCCTTTATGTACCATTTTGTCTTTATTGTTCTTTGACAATTCAAATAGGGAGATATCAGAGAACCTTTCTAAAAGTATTGGTATTATTTGTACCTAGCTTCCCGCACGGGACTGCGTTCCCGTGGGAAAATCGGGAATAAATGAAACACATAAAGCTTCCTCTTGAATCACTCCGTCGTTCGGTGAAAACCGTATGAAAATCCTTTCAGTAGTTTTTGAGCCAAACACATATCTCCGTGCTACGCGCGAAAAATGATCTGTTAATACATACCACGTGGAGTAGTGTTGTACCGCTTACGTCGTCGATCAATTTTCTCCTAAACTTTACAATACAAAAAACAGAAACCTTAAAATACGATTTTCACATATTTCTGTTAGTTGGAAATCAAACCCGCAGCCTTCAAATCGATAGGGAAGATCATTACCAACTGAGTTATTTCGCTTGTACGTAATGGGTACGTCGTACTATAGTTATGCCCCGGTTGCCTGGAAGAAATTGCTCCATAGCAATAAGGCCGTGGCATTGTACACTGTAAGATAAACGTGTTTTTGTTTTATGATTGTCTTTTGGTGTGCAATAAAGAGTATTATATTGAACTAGCTTTCAGCCTGGGTCTTCGTTCCCGTGAGAATTTGGGAAAAAAAAGTAGCCTATGTGTTAATCCAAGCTGTCAGCTACGTCCATACCAAATTTTATTAAAATTGGTTTAGCCGTTTGAGTGTGAAAGAGTAACAAACATCCATACATACAAACTTTCGCGTTTATGATATTAGTTAGGATTGTAAAGTTGATTTTCTTTAAACAAAAGTTAGGATACTGCGGGGCAATCGCGCTAAAAAAGAATAGGAAACTGTGGATACGGTGGTCTGCAGGGCAATCGCGCTAAAAAGAATAGGAAACTGGGGATACGGTGGTCTGCAGGGCAATCGCGCTAAAAAAGAATAGGAACCTGTGGATACGGTGGTCTGCAGGGCAATCGCGCTAAAAAAGAATAGGAAACTGTGGATACGGTGGTCTGCAGGGCAATCGCGCTTAAAATGTGGATTGAATCACAATTGAAACGTAGCTGGGGGGCTACCACCTAAGCGAAGCTGATGCTGACTGAACGAATGGAAAGTTGTCGATTGCTTTTTTATTAATGACATGAACCAAACACAGCAATTTACATCATTCCATTCGTTCAATCAGCATCAGCTTCGCTTAGGTGGTAGCCCCCCAGCTACGTTTCAATTGTGATTCAATCCACATTTTTAGCGCGATTGCCCTGCAGACCACAATATCCACAGTTTCCTATTGTGTATATACATTATACATACGTACATTTAATTATATCTAACGAGCTGAGCTAAACAGGGTTGGACAGCGGAAATTATTATGACGCCGGTTTAACTCCGTATGAACTGAAAATAGAGCTAGAATAGGGAATAATATACGGGGTAAGCTTTAATATTTTAGCAAAGACTAAAACCCTGAAGTTTTTAGTGGAAGTTTTCTCAAGAAAATGCTTTCAAATTCAATTATTATTGGGAACATCTATCTCGCGCGGAACGCGATTTGGCGGAACTTTGCGTAGTGCCAATGTTGGTAAATAACGAAAACTCCTTGACGTTTCCAAGAAAAAAAACTTGTAGCCGATCGTAGTAATGTGTGGTTTTGATCATCTAAGTATTTATTAAGCTGTCCCTTACACTTTATTGTATAAGTAGTCTATATCTATACATATTACAAAGAGGAAAGATTTGATTGTTTGCATTGAATAGGCTCCGAAACTACTGGACCGATTTGAAAAATTCTTTCACCATTAGAATCCTATATTATCTGGGATGGACATAGGATACATGATTTTCCCGAATTCCCACGGGAATGAAGTCCCTAGTGGAATGCTAGTACGAAATAGATGAAGTGAACTTGTATATTAAATTTTTCTTGAAAATAACTGACTTACTTTCTTTTTTTTTATTTACTTTCCTTCTTGTCTTTAGCTAAATGAAAATAACGTCTAAAATCAAAATAAAAATAGTTATCTCTGAAAATCAGAACAATTTACTTAAAATATTTTATCTCATTTATTATAGTAAGTGGATTATGCTCATTATGCTCATAACCATAAAATAAAAGAAATTTCGAAACCGGTAAATCTGAAACGGAAAATACAGTCAGCTACAAAAATCCGGTTCGCAAAGCAAAGACTCCATATTTCACTGTTTCGCGTTAACCCTCAGGCAGTTGGAAACTTAAAGCCGTGAGTCAGGAGTACGGACGTCGTATCAATTTCAAACTCGTTCAAGAAGCGTACAGGATATTGTTCAGCATTTAGTTTGATGTATTGTCATTGGAAAATAACAATCGGCCTTCGTTTAAATAAATAAAATAAATGAACTCATAAAATAAATAAAATAAATGTCCCAGACTTGAGTTTCTCTTGTGTCGTGACGTCATGACAATTTTTTTCGGGACATCAAAAATGTTTAACGTTAATAATTTACATAATACTAAGGGGATTCTCTCTTATCGTGAAGGGGTATACTCACAAAAATTGTATTTTATTACAAAAATCAATCAGGTGGTCGTACAAATCTAATTGCAAGGCGCATATTTTTTTCCACATTTCGACCTGATGTTCCTTGGATGAGGTAGTTGTCGCTAGCTAATTTAAAAATCGTTCTTTTCGGACTTACTGCCGTACGCAGAGACGTCAATTAAAGTTAAGAAGTAATTAAATGTCGTGCTATCCTTGTTTGTATCAACAAAAGTGAAAGAGGCAACATCAGAGTTTAACAGTACGGCAGTTAGTACGGATTTCTTATTCAGCAGTGAGGGAAACGTCATAATGAAAGCCCGATAATTAACTTTTCGCTTTGCGCGCAGTCCACCAACCCGCTTTGGGCCAGTGTGGTGAACTACGACCAAAACCCCTTTTCGTTACTTTGACGGGAGGCCCATGCCGTCTGGTGGGATCGTGTGTGGGCTGAATCAAATCAAATCATTTGTTTGCGGTATATGAGTACAAAGATGGGCCGAGCCGCCTATTTTAAAATGTAGTTCTGTCATATTGTTTATATGTTGAATATGTTGATGATATTCAATTCAAAAGTCATCTAATATTACCAGCAGTACCTATAATCTTATCTCCACTGTATCAAACTACATTGTCTGACGTTTAAACTTTTCACTCGAGCGGAGTTTCGCTCGCAGCCTTTTTCAAATATTTACGACTGGCAATACAATTCCAGTGTTGATGCGAATAGGGATAATAGAGTATAGAAACTATGGATGTAAAACCTTATGTAAAAAAATGGGATAGCGCTTATAAGCCTTCTTAAAATTTTTTTACGACATAGTCGAATACTTCTGTATATAGTAATGAAAAATAAATAATAGGTATATTTTGTCGGATGGCGAAATAGAACATGTCAGAACTTAATGAGTTATTTTTGAAGTGAAAACTTCTTTAGCGGCGTTGGGCACTTTTAGTGTGGGGAAAAAATGTTAAAAATGCGTCAGATGTCACGTGAAAATGCGTAAGATAGGGTTGCTACCTTTTTGAAGTGAAAACTTCTTTAGCAGCGTTGTGAACTTTTAAGTATGGGTGGAAACCCGGACGGATGGCAGCCCTATGGTAAAATTATCTCTGTGACAGATGTCAACGATTATTCGCACATAGCGCGCAAATACCGATAGAATATTTTACTAAATTGAAAGTAGTCAGTTTGGTCGAGTGGAAAAGTTGCCAGATTGTAAGTAACAGGTCGAGGGTTCGAAACCATGAAGTGAAATCAAGAAAGTCTTTATGTATTTTTGGCCGAGTGATCTGATCGTAGGCGAGGCGTCGAAAGATGAATCCTGAGAGAATAACGGACTCTTTTTGTGTATTTTGTTTTATTTCCATATTAATGCACAACATAAATGTTCAAGTTTTCACTTCCGCCGGGCACTCCCGGAGTGCAACCCGTTATTTTTTATTATTATTATTTAACTGTTTCAGTCAACCTCACAGAAATTTTTTTTTTTTCCTTTGAAGCGAAATGAGATATGTCGCCGCTTGACTTGTCGGCACGATAGTTCAGTTGGTTAGAACACCGGGAGATCTAATCCTAGGGTCGTGGGTTCAAGTCCCTTTCACGCCGAACATTTTTTATTTCCCTAAAATTATTTGTTAAAAAACTTATTCTTACTTTTTGGGATTTTAGAATCTGTACTGAACTATATGTGTTTTGACTCAGTACTCTCTATGTGGGGTAGCGTGAAAAGTTGATGTCGTTTTCATCGCTCTGTCAACCCTACGTAGCTATGTGCAGCTTCATATTGTAAGCTCTCAGGGTTGTCAATAACCCTTTTGTGTGTTTAGTTTGTAACTTCAAAATCATATTTAAAAACACCACACACTCAAAGGCCTAAGGTTTTTTCTGTGTGTCGAGGGTCACTTGGAACACACAAAGACAAACATGAACACCCAGGACCCGAGAACAAACATCCGCTTTTTACACAATTACCCCGACCGAGAATCAAACCCAAGACCCATCGATCCAGAGACAGCGTCACTACGACCAAACCAGTCGTAAATGTCTAATTTAACCAACTCAGGAACGTTTTTTTTTATTATAAGATGGGTTAACTCTTGACCTCAATCTTGACCATAAGGTCAAAGATGAGGTCCACGATGGAGCGAGTTAACCCAGAAAATGCCTATAGGCACTGGTACTCCTACGCACCGACGGAACACAGCAAGCTGTTTGGCGTCGGACTTCGGTAGGAGGGTGGTCGCGAACCAGACGGCCCTTTACAGAGCCTACCACACCGCATGAGACCATAGGACGACACCTCAGATCCCGAAAAAAATGAAGTGTCGTTGCCTGGGACGGATTACTAGGAGGCAGGTCTCATTTGTGTTTCCTTAGTCGCCTCTTACGACACCCACGGAAAGAGATGGGGTGGTGTTATTCTCAACCGATCACCACACGTTTTGTTTCGTCAAAAACTTTTCATGCTTTTTTTTAAACCTCGACAAAAAGAGGGGTGTTTTAAGTTTGACGCGTGTATCTGCCTGTGGTACCGTAGCTCCTAAACGAATAGATCGATTTTGATGCGGTTTCAGCTGGCATAATCGAGATGGTTCTTAGCTATATTTGATCTAAATTGGAGCCATTTAACTTTATAATTATAAACAATAACTCCTTTACCAAAAAACTCAAATAAACTGACTTATATCATTTTGTTGGTTTAATTTATTTTATCCCTTTGGGAAAGCCACAATATATTATTATTTTATTTTACATTTTCGGGAAGATTTACAGACTAATTTTAAACCTATTATAGTACATTGATTATAAGTTAAAAAAAATGCTAATTACAAATCTTAACATAATACAGTTTTTAAACATTGTCTAAGTTTTAGTTGTATTTTGTGTGGTAAGGCCCTAAATTTCGGGGGTTATACAACACTTTTAATTTTAGAGTTATTCTTATTAGCTACAACCACAATTGGTTCGTAGAAGTAGTGTTTCAGTCAAAATAAAGATATCCTATTTCTAAGTGGTAAAGGATTGGATAAACATTTCAAAGCAACAAATAATAAGTGGTTACTTTGTAATACAGTATAATAGCTCTTAAAGTTCCAAAGAAGCTCTGTCATCAAAACACTTGAGGTCAAAGTCATAAATAACGTTCAATGTACGTAAAATAACGTAATGTTTAATGTTGAATCACGTTTACATTATAACGTTTGAATTTAGATGACATTCATATTCTTCTTCTTATCGTGTAGGTATAAGTGTGTGGCGAACTTGGCTAACCCTGGTGTCACAGTTTTAAAACCGCCGAATTACCTCTGACATGGTGGTGTTTAATATTTAAAATGTCATTTTATGGTTTATTAACAATGCCTATAACTTAAAAAAAAACAATATATACACAGAAAAAAAAAATGGATAAAATTAACAAATGAAGTCGAATGCATTGCCGCCCCGGAACCTTCCCGATGCAAAGGTACCCATTACACTGGCCGCGTTGCCTCGCTGTATAGTAATGGCTAGGCTTTGCATCAGGAAGGCGCCAGAGCGACGATCGCCGCCCCTATCTCGGATTCGACACCCTATCTCCTGATTCGACACCCTATCTCCTGATATGTTGTTAAAATACTTCTCAAATTGGGTGAATTAAGTCATTGATTCTGCATTCACAGTAGAACATCAAAGACGAAGCTGCTCTGATCAGGCCTAAGAGTTAGCACGATAATAAGTGAAGATTATTAGCATAGCTTCATGATAAATTCACCATAATATATTTCTGTATTATCTTCTAGTCTCAAATTATCAGTCGATATGCGTCCCCACTAAGGAGGCTCAGGCTTCCTTGTAATTCAAGTAAAATAAAAATAAAACGGGCAAGTGCGAGTTGGACTCGCGCACGAAGGTTTCCGCACCATTACCTATAAAACGGGCCAAGTGCGAGTCGGGCTCTATAAAAACCATTATCTCTATAAAAACGGAAAAAAAATTACGTTTGTTGTATGGGAGCCCCCTTAAATATTTAGTTTATTCAACTTTTTAGTATTTGTTGTTATAGCACCAACCAAAATACATCATCTGTGAAAATTTCAACTGTCTAACTATCACGGTTAATGAGATACAGCTTCGGACAGACTTATCTATAAAAACAAGCAAAAAAAATCATGTTTTTTGTGTGGGAGCCCTCTTAAATATTAATTTTATTCTGGTTTTTAGTATTTATTGTTATAGGGCACATAGAAATACATCATTTTCGAAAATTTCAAACTGTCTAACTTGATTACAGCCTGGTGACAGACGGACCGACGGACAGTGGAGCCTTAGTAATAGGGTCCCGTTTTTTCCCTTAGGGTACGGAACCCTAAAAAAAACATAGAGAAAATGGTGACTACTCTATTGACAAGAGCATCACTCATAAATTTTGAATGAATTAATGTAGCTTAGATAACTAATAGAATAGAATAGAATAGAATAAATTTTTATTCAGTAACATACACCCAATATACAATATAACTTATGCCTGCTATGCCTTATTTCTATGTAGGTGTTATGCACCAAAAAGGGTGTCCAGCTCAGCGTAATGCAAAGACGAATGAGTCGTCTCGGCGCTGATTTTCAGCTGGTCCCTGAACTAAAAAATAATATTACATAGCTAAACCTTAATTAAATTAACAAAGCTGATATCGTTAACAGTACCAGTGTGCGTGTGCGTGCGTGTGTAGTGTGTGGGAGAGAGAGCATGTAAGTGTTATGTATCTATTTAGAAGTGAGTGATTCTAAGTAAGGTGTGTGTATTCTATGCGTAGGTATGTGTGTTAATTGTGCCAAAAATAGGATTTTTTCGGTTTGCCTAGGTGCGAGATTTATTTAGTCTTTAATGTATAGTTTTAATATTAACAATTATAATACGTAAGAAGTAAAAGAAGCCACTACAAAAAAGAAAAAAAAAACTTATTGATCTATATTTGATGTACAGAGGTGAATACATAAAAGAGCAAACAAATAAGTTCATATTTAGTGAATGAATAATACAAAATGCAAAATGATATTGACATTTATATGCTGAAAATGTGGTACAAAAATATCTTAATATAAATAAAGAAATATGAAGATATGTGAAAACAAAAATAGGTACTTAAAAAAATAAAGAGCATGTTAAAATTAAATAATGTCGTATTCACACGAGAAACCCCAAGGATCCATGCATTTGCAGGTCAAGTGTGTACTTTTTTATATTCCTGCGATACATATCATACATATAATACATACATACTCTCACGCCTATAATCGCTAACGGGGTAGGCAGAGCATCAGTGGTTTTAGAACCACTAGATGCCACGTTTGACACAAATTGTGAGGATTGCATAATGGTAAAAGGTGGTTATCCTTCTATAACAGAAATTCTTCCGGAAGTCGGTAGTGAAACCATTGCGTTGCAGACCAAACTCCGCTGAACCTTAGACTGATCAAGTCTTAGTATACGATGAACATACACTTCTGGCATATACGCCCCATTAAACAAGTAATGAACAGGCTAAGAATATAAACAGACAACTAAAAATAAATACAATAACACTAGTAATGTATTATTGTCTGTATCGGTTGATTTAAAATTAAAATGACCCAGATATCGCATAGACAAGCTGGTGACATGGAATCGATTATAGTTGCATCGATTGTATGCACGCTAGTATTTCCATATTGAGACTGTGTGTGGGAGAGAGATAGCTAGATAAAGACAGTGACTCTTCTAGTGCGAGTTGACACTGCGTCAGATGTTAGTGGATTTATTTATGTTCTTCAAAATAATGTTGCTCACTTAGTCACTAAGCTATTTAATACATCTGCTAATTGACCAGTTTTTCGGAAAAAATGGGGTTTTAATTATATCATGTTGTGCTCTATTCAAGTATTATTCCTGGAATAATAAGCAAAACTGGCATGCCTATATCAGCAGATGACCACAAACCAAAAAGTCTTCTATGTGTGTTTTTATTTTTTGTTGATTTTTCAAAAAGCGCTGAATCCATTTCGATTAAAACTTATATGGGACCACCTCAGAAGTATACTCTTTCTAACAAAAAATAAGAATTTTGGACAATAAAAAAACACAGCCGAGTAGAGAACCATCTCCTTGTATTTGAAGTTAAAAATTCCAGATTTACCTAAAATAAATGTTTTATTATTTCAACTACAGATTGTACTAATTGATGACACATAACCGATTATCATAACAGCCATAGCATGCATGTAATTATTGCCATATTGGATTGATATCGTGCCCGTAAATGACGATACAATGGCCGTTTCAAATTACACAATGAATGCGAAAACGACGGAATTGAGGAAGCATCAAATATGTTACAATTGTTAGAAGATAAGCGAGAGATGTTACGTAATACAAAAGGCTTAATTACTGCTGTTTATCGACGTTATTTTAGGTAAACTGCATGAGAAAATTTGCCTGGGGGTGACTTTACATTCAGCTAGTCGCACACGTGTATGGGAGAGGCGAGTCTCTTGGGAAAAATTATTTAGTGAGCTAATGAACATTCCATTTTTTTCTAAAATCATAATTATAGTATCCAAGTGACTGAACGGGTAACAAAGATGGAATGCAATCCGGTCAAGTTAGCAGGGTCACGGAGGTCAGATGTTAGCAGGGATTTAGATGTCCTAAATCATTTGATCTGCCTAATCCTGAATCATTTGTGCATGATTCAGGATTAACTGGAAAATGCGCCGGGACGTAGCGTAGTTTTTCAACAAAAACATTTTTATGCTAACTTATTCACAAATCAATTCAAATATCGCAAGAACAAAAACTAAATGCAAAACTTCAAATCCAAGTACAAGTCAATCAATTCGTACCAAAAGAATCTATTTCCAAACAATATTCCTATTACATAATTGAATTCGACTCCCTCTGTGATAATAAGGCTTTTTGTCTTTGTATTAGCTACTAAAAAAATCTAGGCTAAAAAGTAAATAAGATGGCTGGAAGGCACGACAGCATCAATGATTTACGGTCACGCTATTCTTTCAGGAAAAGCCTCTGGCGTAGGCTGTATTTGTGTTTCTTTAAAGTTTGTTTCATGTTACATTACAGCTGAGCCTTGTGAACCTTAACACAACCTTAAAATTAAAAATTATGGATCACCTCCGACATTCGTGAGATTATGTTATAACTTTTAAATGGCTGAACTAATTTTGATTAAACATAGCTAAGAACCATCTCGATTACGTCAACTTTCAAACAGAAAAAACCGGGCCATTCATTTAGGAGCTACGAGTACAATGCCACAGAAAAATACACAGACATACAGACACGCTGATACACACGTCAAACTTTTAACAACCCTCTTTTTTTGAAGGGCGTTAATAAATAGGGTGATTAGACAGATTTCAGACATGCACGCCTCTTGCTTAGTGAATTTTAAATAGGTGTAAGGCTGTGGCTGGTATATTCAGCATTGGGTTACTCGCGTAATGACACAATTTGTTCACGCATGTTGACTTATATGTGCGTTTGAAACCTAAATGTGCATGTCAGCGAGTAACCGTTTGTAATTAGGTCTGGGCTTCTACTCTGTAAGTCTACGATCGACCGACGGCCTATAATTGTCACTACCTGTCACTGTCATCTGTATAACGCAATACAGAGATGTACAAACATCCGACGCTACGAAATTCCGGTCGTAGGCTAAGAGAGTAGGCATTCCTGTTCCGTGGATAAATTAGTGCGTGGCCAATACACCATAGCTAACAATTAGGAATGAGAGGATAACCATGTACTTTTGTTGGCTGTCAAAATGCTCTGCTTAGGCCAATGTTCACCAAATATTTAACCAACGATTAGCAGCTAACCAGAGATTTTAAAATGTCATTTTCATACTTTTTTTGACATTTTGTCTGATTAGCTTCTAACCGCGGTTTAACCGTGGGTTATGGTTTTGGTAAAAATGGGCCTTAGTGTGAGATTTGAGTGCAATACATACTGGATTGTGACGTCAGAATTTATTCATAAAATAACTAAGATTTCGTGATTATTTTGCCTGAAAGATCGATTGCTGTTTGCTGATTATTGAGTATTAATTATTATTAATTTATAGCATTTATCAAGTCTAGTTTTAAACACATTATAACGAGTTCTTACTACGATTCAAGTCTACTAAGATTTATGATATGACGAGTATTCATCTTATATATGTTTTCCATATGACCAATATGACCATACTGCTTATTAGGTACACTCCTATGGCGTGCATAATACGCATAATATCATTTCTTAAACGATACATAAGATATCCCTACTAATATTATAAATGCGAAAGTAACTCTGTCTGTCTGTCTGTCTGTCTGTTACCTTTTCACGCCTAAACCGCTGAACCGATTTTGATGAATTTTGGTACAGAGATAGATTAGAGCCTGGGAAAGGACATAGGCTACATTTTATCCCACAGTTGGGCACGATATAACCTGTAGTCCACGCGGGCGGAGCCGCGGGCGGAAAGCTAGTTTATTATAAAATATGGCCTCTTAGCAAGTAAACCTACTTGTAATACATATATAACCTCGTAAACTAGTAAGAAAGTACTTACTCGCTTAGGCAGCAAAGTTATTTGTTCTAATATTTAGCATCCCGTATTTAGCATACCACTGATGCTATGCACAACGCCTACTTATTTTGCTTGAACAATCATACGCAGAAGTGTTTGTTTTTTTTTGTAGCAGCTAAGTTTCGTGCTGGCTGTGTCTTGATGCCAGGTCATGATGAAGGACTTACCTTTAACCAACTAAAGAACAAAATCGTAGAATAATTATAACGTGATAAATAAAAAATAGTTTTTTATATTTGTGAAACTTTGCATTTTGAATTGAAGGATATTTTTTAGAAGACATATCTAGTTTTATAATTTAATTTTTATTTTATTTTTGCTTTTTTTTGTTTTGCTTTTAAGAAGTTAATACGTAATAGAATTTTTGATTACATTTGGAGTAGTTGAAATTTTAATCAGACATAAAATGCATTTACGTTGTATTATTTTAAATTTTATTAAGTATGTCACCGCTTTAAGAGCGCTAGCTGTACATTTCAGTCGAAACACTTGTGTAAACCCCAGTACTCAGTAAGTGACGTATAATAAGTGAATGCGTGCGCGTCTATTTGTCAGTACTATGCTAAGTCGATGGAAGGTCTGCGCATGTCCACATCACCTTGTTTATCCTCGGTGTAATATAGTTATATGTAATATGCAAATAACATCTAAAGCAATATTATGATGTTTTTGTGCACGACAATTGAGATGAGAAGTTTAAAAGTAACTTTTCGTGCCTTCAAAGTTATTATGATTCATTTTTTTATTTAATTTTAAATTAAATTAGCTTTTACCTTTGACTTTGTTCCCGCGGGAATTCGATATTGGGGAAAATGTTGAATCCTCTACTATATACTGATCTCTAAACTATACACGGTGTTTTAAAAAAACCCAAAAACAAGAAATTACAAAATTTAATTTTAAAAGTGAAATAGTCACAACTCTAGTAATTAGTTGCACGGTTTGACATCTACAAAATGAAAGCTTCATATAATTAATATGACATACATGTCATATTTGTAATAGAGCTGTGCAATAAGATAAATTTTTAATTCATTTTGAATTATTATTTTTCTTGGGTTTTTTTGAAACACCTTGTATTACTGCATAGTTTCAACAAAATTTGTTGTGTAGTAATTACAATCCATTTTCATTTATAATCTTTATCTATCTTTGTAATATTAGTAGGATTATTTTTATTGTTATTTGTAATTTACTTATCTATCCTCAATTATGGATTTTTAAATCATAAATTAATAAATATATTGTTATAAACACGTCATCAAATAAATAACACTAGCTGCCATAGTATACGCAACGAGACTTCTCTCTCATGAGAGTATAGACTTCCCAAGCAACACAAGGAAAAAAAACCCTATTTGGATTTGGAGAAGTGTTCATTTCCCTTGCGTTTTGACATACGTCCTTTTAGCAATTCAAGATCACGTATCAACGTCGCGTCAGTTGAATGCAAAAGAAATGCTACCTTCTTTTCACACTTTTAAGGTTATGTTTTCCTTGGCAATAAACTGCCATGAGAGTAAGTCTCTGCCTTTGCTAGGGCAGCTGATGTTTTGTTAAATCAAGAAACTGCACTGAAATTGGCGGGATAATTTAAAAAAAAACTGAAATCTGATGAAATCAAAAGTGATGCTAAAGAAAAAAAGAAAAAAAATATGCCAATCGTAATGAAGTCACTGACTTTGTTCCTAATTCGTCAACAATACTAGAAAAAACCAAGTCAAGGCACTATTGACGATTATCGTAATACTGTTTAACCGTGACGCCTCTGTATATAAACGAAACGGTTGACCCAAAGAGGTGCGAAATTCTTAAGGTCATTTAAAGTGAAATCTTAGGTACTTTTGGACATTTAACCACTTAACTGTACTCGTAAAATATGTTTTCTATGGGTAATAAAATAAATAGCTACTTACTTTTCGTATTACCTCCATATTGAATAGAACATGCAAAACAATATTTGTATTTAATTTCTTAGAACGCAATGTAGTAAGTGTTACTAAGACGATATTTTATAATAACTAGTAGACTTGAAAAATCAAGATATAAATATCCAAAGTAACATTTTTTTTATAATCAATAATGGCATATGTTAGTGATTGAAGTTTGACCGCTACCTATAGTTAATTTTTTTCATTTCTTCTCCTCCATAAAATGTGTAATCTTAATTCTTGTATTCCTTGACGGCCTATTTGGTCGAGTGAAAGTGACGAGTGAAAGAGGCGGTGCCTCTTATCCACAGGTCCTGGGTTCAATTCCCAGTTGGGGCAAACGTTTGAGTAAAACGCAGTTGTTTCTTCTCGGGTCATGGGTGTTCGTGTCTCTCTTTGTGTATGTTCCTAAAACGTTTGTGTGGGTATTTGCATATGTTAACAATGAAGGTTTTTTTACACATTAAGAGGATCGTCTCAGTGTTTTTTCCCATACAAACGGCGTCAATGGATTTCATCCTCTAAACGTCAACAGATTCCTGTGAAATTTTTGTATAGTATCAGGAACACCAAAAACTAGCCGTACGTTTTGATTTTTGTGATATTTTTAGTAGACAAAAAAATATTTGAGACTAAAAGTCAGCATTTTTCGCCGAAAAAATTCTCATCATGTAAGAGGTAACTGTTGAAAAACTAAGAACAATTTTGGAAAAAACAAAACGTACAAACCTCGTTTAGACGCTTACGAATCGATAGAGATCAAAAACTTACGATTTCATTAAGTTTTTGGGGTTGGAATTCATTGTCGCCTTAACTCATAATTTTGGAAATAAAACTCGGCATTTCGCCGGAAAGCTGCAATTGTCCCTTTCGCACAAGTCTGAGGCGGGTGGTCGACATCGAGACAGCATGAAAAACAACTGAGACGCTAGTCCAAACTGAGACGCTCCTCTTAAGTGAGAATAATCTTCTGATGAAAACTCGTAACTATTTGCACCGTACACTCCTACGCTAACTTAACTTTTTCTATGCTACTGAATTTCGTTTACTAAAATATCAATGAATGACGAATTGAAAATATTTGCAGATTCGTAAAGATGTCGTAATGTAACCTTGTTTTCCAGTTAACCTTCTGAGCAAGCAGGTTAAGGATAAATAATAATTATTTACTTGCATTGATGGTATATTGTTTTATTAATTGTTACTACTGAAATGGAACTAAACAGTGTTGACGCCATAATTTGTTAAGTCATACTCAAAGCACAACGCATAATATTTATCTTTATTTTTAATAAGTAACTAATTAAACTATACGAACACGTTTTATTAAGATAGTATAGTAACTTTATTTTATTAAATTATTTAGATTTTTCCCAACCTCCACTATCATCCAAAAAATGTTTATTTTTTCAGTCTAATTTTTAAATCTTCTTTCGTATTTTTGTCACTCAATAAGCAATATTTTTTAACACTCATGAATGTTAAAGTGCGTGATAATAATCTTAAAAAAATTGAAATACCAACACCGAATTTTTATATTTGTTAAGATAATCCAGGTAAAAAAACGAACCGCTTTAGCTAGTTTAAAAATAACCAAAGTAATGTTTTGAATATAAAACAAGGAAACCTTCCACGTGGATTGTGGAAGGACATTTAAAATTTAAAACGCAACACTCGCGTTGATAAAAATTCAACAGGTAGTCGTTATTTTAAACCCATAAACTCCATTTATAATATACCTCATGGGGACGGAGCATTTATAAATATATTAATATGTTTTGGAGATCTTTTATGTACTCTTTTATGTAAACATTATTCTTTGACATTTTTGACATCCATTGTAATTTATTAAATTGATAATGTTGTGTTGGAATAAATAATCTAATCTAATCTAATCTTTCTACACTGAAATTGAAAACGTTTGACAAACTTTTAGAGATGAATCTACCCATGATTACGAAAAACTTTTTCTATGAGACCAATTTTCCTACTGAAAAAAAAATCAGTTTTTCTATACATTTTTAGTGTGAAAGTTGGTTCCATAGAAAAAGTTGTTCGTAATCATGGGTAGATTCATTCCTCAAAGTTTGTCGAATGTTTTCAATTTCACTCTGTAGTTATAGCTCTTGTTTTGTGTTATTTTTATAGAAAGCTAGTAAATGATATTCCGTAATCTTAAGTTTATACACTTTTATGGGGTGATTTTAAGTTAGTTAGCGAAACTTTAGGGGCTAATTCTCCTCATGAAATTGAACAACTTTCCCAAAGGAACCTATATTAGAAATTATCTGATTGTAGAAGTTGTATGGGAAAGTAATTTATTGATTGCAGAAGTTGTAAGGGGAAGTATAACAATTTTTTTTTTCATTTTTCGACCTATGTTCCTTAGGGAAAGTTGTTCAGTTTCATGAGCTGATTCACATCCTTAATTTTCGCTAACTAATTTAAAGTCACCTTATCTAATAGGTCTTTCCCTATGAAATTGCCGATTTATTCTCAAGCTTTATTTTATTCATAATTTATTTGATTTTACAGCTATTACTAAAAAAAAATTTATTTAAAACCTTGGTCATATAACGTAGATATTGAGTCAAATTAATACATATTTACTTTAGATTTATTTGCTGAAAAAGAAGCTCAAATATAACTCGTTTCATCCGTTGCCCGTTTCATTACTTATTTTTGCTGTACCGTTGTTACAGTTACAACTTTCAATAAACTAAGTATGATGAAAATTAACTGAATGTTGTCCAAACCTTCCCACAAAATTTTGCTAAATTTGGATTTCGCATTCCTGACAAAAATCCAAAAACGTTAGTATGGAAAATTCAGTTTTCCAAAAATATTGTATGAAAAACGGCAATTTCATAGTAAAGACCTAAGTATTATTTGTATTATGTTGCGATAATGAGGCCTATGTTCAACAGTGGACCGCAATAGGCAGATATGATGATGATTCATAATATTTGACTGTTTTTAGTAAAAGGTACAACTTTCGGGGTAGTCAATAAGAGCTATTTGCAATAGCTCCTCACACTAATTGTAAACCTTAACGACTATCACGAAAGTTGTACCTTTCCATTTTCACAGTCACAGATATAATTAAGACTAGCTGATGCCCGCAACTTCGTTTGCGTGTAAATTTTTTTTTGAACAGAGTACACAGATTGAAAACATCTATCTTACGTGATTTAGATTTTTACATACAAAAGTTTTTTCCCGCTAACTCCCGTTCCCGTGGGAATTTTACAATATCCTGTTGCAACTAAGCTTTTAGTTTACTAAGGTACCTGCGTGCCAAATTTCAAGGGTCTAACTTAAGCGGTTTAGATTTTTCATACAAAAGGATTTTCCCGCTAATTCCCGTTCCCGTGGGAATTTCGGGAATTCCTTTCTTAGTGCACCTCTACGGTACCTAAGATACGTCCCTTCCAAATTTCAAGTGCCTACGTTTAGCCGTTTAGGCTGTGCGTTGATAGTTCAGTCAGTCAGTCAGTCAGTTTCTCCTTTTATATATTTAGATTATACGAAACGATATAATAATGTCCAACTGAACTCGCGGTCGCAAACCATCGCGGTTGGGTTAATTTGATGCTGTTGAAAATATATGCCACGGTCAAAATTAAATGACACCACAGGGAGCGTTCAAAACTTTTACTCACTGTATTTTTCCTGTAATTTGATAAAGTGGTTACGGTTTTTGGATATTATCTAAAAAGACAATGCTTAATAGTCCGAGCTCCCGTTGCACGGGAGTTTTTCTATTCAGCAACCTCGAACAAGATTTCGACATATTTGTTCTAGGTGGCTGAACAGAAAAACTGCCAGGCTGAATGCAGGAAACAATATAAATTCATGAACGCCATGAACGGCACGTCTAGGGCAATCGATCTGCATCAGTTTCATCTTGCCACCTGATCTATACAAGAAGTTAAAAAAAAATTACTTCTTCCAGGATATGTCAAACTACTTAATTCCAGTGCCCCCACTCAACCGCCAGTGGTGACTATAGTCACCTCAAAAACTATGTAGTATCTATCACTACTTTACATATCTGAGCTGCCACCTCGTGAGGGAGCTCGGTCTATTAAATTATAGCAAACATTTTGAATTAGACTTTAAGTTAGTAAGCGAAACTTTATAGGGGTGATTTTCCCCATAAAACTGAAAAACTTTCCCCAGGGAACCTATTTGAAATTTTCAAAAATAAATCGTATTTCCATACAAAGGTATATCAGCTGACGGTACAAGTTTTATGGAGATGCAAAAAATAATAATTTTATTTTTTTCTTAATTCATTTTACATTTTAATATGAAAATAAGTGTGCTTGTTTGTGAGAAGATAATATTCAGATTAACAAACCGTAGGTCATATTTTCAACTAATGAACAATTATAACCTACTTCCATCTCCAAGTGATATTAATTAGTCTCAATAAATTCAGCGAGAAAAGGGAAATGGATGGGCAAATATAGCAGAAATATTTTTTCATTCTCCTAATGCCTTAATAAATTAGTTTCGTTAAGCTTTTGCTCTCCATTGAAAGCATTGTTACCATACTCAAGCCAAAGAGTTTTCGTGACAACGATAATCAAAGATGCAAAATGAAAAAGATACCGAAATAAAAGTCAAAATAAACAATAATTAATCACATGATATTTGATTACTTCCTTTTTCTGCGAATTCAAGCAAATTCAAGCTGTATTTTATTCGAAATTCGAATAAACGTAGTTTTATCTTGACTTCTTTTTTTCAAAGTAACTTTAAAAGCATTCTTATTTTCACTCTGAAATATAATTAACTTGTAATTAATTAATTTTAATTTATTTTTATTTTATAATTTATATTTTATAATTATTTTATATATAATTTATAATTATAATTATAATTATAATTATATTTATATTATAATTATAATTATATTTTAATAATTTATTTAATAATTTAATTTTAATTAATTTTAATCTCATGTTCATCTGCAGGTACAATCTACCCCACTTCCACTAATTTACAGTCATCAAATCCACATACATAAAAAATTTACGGTCTTTTAAACGATACGGCATGCGATTCACAAAAGCAGTCAATCCCGGTAATGAACACATTCGCATTTTTGTATTGCCAGCTATAATGCACGCGGGGGCCATAATTCACTATTTCCACCCCGTCTCGCCCCTCGGCTTAATATCAGCAATAACGCAACTTTTTCGGCCCTCCGTAATTTCCCAGTCCTGAATTATAACTCAATAAATCATGAACACCGTATCGTTTTTTGGCGCGAAAAACGCTAAAGGTTTATTTATCGGACTCTGTTCGATTTGGTATTTGGAAATGTAAATAATTTTCGCCCTTATGAAATAACCTTTTTTTTTCAGTTACTGAAATAATTTAAATTTATATTCTTACTCGTATTTATAAACACGTTGATTAGGAAAGTACTTAATTTGAGTTAAATATTTTATCACTGAATTTGTAAAAAAATGTAGATTAGTTTGACTCATTGCTTCTATGTTTTCTTTGTGACTATATACTGGAGTAATTTCTATATATATTTTTTTTTAATTGCGACTTTTTTTTCAGAAAATAAAACCATCATTTTGCTGCTATAAATCTTAAACGTTTGTTTCAGTCGTGTATCGTTTTCGCTTTATTTTTTGTGTTCAATATATTCAATTCTGTCGTTTACACATTCAGTCGTTTCCCTAAATCTTGGATTTGCCATTATGTGGCGCGATGGGGCAGAATAAATGTCTTGTTCATTTGTTTATGGAACGCGACGCTCCGTGATTGTTTTGTTTTTGTACCTGGTGTTTTTTTTCTGGGTGTTATATTATGTAATAGTAGTTTTAGTATAGCTTTCCGATCGTAACTTCGTCTGCGTGAAAAATACCCTATTTCACTGACGATCCATTGCTCAGTTATGACGAATACACTTTAACATTCTGTGTTTTGTAATATATTTCAATAAAATAAAATAAATATAAATATCTTCTTCAGGGTTCATGACTCACTGACTCATTAAAACCCAAACCCTTGGACCTAAAGGTTCCTTTTTTTGGCTTAAAGGGTCCTTCTATAACGCAGGTAAGGTTCCGTATTCCCTACCTACGTCATAGAAGTAAAAGGATTTTAATATAGTGGATAATATTAGTAAAGTTATAAGGATTTTACATTTCTGCTTTTTGTAAACAGGTCATCATCTATTCGCGCATTAAAATATTTTTGACACTACATGTCATTTTTGACAGCCCATTAAGAGGCACAGGCTTTCCTTCGAATCGATATAATGTAATAATGTAACTGATTGCTTGAAAAACTGATTAAAGCTGAATCAAATCTGCATATGGCTGCCTTCTAATAGATCTGTCTTCAAATATCAAAACTCGTATATCCTCACATCTAAACCTAAACAATAAAACTGCAAATAGCCCGACATTTGCGTAGTGAGAGACATTAGGGACGGTTCTCTTATTATTCTAAATGTAGCCAGCAATGTAGCGTGCTTGGAATACAGTCTGGAGTGCATTATCTACCGGCATAGTCTACCGGCATCGACGGTTAAAATAACTGCGGGATATTTTCGTCAGGGACAATACAATACAATACAAATATACTTTATTGCACACCAACATTACAGAATATGATACAGAGTAAAAGTAACGTTATGGACAGTAATAAAGTTAGGGTACAAAAGGCGGCCCCATTGCTAAGAAGCAATGAGATGGAAATATTTTTTTAGTACGCTAACCTTATATAAATATTGAAGAGTCTAAGGTGAAAGAAAGAAATGCACATAAATATGTACCGCACATCCATGTGTGCACTCTGTGCTGTTGCGATAGGAACGGTTTTACAATGAATTAAGCCTTAATTAGGGTAACCTGAGTGCTGACCTTTGTGCATGTTCCAGTTCTTTTTTTTTTAATTTTAGAAGACGAATTGTAAACTGTTATGTAGAATTTATTTTTTGGGAAATGAATTAGGAAAATGGATTGAATGTATTTGCAAGTAAATGGGCATACATATTGGGGAAAATTCACAAACACTGCGAAAATACTTAATTTTAGTAGGCTAGCCTGTATACAGGGTGTTAAGTAATTCGATCTTATCCTCTCTGGTGGTGAATCAGCCCATGAAACTGAAGGACTTTCCCTAAGAACAAATGCCGAAATACGAAAAAAAATCTTTTACTTCCCATACAAAATGATTTATCAGCTGAGGCAATTTGTATGGGAAGTCAAAAACTTTTTTTCGTCTTTTGGCATTTGTTCTTAGGGAAAGTTGTTCAGTTTCATGGGCTGATTCACCACCCGAGAGGATAAGATCGAATTACTTAACACCCTGTATAAGACTAAGCATTGTACATACCTAAATAAATAAATAAATGTCACCCTACGACGGCCGGTTTGGTCGAGTGGTAGTGACGCTGCCTCTTGATCGGCGAGTCCTGGGTTCGATCCCCAGTCGGGGCAAATATTTGTGTAAAAAGCAGATGTTTGTTCTCGGGTCAATGGTGTTCGTGTTTGTCTTTATGTGTATTCCAAGAGACCCACGACACAAGGGAAAACCTTAATGTGGGCCTTTGAGTGTGTAGCGTTTATTTATTATTATTATTATAGAGTATCACAAAAGCTCCCATCGCAATATTTGTTGAGGAATATTTAAAAGTATCTCAACCGAAACAAAAACCTTACAATAACTCACAAACAAGAACATAATATAACGCTCCCTAACGCAATGTTACGTGAAAAATGTTAGTCACTTGAGAGTGAGAGTCTTGTTCTTAAGAATTAACTTCTGCTAAATAATATCCCCCAGGTGGAATTCTGGCAGGTCTTGTTCCAGGCTTCTGTGTTTAATAAAAAATAACATTTCTTTAGATATACCTACAACTCGTGTTTACCTTACAACGCCCTTAGGTCATGTACGAATTTTGTAGGGCTGTCAAGCAAGTATCACAATCCGACTTCAAAAAAGCGAAAAATAATCCTTTAAAGTGTATATCTCACGATACCACAAAACCCTTGCGTCCCACTTACTAGTTTCTACAGTATACCTGGGAAGAGTTGGTAGCTGGCACATTCTAAGTTGTACTTTCACTCCTAGTCCAGCGTGGAAGTTTTTATACTTGTCTTGCCTAATGTATTAAGAAACTTAAAACAATAACTCTCCTTTTTTCTTCGCCGTAGTCGAGTAGTAAAATAGAACCAATACGAGACACTATAAATATTTTCAGCTCAATTCCAATCTGTCAAACTAAATATCTGCTAACCATTCGCTTGAGTGTTCCGAAAAAAACATCAAAATTGAAAAAGAGAACAGCCCTAAAACACAAGACACAGCTGTAATCCGTCAGTCTCACACGCAGAGCGATCTGCACTCGTCACCCGGATCAAATTATATCACCTCTACCCGCACGTTCTTATTTCCTTGTCATAAGGCACAATTTAGCAAGTGAAATAAATGACGTGAAAACAGATCTTTAAATATTTAGTAGGATTTTGTTATGGAAATTTTTTGAAGGAAAAGAAAAACATAAATACATTGTCTCTGATTCGTTCGTTTTTCTATGAAATTACTCGAAGAAAATAGAAAATTCCTTTAGTCAGAATAACTGTTTGATTCCTATAAAATAGGAGATGCATGTTTGAGTTATATGTTTTCATTTTTCAATAGTTAAATGTAGCGACGATTGAACTGTAATGATACCCTAATGTATACAGGGCTTTAGGTAAATCACTTTCAACCTCTCTTGTGGTAAATCAGTCCATGAAACTGAACAACTTTCCCAAGGAACAAAGGTCAGAATACGAAAAAAATCAGAATGCGTCAGCTGATAGCGCATTTTGTATGGGAAGTCAACATTTTTTTTTCATACTTCGACCTTTGTTCCTTGGGAAAGTTGTTCAGTTTCATGGACTGATTTACCACCCGAGTGGTTGAAAGTGGTTTACCTAAAGCCCTGTATAAACACTTTAAGTCTCCTAATACCTTAAGATACTAAAAAAAAAACAAATTCTAATAGAACCCCGTTTGTTGCCAATCATTGTTAAAACTTCAACCATCTTCAGAATTCTTAACATTTGATGCTCTACCTACCCACATTTTGAGATCTTACATAACCAGTATTACTATAATGTGGAGCTGCTTAAGCCCATCGCTCAGCTTAAATCGTTTATTATTAGTAAGCATAATAAAGCTTCAATATTTTCTTTCAATTTTCCTCTCAAATCCTTTTTCCTAAGAATTTCCTCTCTATTTTATTTCCTCCTAATAAGGAAAAGCCAGACTTCATTAGTGAAGATCTTGTAAAAGCCTCCGCCAAGTGGCTGCAGTCAGGAGTTGATCGATGACTATTAATGCATTCAGAGTAGATTGCCACCAATCATCTCTTATTACTGCGTTGGCCATTAGTTTGTTGAGACTCTTCAGGGAAGGTCGAGGGAATAGGCCTCTTTTAGGTGAGTTTGCATTGCAATATTCTTGACCATTTGCCAAATACACACATCAACACGGTCTAGGGATATTGCACGATTTTTCATACAAAAGAGGTCTGTTTGAGAAGCTATAAAAGCATACTCGAGATACATGGAGGGCTGTAATTTTTAAACGAGCAAGTGCTAAACCTGAATTTTGAATTCTAGTCAGTAAATTTTGTTTTACTTGAAATTTGTGAAAACGTGACGAAAATGAAAAAAATTTTTGCGTAAATTCGACCATTTTCATACAAAAAGCAGGCAAAGAGTGCATTTTCGTTTTCGTTTCCGTCATGTTTTCACAAATTTCAATTAAAACAAAATTTATTGACTAGAATTGAAAATTCAAGTTTATCAATTGCTCGTCTGAAAATTATAGCCCTTCATGTATCTCGAGTATGCTTTTACAGCTTCTCAAACAGGCCTCTTTAGTATGAAAAATCGTGCAATATCCCTAGACCGTGTTGATGTGTATTATGGTCAATAATACACATCAATAATATTATGGTCAAGTGGCGAACAAATTTTTGAATAAAAACTCTCCGTTTAGAAATACGATTGTTCCGATCTAATTTCCTAGATCTCTAAGAGCTATTTTCAGGTCCATAACTTTGGCCTTACTTTGGTGAATATCCCCCTGAAAGTAAACAACTTTCCAAAAAAGATTTATTCCACATTATCGTAAATTAGGGTGGACTGTAAACCGCACTACTTACAAACAGATGACTCTACATGCGATTTATATTGAGAGCGTAAAAATAATGTCTTTCATTGGTAGGAATATTTTAGGTAAGCTTAGTCAGATTTTTCTTGAATAAAATTGTTCAAAACAGATAATTTTCGCTATGATCTTATTAATACATAAAAATGCAGGGTCGCTCACTCACTGATTCACCAACGCCCAGTCCAAAACCTTAGACCTTAAAGCTAAGATTTGGCACAAGGGTTCCTTTTGTAACTATAACATAGGAAAGACAAAAGGAAGGATTTTACGAAGTTCCCACAGAAACCGAAGTCCCGGGCATCCTCTACTTTAATATGAACGTCCCGATTCCATAACACAATTATGGTTATAGTAACATTACGATAGGTCAGGTCACATTTTCTTTGGCTGTTCGATCCCAATGAATTGCCCAGCACTGGCAGTGATTGATGGAGCTTGTTCATTTATTATATCATATTACACCACTAGAGATCACTCCTTAATTTTGGCGCGATTTTTTCATCTTCTTATAGTGGTAACGTGGCTATTATGTTACTGCTTTAGATGTTACACTTATTTTTTGGTCATATCGCTTTTACGGGGTTTTCTGTTCTTAATTGATCGGTCTGGTTCTTGAAAATCACGCTCTCAAATACTCTTATCACATTTATCTAACACTATGACGAGGGTAGATCACATTTACTTTATTATCAATCAGACCGGACGGCCGGCCGCCAGACACTTCGGTCCTGCCGGACACCGGACGGGACCGGTCCGAAATGCGATGTTTATTTGTTTAGGTTTCCCGAGTTTACGATTTACGAATGTCTTTTCTTTGCATGTGTATATTAAGCCTATATTTGTATACATATGAAATATGCGAGATATTTATTGTTTATAACATTGTTCAATTGTTTCTAATGTGTGTTTTGTTTTGTTGCAGGTAAGTTGTTGATGATTCTCCTGGGATTAGAAGTAGTTATTGAAGGTTGAGATAAGAAGGCCTTTAGTAAGTCACAGGTAATTTTTCTTACTTTAAATTCCTCTTGAAATCGTATTTTATAAAAACTAACTTATTGATCAAAAAGTTACGGCCACAAATACGAAGAAAACTAATGGTCGACTATGGATCGATTTAACCACAGGAAAAATATGCATTTTATAATGTACTTCCACCAAATCTTTTTTGTGAAGAAATTCATGTACTTTTCTCCATATCTACAACGACTTTTATAAACTCCTTTCAAATTATTTATTCACATCTAGAACATTTAATTTATAATTCATCAAAATTTCCGTAACAATTTTAAATATGCGATAGTTACATCAGTCTGTCAACGCTAAGAGTTATCGGCTTGTCGACACATGTTCAACGTGTTAATAAAATGTTATTGGATACTTGGAATACATTTTATAACTTTTAATTATGTTACTTTACGACCGATTTAAATGATAGTTATATGATTTTAATTTTTAAACTGTTTTATCTAATGACAGATAAATGATTTACCTATTATTTCTTGTATAAACTGGTTCTCGTCAATTTTAATATAGGAGGGGGACTTTAAATTATTTAACGAGACTTTAGGGGGTGATTTTCCCTATAAAACTGAACAACTTTTCCAAAGAAACCCTTAAAAAGTAAAAAAAAACAACGGGTTGCACTCCAGGAGTGCCGACAGAAGTGAAAACTTGAACATATATTACTTCCTTGCGGTCTACTCTCCCTTCGTCTTACGAATTTTCGATCAGGCCACGTGTCCTGACGCGAGTTTAACATTTTTTACCCATTCCAAAAAGTGCACAACAAAGAAGTTTTCACTCTCCCTCCGTCTTACGAATTTTCGATCAGGGTCACGTGTCCTGACGCGAGTTTAACATTTTTTACCCATACTTCAAAGTGCCGCTAAACCCGCCACTAAAGAAGTTTTCACTTCAATAAATCTCATCTTCTAATACTATGGCAGTCAGCTGATCGCTCAAGTTGTATAGAGAGGCGATTTTTTTAGTTTTGCTTCTTATTTTCGACCTACACACATTCAGTTTACATTCAGTTCACATTTTTATTTTTTTCCGATAGCAGTAGATGTGATATTTTAAAAACATTATTTAAATTATTACTAGAGTTAGACCTTTTTCCTGTCACATGAATAATCAAACACGCGTCCGCATTCGAAATTTTCAGACTGTAAAATCCCCACGCTTGTACATGTACCGTACACTACGAATAAAAATTATTATTTGTATGAAAATTCCTCGTGCGAGCCGAAAAACTCATACCTAACAGGAAAAATAATCCCCTTATGCCGCCAGCAGTATTAAAATTATAACGTAGATCTACAAAGGCACAAATTGTTACCCAATGGGCGCCATTGATCGAAATCTGCCAACAAAAATTTCGACTCCATACAATTTGTGCGATCAGCTGTTTCGCCTTTTTATGGTGGGTAATTATTTTTTTTGAGAATTCCTTATGGGTTCTTTACGGAAAGTTGTTCAGTTTCATGGAGGAAATCACCTCCTAAAGTTTCGCTACCTAATTTAAAGCAACTCCATTATGTAATAATAGCAAAAGACAATATTAATAGCAAAATTGCGTACTGACAATCGAATGCTCCGAAATATCATTCGTAGACCAAAAGATAGATCCCAGTTGTAAATCCTAAAATAACCAAGCATTTGCACAAAATATTATAGATCTGTAGCCTGGGGGAGATTTATATTACGAAAAAGGTTACCGTTTGTCTTGGTGAAATTATTATAGATTTAGCCATTTTATATACTAAAAGTGAGTTCTTAATGACCGTAACTCGCCTAAACCATATGTAGTGATAAGTTAAAAAATCTCCATATATGCTAGTTATTTACATTTTTGAGTTGCCGTTTTAAATTTATACATCTGTTAATAGGCCCTCTGAACAAACCATATACCTATTTTAAGACGATTTCTGTGGCCGGTTTAGATTTTAAGACTTCCTTTTTCCTTTCTCTTACCAGCCCATATACGACCCCACCGAGGGGCACGGGCCTCCCTTTGAAATACGAAGAGGATTGAGGCCATAATCCACCACGCTGGCCCAATGCGGGTTGGTGGACCCTTTTTCCTTTATTAACTCAGAAATGTAAAAAAAATTACTACATATGGTTACGACAGGTTACGGTCATTAAGACCTCACCTTTAGTATATATTAAATGGCGAAATCTATAGTAATTTCACAAAGACAAACGGTAACCTTTTTCGTAATATAAATGTCCCTGGACTACAGACTTATTAAGTGTATTGTTTTCATCGCGTATAAATTCTATTCGACGCTGACTGATATTATTACATGACATGTAACAGTGAATGTAATCTTGGACTTTGCAAACAGAATAAGTTATCATTGCGCACGTTGTATTATGAAACGCAACACCAGATGTCATAGCTGACATACCTCGATAGTGCCAAAGCGCTGAGTGACAACCAAGTATCGGCACAGTATCGATATTACACAGTATACACTATACCCACACCATTTCTTTTTTATTATTATGAGAAGGATGTGAGAAGGCTCTTGACCTCAATCTTGACCAAGGTCATAGATGAAGTCGATGATAAAGCGAGTTAATCCAGAAAATGCCAGTTAAGGCACTGGTACTCTCACACACCGACGAACCAGAGAAAGCTGTTTGGCGTCGGAGTTCAGTAGGAGGGTGGTTGCTAACCAGACGGCGCTTTCAGTGCCTATCACAACGCATGAGACCGTAAGACGCCACCTCAGATTCAGAAACCTGATACCTAATTGAGGGTATGAACTCTACAATGTTGATTTCTGTAGTATCTTATCTTATTGCCTTTGCCTAGCTATCATGGGATCAAGAAGGCAACAAAAAACGTTAAAAAACTCTGAAATTGAAAAATATTATAACCCCCGTATAAAATTTTATAACGGCAAAATAAAAACTAAAACTTAAACATCGTTTATAAATGGCTTATGGAAATAGATTCCTTTTCCTTTCCCGAAAGGGATAAATTTAACAGCAACAAAACGACTTAAGTCAGTTTAATAAGACATTGTCTTAGTGGTGTTTTGATGTTTGCCATATTATAAAATTCAATTCAAAGCTGTTATTGCTTATAACTCTTGTTATAAAATATGTGGATTTTATTCCCTACTGTTGGCTATTGATACAGTAACATGGCATCGGATTCAGGTGTCATCGGGAGCTCTGAATGACAGCAAACTGACACAGGTCTTGTGCGCAAGAGTTGATTTGTATGCTGAAGGTTATAATTTAAAAAAATACACTTGCCGACTGCAAATTTTTTGCCTAAAACTGGGAAATGTTCCTCCTTTTATGCTGAAAAAATTAACTGGAAATTTCTGGCCTTTTTCTTTGACCCAACGCTGAGACTGGTGACAAGACACTAGGTTACGGAAGAAGACTCAATGTCTTGATCTATACTTAAGTATTGATTGTCTCTTTCTCTCACTTTCAAAATGACAAAGACGACTGCTGCATAAGAATAGATCAGAGTCTGAGTTGCGTTCTGTAATACGGAACTTAAGTTTAGTAGATTATAAGTGCCCTCCAAAGTAATTGAACTTGAAATCCATTTTATTTTCTTTTATAATACTTTAGGATAAGCGTTGTTTATTAGATATTTTAGTTTATCAACCCCCAACAAAAAAGAAGGGTGTCATAAGTTTGTCGTGTGTTTCTGTGTATCTGTGTGATTGTCTGTGGCATCGTAGCTCCTATATAAACGGATAGACCGATTTTGATGTGGCTTTTTTTGTTTAAAATCGAGTTAGTTCTTAGCTATATTTAATCAAAATTTGTTTTTACAGCTTTTAAAGTTTTATTGATATTAATGAGGTTGATACAATTTTTTTATAATAAATTATGTGTAACACTCACGAATCGTTTATTAGCAAAATTTTTCATTTGTATTGAAAATTATTATCCTTAGTATTGAAACTCTCGCTTACTAGGTAATTTAAAGTCGTCTACCTCATAGTAAACTTTTCAATGCCACTTACAACCCGTGCGAGTTTACTTGAAACCTGGGCCGACGACGTCATCTGTGATCATCCACAATCCACATATTACGTCACAGCATATGGGGGGGGGGTCATACCAAATGTGACAGTACATGTTAAAGGGATACCAAAAAATTTACCCGAATTGAGAACCTCCTCCTTTTTTTTGAAGTCGGTTAAAAAGCGTTACATAGGGGGGGGAGGGGTTCAAAAAGTCGAAATTTTGTGTGACGTAATATGTGGACGGGCCCTTTTCGGTGTATGTACGGTGTGTGGAATGATAAAATATCGAAATAGAATCGAGACCCGTATCTGTAACAAATATGCTATATTTTTGTGTATATTTTCGATATTTTATAATTTTGCACCGTAAATTGAAGGGGACATCGTTGGCCCAGGTCTGAAGTTAACTCATACGAATAGTGGGGTCATCCACATATTACGTCACAGCGTCATACCAAATGTGACAGCACATATTAAAGGGATATAAAAAGCGTGACATAGGGGGGGCCATAGTCGACATTTTGTGTGACGTAATATGTGGACGGCCCCGTAGGTAAAAACAATTTTCATTCCCCGTCACTGTCCCAATACATATTGTTTTCTCTATCCATTGTCTTTAAAGCAAGCAGTGACGCATCGTACGGTTATTCAGATTCGAATACCGACCGGACTAATTGGGGCTTTCGAATAGTGTTGCGATTAATTGATTATCGATGAACTTTATGGAAATAGCGGATCATTTTTTTTTAAATACTTTGTTAATAAATTCGAAATTGTTAAATCAATCTTTGTATCTTTATTTCTTTATTTATGTAGCTTATGTGTTCAAATCCGTAAACTTGTTAGTTGTTATTATATTTGGTATTCTAGTGTCTAAGCTATGTTAATGCAAAAATGTATCTGTAGTAGTTTTTTCGTGAAGGAGTAACAAATACCCATCCGTCCATCCATTCATCCTCACAAACTTTATGATATTAGTAGGATTATTGAAAATATTTTCTGCATTAAAACTAAATCATTAATTCAAACTTTCAATAAAGAAAACATGATAACAGCTTAAAACACGAAAACCAGAAATGAACATAGCATTCTGATTGTCACTGATAGCGACGCGACGCGGGGGGCCAAGAGCGCGGGGTTTGGTTTCGCCATACATTGCGTAGCGCCAAATTAAATTACTTGTAGACAATCATAGTATTGGTTAGATTCCACCATTTAAGTATTTGCCCTATATAGCTTTGCATGCGAACGAAGTTGCGGACACAAAGCTAGTAGAATATACTTTATTGTACAATAACACAACCACACGTTACAGCTATGTACTGACAAAAAAAGCCAATAAAATAGTCATATACTTTTGTCACAAACACATTTACAAGACAAACTTTGCAAGTGTATGTAGTGATTACAAGAATCGATAACTAATCGCTTTTAAACGACGCTATTTCATCTATCCTTTGTTCTAAACCAAAAGGTATTTAGTGCAGGTGAAGCGTGTCTTTTTAGGTTGGTCGAATGCTAAATATATTTGTGTTTACAGCGTACAGACCAAATAACATAGACACCCGAGCTTGTTACGACCGATAACGCACACGTTTGTTGGCTAATTAAATAACTCATGTCTCTATTTCTTTTGAATCTTTTGGAGCTATAAACAAGTAACAGTAACTTTGTTTATGACTGCAGGCTCATTGAAATGAAACTGTTAATGAACGATGTCTCCGAGACAATTTCCCATACACGACACCCGAAAAAATTACGACTGTTAGTCTGTCCCCTCAATTAAGTTCCTTGTCTGCTATTGATAAGATTCAAATTAGAATAAACTGGGTCCTTTAACTCGGGGTATTGAGTGTACGTAAGCTAGACCTGGTAACGAAAGAGTCTCGCTGACAAATTCTTTCACCACAATGGTACAACTTGACTCAATTGGGAGCCATTGATCTGGACGCAATATATGTTTGTAATTTAATTACCGAAGTGACAAACTTGATTGCCCATGATGTTGAATGGCAAGAAAAGAAAAAATGTTTGTTGACGTCATTTATACATTGGTAGACAATTTAAAAGTTATTCTATACTAATTATAATCTAATGACTCCAATGGTCCCCCAACTCAGCATTGTTGTGGTTTCGGAAGAATGCACAACGCAGGTCTTCCGTAAAAACCCAGAGAGCGCTATTAAAGCGCAGTCAGATCACACGTAGGTATACAAATTAATATTTGTACTACACCGGTAAGAAAACACTAATGACTCGACGATGCACTAAATTTAAATCGCATTAGAAAATATTTATTTGCATGACAGTGCCAATTGATGGTTTTGGTCGATTGCCTATAATTCTATTGGCGCTTCACACTGCATAAAGTCGTTTTGTTTTATGACGACTTTATGCAGTGTGAAATAAATATTGCAATGGAGCTTTTATTGTTTCTTTATACGGGGAATGTGTTAGTATATTTTTCGAATTTGAGATGAGGATCATCTCAAATTTGAAAAATATACTAAGACTCAGACTCAGAGACTTTAACATAGGTTTTGGGTCTTAGTACTCCAAAATTGTCCCCCTCACCTGATGCATACCTTTTTGATTGTTGATCAACCAACGAGGCCTTGAGTACAATCGCTAAAGGGTTTTTTGTTTAACATTTTCCATTTCGGCATTCTTTTTTATTTAGATTATGGTCTTCTTCTTCTTATCGTGGAAGAGGAGACCATAATCGAGATAAAAAAGAATGCCGAAATGGAAAATCGTCGATTATGGTGTTTGTCTTCTTTTTCCAAGCATGGAATGGAATATCTAAGTTTTGGGAATACGAATCAGGCGTTTGGCGTCTAAACCATGTACTCTGTGGTCTGCGGCATGTCAGTTGTCGCGGTCGTTCGGTTTCCGAATGCCAATGCAGAACTAATGTGGGTTGTGGCTCGTCAATCCGCACTTTGCAAGAAGAATAGAACTTCGCAGACAACGCGACAACCGTTTTAGAACCTTGTTATAAAACATTTTATGATATTATCAGCAAGGACTTTAGTAGAGCTGGACTTTGGAAAATAAACATTAAATAAGTCACTTTTTGATCGAACTAATTAAATAAATAAATAAAAAACGTTTATTTTACCATGCAGCACACAGATACAAACAATTAGACGATCACAAAAAAAAAACACAGATTAGGTACACACAAACGCAAAATCAACATATTTGTCGCTTATATTTTAATTTCTTGTCAACATTCAAATTTTTAGTTGTAAGTCATTTTTAGTTAGTTGTGTTCTTTCTTATTTTGTGTTCTGTGATTTGGTTTTTAGGAATATTTTTCCCTTGTTATTATTATACCTAATTACCTTCTGCAGGTGTTGTACCATATTATCTTCGTTACCTAGTTAAATTACCTAGTGTTTAAGCATTTAGAGCTTCCGTAATAATTATCTTAGATTATTCTTAAAGGCTATCATTACAAAGAATCTTGACATAAATCGATTCTCTCAACATTAATGTGGATGGTAACAGAATATGCCAAAATCCAGGAGAAACAGCCTAAAATTAAAATTCCTTGCAATGTTGTTTCAAATGAGTAGTGTCATGTACACTTGTACAGATATAGGTGTAGACCCTAATTCTTCGCTAATTTAAAGCTTACTTTTTTAAAAATTTACTTTTATTAGCTTTTACTAGGAATTATTTTGACCGTGTGGTGATCGGTTGAGAATAACACCACCCCATCTCTTTCCGTGGGTGTCGTAAGAGGCGACTAAGGAAACACAAATGAGACCTGCCTCCTAGAAATCCATCCCAGGCAACGACACTTCATTTTTTTCGGGATCTGAGGTGTCGTCATATGGTCTCATGCGGTGTGGTAGGCTCTGTAAAAGGCCGTCTGGTTCGCGACCACCCTCCTACCGAAGTCCGACGCCAAACAGCTTGCTGTGTTCCGTCGGTGCGTAGGAGTACCAGTGCCTTTATAGGCATTTTCTGGGTTAACTCGCTCCATCGTCGACCTCATCTTTGACCTTATCTTTGAAAATAAAATCCTATAGTTGTTTCAACAGCCATTCGGTCAAGAGTGACTCAATTAGCGTACTCGTAGTCTACGTCACCGACCTAATAGGAACTTCCCGGACTAGTTAGAGGTCTGTGTTGTACTGAAATATGCACAAAAGTGTACGCCAGGGTTTATTTATAGACTTTTAGCAAGACGACGAAACCCTACGTTATGTATTATGTAATTTCAAATTACGTATAACTAAGGAGATGGTAATTAGCTAATAAACTTGAGTAAACTTTCCACAAAGAAAGATATTGTCTCTGAATTTTCGTTGGTATGAAAATTATAATGAAAAATTTGTTAGTCTCTCATTTGATCAATCAGCTAATTACATAATAAACTGCTAAATGAGAAAGAAGAAATTAACGTACGAATTTGAAATTTCGCTGGTGTTCATAAAATTGGATTTTGTAGTAATAGAGTCAGCTTCTAAAAACAGGTTTTATGAAATTCCTGTGGAACGTTTGTTATTAGCTAAATAACCATAAAAATAAACATTAAAAACATAATTCTCGATCTTGATGACCAAGTTTACATCTTTTTCTACCTACTTAGATGAGAAAAGGATAGCAGCATTTACCGGACTCGACCCGGTACATTGAAGAGCCGAGTATGACGAGGTCAAATTACACTGTCGAGGTTGCTAAGCAAACATTCGAACACACAATACACAGCGTTGCACGGTCCTCTTGACGAGATTTTTCCTTATAGCCTCCGCTAAGCTATAATGGGCACACGATAATAAAGTTTGAGTTACGAAGGTTCTTTATCTTTAAAGCCTTGGGTCACTGTGTGGCATTTTGATGGAGATTATCTTAAGACTGGCTGGCATAGGTTTTTATTACGAGAATAGGTACAGCTAGTCCCGTTAAGACGAGGACAGAAGTGTTTAAATGTGTAAGGACCAACAGGTCCTGAACAGAAGTGTTAAATGTGTAAGGAACAACAGTTTGTGTAAATTAGCGCAAACGCTATCATCTCATTTTAGTCCTGTCTTTCATTTAAGATTTAGTGTCCCAATTTGTTGTTTTTCCACACCCCTGGGCTCTTCTCTGAGCCATGTTCTCCCAATTTTTTACAAAGGTAACCCAATTCAGCAGACCATCTCTTACAGGGACGACCCTAATCCGATTTTCTTGAAACATACTTAGAATTTATTGTTAGATTTATTTATACGCTTTATTATGAACTAACTTTTCCTTGCGGCTTCGCTATCGCAAAGAACTCTTTTAGTCACCCATTTCATTCTTGAAGTGTCCGGTTATTTGCTTCAAGGTATATTTTGACGACGTTTCGAGTCAAAATGTCCAAAAGAATTGTTTTCACCATACAAACTTTGAACCCCTATTTCACCCCCTTAGGGGTTGAATTTTGAAAAATAAAATAAAAACCATTCTTAATGCTTGCCTACGTCATGAAAGACACCTTCTTGCCAAACTATAAAGCTATAATAATAACTATAAAGCTGACACCTTCAGCTTTATAGTTGTTATGAATTGGTGTGTCAATCCTCAAAAATAATCTAAATTTAAAATAAATCCTTACCAGATTAAATTTTGAGAAATTCGGCTTTATGCCTATTTCAATCATCTTTCATAAAATTACTTAAATTAAAAAGTAGTAAAAACATGTAACAGTTAGGTATAGCGCTTAAATATTAGTTTGCCACGTAAAGTTTCAAATCACGGCATACAATTAAAATAAAACGTGTGATTTACTTTTTAAAGAGCAGGCCAAAGTAAAGCACAATACTTTTTCATAGTTTTAAATTGCATGGTTCGCTTTTGCATTAGTGCAACTGTAGTATTTGACTCATCCCATGAAACTGAAACAACTTTCTCCATGCGATATCCAATGTGGTTTTTACGTTCTCTTTGGATCATTATTTATAAAGAAAAGGCAACGCAACACAAAAGAGACAAACTTGTTTAAAAAGAAAGCTGTTAATTTGGAAATTAATTAACACTTCTCTTGATTCTTAGCTATTTATCACATCGATATTTTCCCAAATGCCAAGATCGTGATCAAACCCCGTGTTTATCTCAAATAAAATAACACGAAAATTTAGGTCCTTTACGTCTTTGTATCATTAAACACATTGTTGTAAGGTATAGTTACGAAAAAGCGCAGCAAAAATAAGTTCCCAGCAATGAATTCCGAAGAAAAAAACTCCATATCATCTCAAAGATAATAAAACAAAAGTCGCCAAGCTCAGTACAAGACCACAATTCATCCGATCCTAATCTTCTCTCGTAAAACGTTCACACCACACTCATCCACTTTCGCCGTTGATTTATTATTAGTATACTATTTCGGGAAACACTACATGGTCTAACAAACTCGGCTATTTCAGTTTTCCACCCAGTTTCATAATGAACTCCGAGACTGGATTATATCATCTGCTGTCAAACAATATTATGCAGTAATGGGTTATTAGACTTTGGGGAGATTAGCGATTAACTGGGTATCGGTTTAAAGAGTTTTCAGACCCAATTATGCAGCGATAATTGGAGTTTTATGATAGCCGTTACTGGATCTCTACACGTCGTTGTCAGATTCGTAGTTTATGACGATCATCTCGGTTTTGTTTGACAAATCAGGTAGTTGGTTATAGCTGTATCGTCCTTTTTAATTTATTTTTAAATGAGTTTTACAGCCGCGTTTTATTTTTCGCTTTTTGACGTGATTCTAAAGTCAGATACAGAACCCCAAAAATTTTTGGGGTTCTGTATCTCAAAATGAAAGAAATTCGGGAACGATTAAAGAAAAAAATTTACACCATTAGATTAGGTACCTATGTACGCTTTCGTCTATTTTACAAAAACAAAATGTGGTCTATGTTCACTGTGATTTCAATGAGCACCGATGCGTGAGCGTTTTTTTTAAATATATTGACCACATGTAGGTATCTTAAATAAATCGCACAAAACATTAAATTTTGGGAGTCTAATATTATTTTTATAATGAGCAGAAAAATCTCTATTCCTTGTGACAGAATCTGTATCAATAAAACTATTTACAGTTTTAGATTTCTTCATGTAGGTACTTATAGTAAGTATCGTAGACTTCAGTGAAAGGTGATAACTTAATCGGTAACTATACGCAACACCCTAGTAAAAGTTTTATCTGAGTTGGTTAAGTAGTTTCTGTGTAACGACACAAACAAATGGGAAAAACTTTTCTACTTTATGATATTTACTCATTTCTTTCTCCGTATATTGCCGAGAGTAGTAAACAGAACACGAAATGAACGATAAAAAAATAAGTTATTTAATATTGTGAAATTTTAGTTATTCTGAGAAACTTCTGGATATCTTTCACATCTAACTAGTTTTGAGAGCTTTCCACAAACTATCGGAAATCCTTCACAAAATAACACGGTTTTATTCACGTTACTGAAAATCAACGTCGGCGCCGCGACGTATGTGTGTATAACACTCATTAATCGATTAATAGTAAAATATTGGAAATCCGTTTTTTTAATTAAAAATTAACGATTTTTCATAAAGTGTCATCAGCTGATCTTACCAATCGTATGGAAACGCAAAAATATACACATCAACACGGTCTAGGGATATTGCACGATTTTCATACAAAAGAGGTCTGTTTGAGAAGCTATAAAAGCATACTCGACACACATGGAGGGCTATAATTTTCAGGCGAGCAAGTGCTAAACTTGAATTTTAAATTCTACTCAATAAATTTTGTTTTACTTGAAATTTGTGAAAACGTGATGAAAATGAAAAAGCAGGCAAAAAGTGCATTTCCGTTTTCGTTTCCATCACGTTTTCACGAATTTCAAGTAAAACAAAATTTATTATTTAGAATTAAAAATTCAGGTTTAGCTCTTGCTCGTCTGAAAATAATAGCCCTCCATGTATCTCGAGTATACTTTCATAGCTTCTCAAACAGACCTCTTTTGTATGGAAAATCGTGCAATATCCTTAGACCGTGTTGATGTGTGTATTATTCTTGAAAGGTTAAAATTATTGCGAATAGAGTTACGTGACGTTACCGAATGGGTACCGCAGAATGGACAATGTCGACAAGGCAGACCCAGGAAACGATGGTGCGACGACTTGCCCCCCGATTGCGGTAACTTTGAAACTTACCGCAAGTGGGGTGCTGGTCGCCTATTAGAACAATTGGATGTAGTTCACCTAAGACCAAAAACAGTGAAAAGACACAGCGAAGGCTTTTGCCCAGCAGTGGAATCAACCAGGTTGATAAAAGAAATAGAAAAATGTGATGATTTTTATGAATATTGATGTTTGTTTCGAATCAATCCCCTCATAGCATCACTTAGTTCACAAGTTTTACTTTGCGAACTTTCCTATGAAAGTGTGCAATAAATTGTTTCCATATATCTACATAAATACCTATCCACCACTAAGTAGTGACTTCACACTCACTGAGTGACGTTGTAGTAGTAATTTGGCAGTAATACCTCGATTTTATCGCGCTACCCACCGCTAACTGGCACTCCGTTCAAACATACGTCCCGCGGTGATAAATTGCCCAGTACGCGTAATGTATGGAATACCCCTTTGCACTGTGAAATATTAGGCACTGGTGAATGTGTTTTACGAATCCATAATTAATTTAATTTCCTACTAATTAGTGTGAATGGATAATTGATGACAGAATGGCGAATTTATTAATTCGTTCATTGGTATTTTGTTCACTCGATTAGTGTTTTTTTAAGGCTTTGATTTCATTCTGTCATATAATTTCATAACGACTTATTTATTTGAAAAAAAAACCTTGATATGCAAACATAAAATAAACAGCATAAACATATTATTTGACTATAAATTAGTCAAGGAAAATGAAGGATGTGTTTCAGACTCGTAAACTGAACAACTTACCCGAAGGAACATAGATCAAAAAAATCACTTCAACGATCGGATGATTAAAAAAGAAATCGAACACTTTTTTTAAAAACTTCAAATGGGTTTTTCGGAGAAACTTCAGCTTCATAAGAGGGATAACCCCCTTTAGTTTCGCTAATTTAAGTCACCCCATACAGTATATACTTACTGACTTCAAGTTCTATAGTGGCTCATTCTGAAACTAACCCTCTATAATCTCTTATAATTTTTATTGCTTGTCAAAAAGAACTATGTTCCTTAAAAAATCGTACATAATCCCTAATCTGACGTAAGTATAACATAACCTGACGGCCGGTTTGATCGAGACCTGGTTTCTAGGGTTCGATTCCCGGTCGGGGCAAAATTTGTGTTAAAAGCAGATGTTTGTTTTCGAATCATGGGTATTAAAATCTGCTTCAAGAGATCCACGGTACAAAGGAAACTCTAAGTGAGGGCATTTGAGTGTGTATCGTTTATTTATTTATTTATTAAATCACATTGAGCTTATTTCGTAACTCCATTTACATTGACGTGTATTAAACTACTGCATTTCATTTCCGCCTGAAAATTCCACACTTGAAATAGTGTTCTGTAAAGCTTGTTTAATTAAATAGCAGCTAGTAACCTTGTGATTACCACAGTACAAAAAAAAAACAGTAAATTAAGTCCGTTGTTCTAAAAGGCAGTAAGTATTTGCTTCCTAATTTAGTGTACTGTAGCGAGGTCGTATACTTCGCGCGTTATCCGTCTACTTGAAAAGCCTTTTGATAGATATTTCGTAATTAAAACCAATTGGCTTCCTTTTGATGGTCTATGCTGATATTTTGACACAGTCTTCTCGTAGTTTCATTTCAGAATAGTGCTTTCTTATAAATAAACATCTTAAAGTCAATTATTCTTGGCCCTCATTTGATCCTCCCGGCTACCCCTCTCGCTATAGTACATTTGAAACAAACATTCATGCTGAGCAGTGCAAATTTTACAAACATCAAAAATGTATATTGATTATGCATGCATGTTTATTTGTAACAGCAAAAATCTTTATAGTAGCTATAAAAATGTCTAAAGAAATATAGATGATTTCATTTTATTATTTATCAATATGACGAAGTATGCTGCAGAGTGTTCTCTAAACATGTTAAGCTTAGTTCGTTAAGACGAAAATGAAAATAAAATGTTTTTTTTTCATCTATGCAATAATGTGAGAATTTAGCATTTGGTGAGAACCATACATTATTCAGCTTCCATCGATCTGTAAGTACTACTGTACAACCCCTATTTGTCACTTTACTATCATAAGCCTGCTGTCAATGGTTCAATCCCGCAGATTTAATTTAGTCCCTCAAATTTAATATCTGAAACCAAATCCTGTTTGAATTTGCGCTCGGCACATCAATTTGAGGCCATAATCTAGCCGCGATCGTTTCTAAACTAGTTGTCAAGGCTGAAATCCATTATTCCCTGCCAATAGGGTAGGAGGCTAAGCCTTCCTACTTTATTAGTTAGAAAGCTTCACTCAAGTCGCCGCGTCTCGGAATTTGTTGAAACCCAGAGAATTTGTTACAAGATTTGAGGTTCCATTGATGTTTCTGATAACGAAACATTAAATTACAGGTTATTTACTTTATATTTTAATCCTAGACAAAACCCTAAGGGGTCATCCATATATTACGTCAAAGCATATGGGGGAGGGGGGGGTCATACAAAGCGTGACCATACATGTTAAAGGGATACCAAAAAATTTCAAAAACTTGAAATTTTGCGTGTCGTAATATGTGAACGGCCCCTAAGCAGACAGTAAATCGAGATAGGCACCAATAGAGGAGAAGACGATGAGATACATACCTAATTACCTTCGGTTTCGGTATCTTAAGGTTATAATCATCAATAATAACATGAATACTCAATAACTTTCATTTCCCTTTTTGTTCAGTATTTCCTAAATTGTTCATGTACTTTGGCCTGTCTAAGTATAGCAGGCCGCAAATCAGGTTACCACATAAGTGCACTATGTGCTGTTACGATAGCAACGATTTTGCGATGGAATGCACTACCTTCTGTACACACATGCTAGTAGTGCTTACATGCTAAAATAGTTAGGCTTGGACATAGGTATTTTATTTTAACTTTTGAAATTTCGATAGTAATTGTTATATTCCACTAAGGTGATTCCGCGCTCTCGGTTGTCGGAGTATCAAGTTTAAAGTTTCTACGCGAACCCAGACGAAATACCAATTATTTTGTTTTTAAACAATACAGTATGACAGAGGTCTCCGTTGGTCGACACGGATTCCTGTGCCGTCGGTTATTGATCCTCGCCCCGTGTTAATGTATTCCCTGCGCGTGCGCCGCCGCCGCGTCCGTTGCGCCACGCATGACCCCGGCCTACGGGAGAGTTTTTGAAGCTTTTAAAAGTGTTTAGCTTTTTTATTTTTTTAAGATTTGTCTACTCGCTACTGCCACCTACTCTAATATATTCTTCTTCTTATTTTATCAGGCCATATACGAGGGGTACGGGCCTCAATTAGAAATACGGAGGGGTGATTTTAAATTACAATACAATACAATACATAACTCTTTATTTGCACACATAAAACACAACAAGTCCAAGAAACACAAATATAAGCATTGTGATACAAAGGCGGCCTTATTGCTAGGCAGCAATCTCTTCCAGGCAACCTTAGGGTACAGGAAACAGACCGATCGTTAAAAATGTCGAGCGGTGTGCATAAAATAAAAATAACTATACACAGGGCTTTAGGTATCTCTCTTTCAACCTCTCGGGTGATTAATCAGTCCATGAAACTAAACAACTTTCCCAAGGAACATAGTCAAAATACGAAAAAAAAAACAATTTGAGTTCCCATACAAACTTCATCAGCATACAGCGCATTTTGTATGGGAGATCAAAATATTTTTTTCGTATTTTGACCTATGTTCCTTGGGGAACTTGTTCAGTTTCATGGACTGATTAACCACCCGAGAGGTTGAAAGAGAGATACCTAAAGAACTGTATACCTAACCTACTATATAAATACACATACTACAATGAATACCTAATATTATAATACATACATATACAGGGTGTCCCACGGTAATGCCACATGGAGGGAAACTACCTTAATTATTATAGATAGGACATTTTACTGAAAGAAGACTTCATTTTAATTTTCAAAACAATTTAAACTACATTCATACATTTTTAAAATATTGCCTGGTTGAACCGGGAATCGAACCCGGTAGACGAGAAAAAAAATCATCCAAGCAATATTTTAAATATGTATGAATGTAGTTTAAATTGTTTTTAAAATTAAAATGAAGTCTTCTTTCAGTAAAATGTCCCATGATCCCATCTATAATAATTAAGGTAGTTTCCCTCCATGTGGCATAGCCGTGGGACAGCCTGTATAACATACATATTTTTATGCAAGAGAGAAAACACGACAAGTTAAGTTATGGAGAAGAAGTGGAAGCTAAAAGATGTGCTTTAAGGCGGCTTTTGATCCATTGGAGGGACGGAGCTCTCCTCAGGTCAAGGGGGAAGGCATTCCATAAGAATAACTCCTCGCTTAACCTCACTTTATTATTGATAATAACAGTTTGTGTATAACACAAAGTGTAAACTAGTTTACCAACAACAAAACTAAAAAACGGTCACCTATTAATGCAGATCGTGCCAATACTTGCTTAACCCAGCTTATCGCTTTAGGTGATTGTAACCTGTGATTTCCTGTGACAGTGCAGGCGGGGCACAAAGGCGAGTGATTAGATAATTCGGTGCTCTCTGCTCGCGTGCCCTCGTAAGTGATTCGCGTTCCGATTCTACTTAAGCTAGGGTTGATACAGAGTTAAATTAATTAAACTTGACTGTCTTTTAACCCCTGATAAAACAGAGGGGTGTTATAAGTTTGACGTGTGTATCTATGTCTATGTATCTCTATTACTGTGTATATAGATATCTATTTGTGGAATCGTAGCTCCTCAACGATTGGATCAATTTCGATACGGGTTTTTTTGGTATAATTGAAGATAACGTGCATTTTAAATTACTAGTGGCCTGTGTTATTTCTGCTTTGTATTATTGTAACGAGACTATTTTTTATTTAAAAAGCCTTCTGCTCTCTTCTCCATATAAACTGTATCTACAACATATCTCACGCGCAATTTTTTTAAAAGGACATGCCTCGAAATAGTCCCCCTGTAAGTATTATTAGTTTCAATCGACAGTTTTTAATCAAATCAAACAAAGTCCAATGTTATAACAATTTTTGAAAATATTAAATAGCAAGCCTCGTTAAAAAAATCATTAAAATAAAAATTTATGTTCGAATTGTTAAATGTCAATATGACAACCCTAGCACAGTATTGTGTGAAATAGAACAACGCGCGCCTAATTCCCAGGGCGCAGAACATTTGAATTAATTGCCTATTGATTGAGCCGCGACAATCTTTCCTTGGGGGTAGGGGGTTTTGGGGAGGAATTTGGATATACAATTATACAGTGTCTTACAAATTTAGTTCGTAGTAAAAATACATGGACAATGTTTTTGATGTTGGACTAAGAGGAAAAAAAACATATAGAGTTGGCTGGCGTCAGTTATCGACTCTTTCCAAAAAGGCTGAGTTTCGAAGTATTCTAACTCAGAGTATTCTGAGTAGAGGGACTTTGCTAATTAGTTATATACCTATTTCAATGCAAATAAAGATATTTCTCTTTCTATTTCCAGGGGCGCTTTCTTAATAGATCTGTAGCCCAGGGACATTCATATTACGAAAAAGGTTACCGTTTCTCTTTGTGAGGTTATAATAGATTCCGCCAATTTTATATACTAAAAGTGAGGTCTTAATTACCGTAACCCACCGTCACCATATGTAGTGATAAGTTAAAAAACCGCCATATACGAGTATGCTAGTTATTTTCATTTTTAAGTTACCGTTTCAAATTTATACATCAGTAAATAAGCCCTCTGAACAATTATATACCTATTTTAAGACCATTTCTGTGGCCGGTTTAGATTTTAAGACTCTTTTATTCTTCATGGACCAAATGAGTCTAAAAATCTAAACCGGCCACAGAAATCATTTTAAAATAGGTATAAGTACGGTTTGTTTAGAGGGCCTATTAACAGATATATAAATTTGAAACGGTAACTCAAAAATGAAAAAAAAAACACTATACATACATATATGGTTACGGTCATTAAGACCTCACTTTTAGTACTTATATAAAATGGCGAAATCTATAATAACTTCACAAAGACAAACGGTAACCTTTTTCGTAATCTGAATGTCCCCGGGCTACAGGTCTTTAAGAAAGTTACATTTAAAAACAGTTTAGAATATTAATTGTTTACTGTGACTTCAAGTGCTTTTTTATCCATGTAATGGTCGGCTTACCCCGATAGCAAACATATTAATATAAGCGTAAGTAGAATTAGTTTAGAATCTTCCTAGCCAAAAGAAGCTGCGATTTCAATGATCTTTCAAAGACAAGAACGAGCAGCAGCTCTAGCACGATAACGACAAACTCGCGCTCAGCTGACGCTGAAACTTCACTTTGATTGCGCGAGGGTCCCGCGCAAAGGCTTGCTCGCGCTATGTTGACATGTAACAAAATGTTGACATTTTGACATAGGACGTACTCGGCCTGCAGACACTATTTGCAAATATACATTATGAAATTAGAAGCACTGTACGTAATTGGGTTTTTAATGAGACACAATATTTAAATTTACGTCGTGAAAAATATGGAGGGAAATTTAAAAATGGAACATTCATATTTTAACTTTAAAATTATCTTATTTTCAAATTAAATAGTAACTGGCCAGTGTCTCATACAAAAAAACATTGCAATTATTGACGTGCCCCTAGTACTGTTGTTGAATAATATAAAAATAATAAAAAAATATATGTACCTGAAAGCTCTAGCGATAGAATTTCAAAACTTGGTTATTGTGAACTGAACAATCTATATGGCAAGTAGGAGATCTAATTACAAAGCAAATGGTCATTAGGTACAATCTTAGCTGTAAAAAGCTGTGCTAAGTCTGATAAAATTGCAAAAAATGTTATCATTATCAATCTACACTAATATTGTAATATTTAGAATATAAAGAGGAAAGATTTGTATTTTTGTATGTCTTTATCTATCTATCTATACATCTATATCTATACATATTATAAAGAGGAAAGATTTGATTGTTTGTTTGTTTGTTTGCATTGTTGAAAAATTCTTTTACCATTAGAAAGCTACATTATCCCCGATGGACATAGGCTACATATTTTTCCGAATTCCCACGGGAACGAAGTCCCGAGCGGAATGCTGGTTACGAATAAACGAAAAGCTACTAGACTGATTTCAAATTTTTTTCATCATTAGGAAGCTACATTATCCCTGGGTAACAAAGGCTACATAATTTTCCCGAATTCCCACGAGAACAAAGTCCCGAGCGGAATGCTAGTATGTTTTTATATCGGTGCAGCGTTGTCTTTTACTATGGTTCTTTAGATTTCAGTTTATTTACATATTATGTGCAACAAAATGAGGTATGTGACATTTATGATCAAACCTTTATTAGTTTACAAATTGTAAATCTTCCCCAAACAACTCGAATATATAAGTACAAACAGCAGTTCGTCAGGTTACCCATTTGCACTACGAAAGCCGGCGCTATTACCAGCGAGCTAGGGGCTACGTCAAGGTCAACATGTAAAGCCAGATGTGCTGCCGTGTGTACAATCTGTTAAGTTGTATTTCATTACTTATTTCATTACTTTTAACCGTGTGGTGATCGGTTGAGAATAACACCACCCCATCTCTTTCCGTAGGTGTCGTAAGAGGCGACTAAGGAAACACAAATGAGACCTGCCTCCTAGTAATCCATCCCAGGCAACGACACTTCATTTTTTTCTGAATCTGAGGTGTCGTCCTATGGTCTCATGCGGTGTAGTAGGCTCTGTAAAGTCCGACGCCAAACAACTTGCTGTGTTCCGTCGGTGCGTGGGAGTACCAGTGCCTTTATAGGCATTTTCTGGGTTGACTCGCTCCATTGTCGACCTCATCTTTGACCTTATGGTCATGATTGAGGTCAAGAGTTAACCCATTTTATAATTAAAAAAAAAAAAAAACATAATATTATAATTACATTAATCATACAAAATTCACTGTCTTCATACAATGTTATAAAACCCTTTTTTTCGTAGCTTTTTTCCTAGATATATTACCTTCCTATTTGTGTCTCCCATCACGACTAACCACGCCTATGTTACATTACAATCAACTGAACTAACCGTCCAGGCCTTACTGACTTCCTATAAAATATGCAAATATGTACTCTGAAAACATTCCGAGTCTTAAAAAACTGCGAATGGCACTGCCACTACCAACAAAATAAACAATACAACATTCTAGTCCCTTTATAATTAGATTTCTTGCTGCATATTTTCAAAGTGGGACTCGTCTCTCTCTGCTGTACAATTTTCGAGGAATATAAAATATGCAAGTGTATGTTGCAGCGGATTTTTCGAGGAATGAAGTGTGTGGTCAAAGACTTTTGTGCATTAATGTTTGACTGGGTATGTCACGTGGTTAGAATGCTGAATCAGCTTGAATATACCAATTTAGAAGGTTAAATTCATCGGTTTCGGAAATTTCAATTAAAATTTCATTTTTCAGACAAGCGATCAATTCCTTCACACATTTTTTATCATACTTACTACTTATATTTATGCTAAACTTTTTAATACTAACTATTTTATTTACATAAATATATTTATAGATTTACTAAATATTTATTCAGTGAACTTCTTTTGGTCTGTTCTTGTTTAAAGCTAATTGGTACATGACGCGCTCGCTCAACACCACTAAGGTACTGTCAGAATTAACATCGTTGCAGATTGCTACTTTAGTCTGAAACATCATTCTGAGACAGAGCTTTTTCGGTGCACACACTATTCTACACCGTTTCAATTTTTTTTTAGTTGTAAGTTCTTTTGTATTGTGTTATTTTAGTTTAATTTGTTTATTGTTCCATGTTTTGTGAGCACCAAATAAATGATTTTTCTATTCTTCTATTATATTCTAATATAAATCGTACATTTCTTCATGCTCTGTTCTGGCCAATTCTATTTTTAACCCCCTATAAAAAGAAGGATGTTATAAGTTTGACGTGAGTATCTGGGTATCTGTACGTTTGTGTATCTGTGTGTTTGTCTGTGGCATCGTAGCTCCTAAACCAATGGACCAATTTTAATGCGGTTTTTTTTGTTTGAAAGCTGACATGATCGAAATGTTTTATAGCTTTATTTAATCAAAACGTTTCAGCCGTTTAAAAATTATGAGCAATCGAATGTCGGGGGTTAAAAAGTTTTTTTAGTTTTAGAGTTATTATATATTAGTAATTATAACAATTTACAGAGTCTAATATAATTGGTAAAAAATATATTTTCCCATAAATAGTAGGTCCTACGCTACCTGTCACTCTTTGGACAACTCTTGCTTTAGCCACATTTTAAAATCTTGTCGCTCATTGTTAAAAGGGTTGCGAAATAGAAAGCCCTGTGGAATTTCTCGGCCCTTTTACGTATATTTTACAATACAATGGGCCTTTTCCAAGTAAACGAATTTCACAATCAGTGTGGTTTCCCTTTTGTGACGAGATTACGAGCTGCCTTTGTGACTCGTCGCTAAAATGCCAGCGGTTTTACCTGACCTTAACCTGTTCTTGCCCTCAGATAACACTGAAAATCTATTCAGTTTTAGAGAAATTTTAATTTAAATTCAAATTAGCCGCTGAATAAATGTAGAAGTTCGAGAATATTCACTCGAATACTTGCGAAATAACTTGGGGTTCGGAATCCCGTTCGAGATTTGCTGATTCAGATTTTGCTGAAGACGTATCTGAAACGATTTGAAGAATTCGGACTGGGAATTAATAATATAGGTACACTCACAACCATTGAAATCCCCATTTTCCCCGCATTACGAGGAATTTAAATGAAATTGTTCTGAGGTACTGTTATTTCTAACTTTTGTACAATTACCGAGTAAATTGTACATATCTTACCAAGCAACTGAAGTAGACACTCCATTAGCCAATTGCAAGTTTGGGCTCTAATAAAATCCAAAACGGTTTTAAAATTGTAGAGATGAGTTTGTTTGAAAACTGGAGAGTAACGTAGGCTATTTTTTTTTACATACAGAAAATATCGTTCGGAAAACGCCCGTTGGCGTGAAATTGCGTTCGGAAATCTAGTCATTTATTAATCCCCTATCTACAAAAGTAATCCGATCAGTGCGGGATGATCAGTCTTGTTTAACATATTAAATGCGTATTTATCAAAATTAATATGTAATCTCATGTAATCTAACCTCGCTTCTGAACGCGTTTGAATCCACCAGGGTAAAATTAACATTTGTAGTATGTGCTAGGGATTAGTACTCACACATGTTTGTTGTAATGTGTGAGTGAAATGACACAGGGATGTGTGCGTGTGTGTATAAAGGTATTATAGTCCAGGCATATATTCTACGCTTATTCTACGGTAATCTGCAAGGTGTTATTTTCAAATAGCATACTTTTTTTTTCATCATTCCATATACGTCCCCACCGAGGGACACGGGCCTCCCTTCGAAACAAGAAGGGATTCAGGCCATAGTCCACCACGCTGGCCCAATGCGGGCTGGTAGATCGCTCGTGTTTTTGAAAACGAATTTTCTTGGACAGGCGGGTTTCATCACGATGTTTTCCAAGTGATAATTAGAAATCCGTACACAAATCCGAAAAGACGAATTTAGTGGTACAGGCCCGCACCAGGGTTTGAACCTACGACCTTCAGATTACAAGTCTGGCTCATTACCAACTGGGCTATCACCGCTACATAATTATGGGGTGACTTTAAATTAGCTACCGAAACTTTAGGGGGTGAAACTGATCTTTCCCCAAGGAACCTATATGAAATTCTCAAAATAATCAGCTTACCACACAATGGTAAATCAGCTGATCGAACCTAGCTTTATTGGTGATTGTATTGTTGAATTATCAAGTAATCAATAAAATACTTAAATCGCAGATTACTGTTAAGTTAACAAACAACATCGTTAAATGCAAAAAATTGAGAATTTTATACCAAAGTGCCCGATTTGGGGCAGATGATACCAAGTTCTGATTAAAGTGCAAAATCAGACTCAACTCTCAAACTGGGAAAAGAATCACAAAAAGACCTATTCTTAAAATTGTATGCAATGCAACCTACTCCAATCAAAAACATTCAGAATGACTCGACTTATATGCGCGCTTGTGTGAGTGGCCGTGTGTCTCAGGGGCGATAACAATGCAGCTGTTATGTTAACTTATGAGTCAGACGATACTCAAGACACATGTGTTTTATGCAAGCTATGTAGTACCTCCTGCAAATGTATATGTTTATGTGCATGTGTGAGTAAGTACAATATGTGTGACATGTATTGTTTTAACTTGAGAATAGGGCATAGTTTATTGAAGATAAATGAGGTGTTATCTGTGTGCAAAGTTTTCGAAGGTCGTTTTCGTTTGGTAAAGTTTGTGTTAGGAAACTGATAAGTTGTTTTAGAACTGATAACAGGAATATGTTTGCTGTAATTATTTTACTTCCTGACTAGGACGATAATAAAACTAATGCTACATATACTTCCATACTAATATTATAAATGCGAAAGTAACTCTGTCTGTCTGTCTGTCTGTCTGTCCGTCTTTCACGCCTAAACTACCTAACCGATTTTGATGAAATTTGGTACAGAGATAGATTAGGGCCTAGGAAAGAACATAGGCTACATTTTATCCCACAGTTGGGCACGATATAACCTGTAATCCACGCGGGCGGAAAGCTAGTATACTATAATGATACGAGGAGGACCCTAATATCGGATTGAAGACTTTGTGTCAACGAACGCTGATATTACATTTTTTTTCCTGTATTGTCCTACTGCTGCGCAAGTTTTCATTCTATTATCTGAACAGCCTGACCAAGGCAAACCCTTCGAAATTAACATTTAATATTATTTATTTTTATTTAATTGTCTTTTACCATGAATACATTTAGAACTTGACAAATTGTATTTTTAGCTAGCTGACCCTACGTACTTTGTACCACCCCTGTGCGTGACGTAAGCTGTCAATTGCGAAACACGACGGAGTCAAAAAATATATTTAAAAAAGCCGTGGTTTTTTTGGAACCCAACAAATCAGATATCATTAAAATCGGTCCAGCTTTCTTGAGTTATAAATGATGTAACTAACCCGACTTGTTTTATATATTGAGATTTACATTGTAGGCATTTCTTCGCATTTTCTCAAAAGCCTCAAGCAACTAAACTCTTTTCAATCATTTTAACGATAGGGTTGTACAAGACATATTTCAATACTATCAATTCATCAAAGGCGAAACTTTGTTAGCAATCTGTATCAAATGTCGAAGGGAACTTGAATGAGCCTATTACTAAGTTCAACAATCCTTTGGCAACTTGGAATCTACTGATTAAGGGCGACAGTTTGACAGCCTGAGTTTGTTTAAGATTGTATCGAGATCCTTCCGAGATGGTGTTTAATATTGAAAAAGTATGTCAAGATTTGGCAGATTCTTACTACTAAATATGACAGTTTTGAAGAAAAGTTACTTGAAATTTTGTATTTTCAAGAAAACATATTTTGAAGATTGCGTTTAACTTCATGACTGACAGGACAGGCTTACCAACATTATATTGGGTGATTTTAAATTAACTAACGAAAATTAAAAACGTAAATCAACTCATCAAACATAGGTCGAAACATGAAAAAAAAATTCGCCTCCTATACAAGGTGTTTAAAAAAAAAATTCGCCTCCTATACAAGGTGTTTAAAAAAAAACAAAAAAAGGATAATTAAAAATTAATTAAAATTTAGCTTATTGCGCAGCTCTACTACAAATATGACAAGTATGTCATATTAATTATATGAAACTTTAATTTTGAAAGATGTCAAACCCTGCAACTGATTACTAGAGTTGAGACTATTTCACTTTTAAAATTAAATTTTGGAATTTCTTTTTTTGGGTTTTTTTGAAACAGCTTGTATAATATTACTGAGCTGATTTGTACTGACTTTTTTTTGGAAATTTCGTATAGATTTCTCAGAGAAAATAACTCAGTTTCTTAGGTAGAATCGCCCCCTAAAATTCCGCTAAGTAATTTAAATTCACCCTATAGAAACTTTATTCTTTACCGTTTCATACCACAAAAATAAATATGTATCTTGTCTACGACCGTTTTTTGTCTTATATTCTAATAAATAAATAGATTCATACATAAGCTCATGCCTTATGAATAAATATGGCCTATTAAAGTCTAGTTTAGTAATTAAATATTAAAATTATCTGTGCCATTCGAATTCACGACACCCAAGGAGCAATTATTAATAATCTCTCACGTACTTACTTAGTTCTTTAGCTAATATTCCAATAAACATGACCTATAAAACCACATCTAACATTGTGGACGTCACTAGCATATCTCTGACACATTCCCAGCAGGGATGACGTACTTGTGACCTCATTGAGTGTCACAGAGCTACGGTATTGTGGTGGACCAAGCAGTAAGGTGGTTATCAAACGCTAAAAGGTACACAATCCAAGGCCAATTCGTAAGACGGAGGGATCGTGAACTTTTTGGGATGGGTAAAAAATGTTAAACTCGCGTCAGGACACGTAACCTGATCAAACATTCGTAAGACGGAGGGAGAGTAGACCGCCAGGTAGTAAATATGTTCAAGTTTTCACTCCTGCCGGCACTCCCGGAGTGCAACCCGTTGTATTTTTTTAATTTGCTGTTAGAGATAAGTACCACGATATCGATTTTGAAAGCTCGACATAAATTACCTGTACATTGCTAGCGCTGTAAAACAAGTTATTTAAAATCTCTTGGTAGAAAAGCAATGAACGACATCACCTTAATATGGTAGGCAGCGCGGCAGCCTAATTGTGGCACAAGTCAGCGCATTAATAATGTACTGTTATATTATGGTTCACTTAATAAAGTCCTTCCTATTCCATTCTATTCGTTTACCAGTCACTTACTGGTGTAAAAAATCGTAGCATGACATATCTGTAACGGTCAGTGTGACCAAATCTTCCGACAGTCAGGTCCGCGGTCGACGGCTACGCTCTGAAGCCGTCAGATTACACAGGAAATAGTGGCTTGACCTCACCCTAGGGGTGGATTTAGACTAGTGAGGGTTAATGAGTTTATTCAGCTATTACAAGCGAGCTAAGGTTGATGTAACCTTTTACGGAGATTAGAGATTAGAGAGATAGTTTAAGGAAATATAAAGTTTTTTTTTTACCTTTGCCTTGTTTTCCGTCCGGGACTTCGTTCCCGAGAGAAATCGGATAAAGTATGTAGCTTATGTCACTCGTTGATAAGAAAGCTTTCAATTGGTGATTTAAATCGATCCAGTATACAAAAATACAGGTCTTTTCTGTTTATAAGGAACCATCCATAAATTACGTCACACGTTAAAGGGGAGGGAGGGGGTCGCAAAGTGTGACATTGTGTGACAAGGGGGTGGGAGGGGTCATAAGTTTCGTGACGTCACATTTCAAAATGTGTTATGAGTATCAAAACGCTTTAACTGTTAACGACAAACTTAACCTCCTCACTCTCAACTCAAGCACTCTTTTCAAGTTAGTTTATTCTTTTGTTGAGATAATGAGTTTTGAGTGATATTGAAAATATGTGACGTCACACTAGGGAGGCGGGAGTCTTACAAATGTGACCAGCTGTGACAAGGAGGGGGTCAAAAAATCATGAAATTCGTGTGACGTAATTTATGTATGGCCCCTAATATAAGTGTAGATGTTTTCCTAAAAAAATGAATAATTGTGTGAGAAGATACTTATTCCACAGTACGTTGGGCTATAAGGTCTGGGTTCGTGTTTTTTTGAGTGATAATAAAAGCTGCGAATGTTATTTATTCGTTTATTAAAACCACTTAAATAAAATGATAAAACTTAAGAAACGTTTGAAAAGGTCAATGTAACAGTAGTCTTAACATATTTACAACAAACAAAGTAGCCTGTGTCTCCTCCAACTATCCCTATACAAAAAATAAGATCGATTCGTTCCTCCTTTTTAACGTTAAAGAAGAACAAAGAAACAAACTCACATTCACATTTCTAATATTTAGTAAGGACAAGAATTCTAAATTCATCCCTGCGCTTTTGAACCGGAAATGACGTCGGCAGGCTTGAGGACGACGGATGACGCTATAAAGGCCAAAGAAAATGTGAATGAGGAGTTAATAGAAAAGGAAAATAGAGCCTTAGACAGCCGCGCCGGAAATGGAAAGATTTTATTGAAGTAAGGCGTAGTAGGACTTACGAAGTTACTTTCTTGCAATAAAAGATAATAGCGCTCATCCTCAAATGTTGAATAGTACTTTATATTATGTATCTTAAAAACTATATAGCCACTTAGGGGGCGTCCATTAATTACGTGAGGCGTTTTGGGGGGGAGGGGGTCGGGCCGGATCTCACTCAATCTCACGTGGGGAGAGGGGGAGTCTCTACAAATATCACGTAATATTTTCCCCCAAAAGAAATAGTGTTAAATTGTGGGAAAGCTAAGTTACCTCCTGATACTCGTCCACGCCGCTCCTGTAATACCAATGTGTTGCAATGCCCCTCGGCTAGCACAAATTTTCGTTTTAATTCTTTTACTGTCCGTGGAGCACGGATGTGGAACAAACTCCCGACAGCTATACAAGAGAGTCCATCTATATATTCCTTCAAAAATAGAGTCAAAGAATACTACCTGTCCCAACTGTAATGAGCACATTATATATTATGTATGTATGATTTATTATATTCGTTTATATGTATTATATATGTTAGTATATATATTATTTTTATTTCATTATATTTAAGTATTAATAATATAAGCCCTTCTCTTATTTGGTATTTTCTTACGTTGTGCGCAAGTCTCTCTTCCCGTCTCGTACACTATTTCTCACCGATTAGGTTGGCTGGAAGAGATCTCTTCTAGAGATAAGCTCGCCTTTGTACACTATTTTTTATTTAATTTTTTTCCCTACTGTGTTTGTGCAATAAAGAATATATAAACCATCTAAACCATGTTCTTCCAGTAGCCACTCTGAGTTCCCGTGGACTGAATTAGAACAATCTTTTTTTTTTCAAATTTAAATTGGTAAATCATAGCTGTTTTTTATTGTTCGATTATTAAAAGTTAAAAAATAATTAGGCAAATTATGTAAGTTTTCTAAATAAATTACCAATTAACGTATTTACACTAAAACTAAGCATTTTCATAAAACTCACGTGAGATAAAAGGGGGAGGGGGGGTGTCGAGCCAAATCTCACGACATCTCACCAGAGGGGGTGGGGGGGTCGAAAAATCGCCAAAAACACCTCACGTAATTAATGGACGCCCCCTTACATCTTTACTCCCTTTTGAGGTAAGCAGAGCTTTGATTTTTATAAACTAACTTCTTAAAAAGCTCTTAAATCTATCCTGGGATTTATCAGTAAGTTTCAAACCCGACTTTATTGTTTTGAATTTATTTTTCAATACTTAGTTTTTTAAATTTTTATAAAAGTTAATTGTTATCAGTTAACGTTAAATACAACCTAAATTAGTTTTGTTATTTGTGTCATTTTTGATACTTAGACCAGTGTTCACCAAATATTTAACCGACGATTAGCAGCTAACCAGAGATTTGACAATGTCATTTTCATACATTTTTTTGACATTTTGTCTGATTAACTTCTAACCGCGGTTTAACCATTGGTTATATTTTTGGTGAACACGGGCCTTAATTAATCAGGCACACTAAGTCCCGTATTACAAAAGACTCAAACTCTGATCTCTACTTCAGTGGCATCATTTTGATAGTCATAGAAAGAGACAATCAATACTTAAGTATAGATCAAGACAGTCTCCTTCTGTAATAGGGGCCTAAGTATTATTGAAAATATTTCATGATAACTTAATAAGTTTAATTATGACCCTTTTATCGCTCTTGTGTGTATTAAGAGCAGAGCCCTCGCTAATACGTCTGAGCATTGTATTTGTAGTATAATGTCGAGCACAAGTGTTTCATCCCGAGGGATTTATACGTGAACGTGGAGTATTAGTGGACGTTGCACTGCATTCTACGTATATGACGACAGGTGTCTAATTGTGTAGAACTTGGAAAAATATCACCAGATTGTTTTTCTCATGATTGACTCGAGGTTAGTAGGCTTCTCTGAAATTACTTGCTCGATAAAATTTCGAGGTAATATCGAGATATACCTAATGACTTAAATTACTTTAACTTCATAGTAGGTGTTTTATTTTGGCCAGTCTATTCAATATAGAGCTGTTCAATTTTGCAGACTCAAATCAGTCATTTATCTTGTGTTTTCTACTATCTATTAGTTACCATCAAAGCTCCCATATACTCTTGACCCATCTCCACCAGTGACCAAGGTGTTCCGTACATACAGCGATCCAGATAATCTTCCATTGTCCGGCTCAGTAATCGGATTTTGCTCGTCTTACCGGGTTTAAAGGCGTTATTAGGGGGCATTATCGCTTGACGCTATCTCTCCGATCCGTGTGATGAGGATTGGTAACATATAGATGTTGTGAAATAGGGAATGATTCTATGAAATTGCGTTTGGACTTGCTTAAATACATGTTGCTGAGGAACAAGAATGAATCCCTTTCAGAATGTTCTCGGTTCTAGCTAAATCATGAGATTTCGTCTCTATTTGCCATTTTTTGCGCTTTTATCTAAAAAAGGTTTCCTGAAAACAGTTTTCTTTACTTATTCGCCATTGGTCGGTGAAATTAACTTATCTTTGAATTAACTTAGCTGGGAATTAAATTGTAAACTATTTTGATCAGAAATTATTTTTTAAACCATCATGCCATCCATAACACTCAATGAAGATTTTAAAGATAATGAATTCGTTTTTTTTTTAAATGCAAAGAAAAGAAAAAGCACTAGTGTGGGAAGTTCCATTTTTAAGCCACGTTGCAGTTTGTAATAATAAGACTTTTCGTATATCAATAAAGCCTGTTTCGAATCTGTGCAGTTAGTTATTACAATAGTATCGATTAAATGTCTCGAGTATAATCTCGTATTGATTTCGGCCGAAGCTCTCCACGTGGCATTGTCTGGATTACGCCGGTCCAGGGGCTTACCCGACTGTTTTCATGGATACAACAGGATCTTATCTCGGGAACCCATTCGATATAAGTGATATTTGTGGGTTAGATGTAATAACATTGGGCAGTAATACGATCCTTTTCAAGTCACTGCCAATGTTATAGGACGGGTCTTGGAATTAAGCTACAAGTTTCAGTGTAACGAGAAAGCTAGTGATTAAATAGTGACCGGTATTAATCTAAAAATGTGAATGGCTGCAGGCCGAGTACGATAGTGACAGCGCCGCGATAACACCTTAGTCCTATGTCAAAATGTCAACATTGATAACGTCATAGGGCCAATAAAGTCTTTGCGCGGGACCCTCGCGCAATCAAAGTGAAATTTCAGCGTGAGCCGAGCGCGAGTTTGTCGTTATCGTGCTAGAGCTGCTGATATTTTTTAACTTAAATGAGAGCAAGTTAATTAAAATCACCGCATACTTAACTAACATATACATTATATACAATACATGATAAGGAAAGAAAGAAGGGGTTCACAATAGAAAACGAAGCCTAATTGAGGTTTGTCTGGGTTTCCTAACTCTGCAATTGTTCATAAATACAGAGTTTATAACATATTGCAACTTACCTACTTATTGTTTTATGGTAAGGACAAAACATTACCATAATTATTAATCCATAAAATATAACATCGACCACATCTTTGCCCCTAAGCTAGATTGAACAACATGTGTGATTATAATAAAAAATAAACGCTACAGACACAAAAGCCAAGGTTTTCCCATGTTATGGGTCCCTTGGAACATACATAAAGACAGACAGGAACACCCATGACCCTTGACGCGAAGCAGCGTGACTACCACTGGACCAAACTAACCGTTCATGAAAATACAGCAACTACTACTAAAAGGGTTTTCGTTTTATCTTTTTACACTTCTGATGTTACTAAAGCATCAAAACAAAATGCAAAGTTTAGAAACATTTAGAGCTTTGTCTTAAATATCAAAAGGTATGAACCACTCTCACGTTTCATAAAGAGGTTTACTCCTAAATAGACACCAAAACTGAGAAAACTAAATTTTCTTTTGAATGAAAAAAAATGTTGGTAAAGTTTAACTATTCTCATCTATATAAGTACGAATATAAAAATTTGATAGAGCAGCTGTTTTATTTACAGCATATGAACAAAGTTAGCAACTTAACCTCTTTCTTATTCTTACTAGTAAAATAAGTAAAATAAAATCCTTTATTGCACATCAAACAAAATAAATACATTTAAAACAAAAGAGATAAATATTAAATAAATTTAAGGTACAAAGGCGGACTTATCCCACAAGGGGATAGTTCGAAATCCGTACTTAAATCCGAAAAGACGAATTTTGTGGTACGGCTTACAAGTCTGGCTCATTACCAACTGGACTGGGCTATCACCGCTAATTCACATTAAACTTTAAACTTTATTAAAAAAATAAACACTCTATCAATAATAAATACTTAAATTATTGATATAACTGTTGCATACTAAATATAATATTAAATTAATTTCTATAATGAACCCGAGCTTGTCGAAAATGACAGGAATAGGCCAACAAAAGACATCTTTGAAGGTGAAATTCGTTTTAAATATTAATTACAGCTCGTGAAATGTGCTACGTTTGCGGTTGCCTTGTGAATATTTCATTATTGCCTCTGCCTTGCGGGTCGCCTCGCCTCACCTGCCTGGTATCGAGGCGAGGGTAGGCCTCGATTGCGGTCACATCAAACCTAGATCACGATTCGCTGAAACTTCAGCCAATCGTAATCAAATCTTGGAATTCTAACTTCGAATTCTTATGAAAGACGTGAAATGACTTCGTTTATTTGAGTTAACTCGAATTGAGTTTCAATTTTCTTATTTGCGATAAGTGTGCAACGAGTTACTGGTTAATTAGATAGTGACATGGTCTCAATTTAATTTCAAAAGCAAATTAAATTTCTGTATCACTAATTCTAATGGAAAGTAACATTTTTTTTGCACTTTCCCTGTGTAGGTTCGCTAGACTCATAAAAAACAGATACCTAGTTTTATCTCAGAAAACATATACCTAAGTACAAAGATATTTATAAGTTCTAAGTTAAAACTTTGAATTGTACTTAAATCACTAAATATATCAAAATATGTGTAACTCACATCTTATCGAACTTCGTGATCCGTTTTCTTTAGAGAACATTCGTCCTAAAAAACTTCATACATCCTGAAATATTGAAGGAATATGTAAAGCTGTGACCCACTAATATAAGGGACGATCGGGGTTAAGCACCGACCTACGGAACCCTAATAATGGGACGCATTTTGTATACGATTGACCTTGTCAACACATGAGTGGACGCCATTTTGGAAATTATGAACTCTTCTTCATGACTACTGTGATCTGAAATACTGAATCACTAAAATATAGGTAAGTTAATACTTCTTAATCGCGCACTTTAAACATTTAAATGCACATTATTGTATTTTAATTCTATGAAGAACTGGGGAGCGTCTGTCTATTCGTAGTTAGTTAAAAAAATATATTTTGATATATTGTTATCATGATTTATCATTAATCATACTGTTAAAAATACTTATATTTTATTGATTCGTAAATTCTATATCAAAGCAAAGAACAGAGTCTTCAAGTACCTTAAACAGTATAACTTTATTAATGCCCGCCTGGTAGTCCGCTCGAGTGAGCCAACTACTGAGTTCGATTCATTTTCTATAGAGCCCACTGTTCCAAGTGGTTCCTAACTAGTGCAGGGCAAATGGAGAGGAATCCAGCGCACGTCCAGTGAAGGTGGGCTACTAATTGTGTCAAAAAGGTCCGAATGCTCGCTTTACGGTACGTTTGAATCGAACTATGCCAGTATGCGCAGTTTGAGTGATATCGGGCTTTCAAATATAGTTTCACGATAGATTCTGCTTGATTGTTCATTCATTCGTTCAATTCATTTATTGCCATATGTACAGAGTATAAAAAGATCTTGAGCTAAAATTTGTGCTTCTTTTTAGTACATATATGAACCCTGTCGGGCATCGCAATATTATGAAACTGCAGACAGACTGACATTTTTGCTTATTTATTTGTTTTATTATTTATTGGTTTGCTCAATTTCAAAAAGTGTTAAATGTTTAAATAATGTCTAGTGAAATAACATTAAAAATAGTAGCATTAATAACAAAATAAAATATTAAAATAAAATTAACATATATCTTTATAAAATAATAAGTTGCCTGATACTGACTACGTATACAATTGTGGTTTATTTACCAGAACAGAAATCCATAGACGTATTTTCCAAGAAACAATTAATTTAACAAATAACTTATTATTTCAAACGTTTGGCGAAATAAAAATTATGATCTGATAAAAGCAACTAGCAAGGGAACAAAGTTACTTACTCCGAACTCGATGTGAGGTTGTTTTACTTCTATTTCGTTTCTTTTCGGCGCTTCCATTAGAGTGACACTGTAAAAAGACAAGAAATTAAAAAAAAAACTTTAAAGGTATTGGAGTCAATATCAACACTGAGACTGGATGGATATGCTAGCTAGGGTTTTAAACCATTTTTTTGGTTTTTGTTTAAAATCCCGCTGTCATCAGTAGATTTGATATTTTGTCCAGGGCTGGGCATAAACTTCCTACCCAATCGACGAAATTACAAGGGGGTTTACGGTATACATTATTATCATGAATCCTTTTAAAAACTTAAAACCTACCCAAAACCTACATAGCGCTGCTTCTAAATGGACAGTCCATGCGTTATAAGGCTGGGTTAAGTTCCCTTTAGGTTAAAGTCCATCTAAAGTGTTTTAAGGAACATTTCGTTACTAACCACTGAAACGAATAAAACCGACAGAAAGTGTATTTTTCCCAAACAAAACCTCTATCGACAGTTTCCTTCGCACTCCCACTCTTGCCACTGAAAAACAAAAAAATCTCTCCATATTGGAGGTATCGGGATCCATGTCGGGTTGGGACTAGGCGGGTCCAATTAAGCCTGTCGAGTCCGGAATTATAGGCGGATGCGGACTGAGCCGGCTCACTGTCGCGTGTCCCTACGCGACCTCAGGGTTGACGAGACCATTGGAAAATCGGCACTTTGCCTGTCAACAATTCGGAGCGTTTTATATTTGCATTAGGTACCCTTTTTTACTAAATCAGCAAGTAGTCTGTCTTTCAGAGAACATAAAAATAGGTAAAAAAACTATGTCTACAAATTATCGACTTAATGTGCCCCACGGTTTTATTTTAGTCTAGTCTATGCATATGTTTATAATTCCCACGACTGTATCTATTTTATTATTTTTTGGTTTTTAGTACATTTATCTTAAACATTGCAATGTATGTTTAAGATAAAACCGTTTAACTTAAAAAGTTTTTTTACCTATTTTTATTTTCTAGTTTTTAGTTTTTATTAAAAACATACATTTGGTAGCGGCGGCCATCTTGTATTTCAATTTTTTATAGTATATTGTATTCTGCTTGTTGAGCCCTTTCATTTGATACCCATATTGATGGGATTGATAAAACCTACGTTATCCGCCATTTTGTAGCGGCCGCCATCTTGGATTTCAATTTTTTATAGTATATTGTATTTTGCTTGTTGAGCCCTTTCATTTGATACCCATATTGATGGGATTAATAAAACATAAATTATCCGCCATTTTGTAGCGGCGGCCATCTTGAATTTATAATGATAATGAATAAACATAATTGTATTGTCACCAAAATCCAAAGTGTATACAAAATTTCAGATTAATCGGTTGACAGGAAGAGGGTGAAATTTGAATTACTAAATTTGACCCAAGAATAATAAATAAAACAAACGGGGTGAGCTAAATAAAACCGTTTAAAAACTGTTTAAAAATGGTGCTATTATAAATATTTTATAACTCAAAGCTTAATTTTCGTTTAAAAATTAATCATAAAAAATTAATTAATCATCTGTCTCATGTTCTGTAATGTTGGTGTGCAATAAAGTATATTTGTATTGTATTGTATTGTATTGTATGAAAAATAATTTAAAAAATATATACTTACAACCATTTATGACGCAATAAAGAGTCGCTTATTCGACTAGCAACTCAGAAACGTGGTATTTCATGTAATGTAAATAAATGCAAATTAATTTTATTTTTGTTATTTCTTCGGCTACAGCATTGTAAAACGTTAAACGATATACGTAGGTTAAGTAATAAGTAAAAGTGGAGGTTAATAATAAAATAAATAATAAACACGCTCACGTTACACTTCACTTAACACACTTGTATCGTTATAATTATAACTATAAAATAAAGATGAAGTCGACCAACCCTACCGCTACAGAATCGTACCATTGGTCCGATGATCCCAAATATTGACACTAGATATCAGGCGACGCTCGCACGCTCCACCGACACCCGTTTGCCGATTCTGTTTGCGTATAAATTCCGTATAAATTCACATAACTCCCTTAATACTGCCTTGCTTAATCACCTGTGTTCAGTGTTACGTTGTCATTATGTACTAGCTATGCACTTACTATTATTTTAATTGAAGCAATAAGAAAACATAGCAAATTGTTGAGTGTTACTTTTATCGGCATTTTTTTATAATATTCGGTTTCTAATGAAAAATATTTTTTTTTTGAGATAATCGCTGAAAACAGTGAACATCAATACAAAATTAATTAAGTCTCCATTCAGCTAAGCCTCGGTATTTTTACGTAAACTCTGAAAATTAAAAATTAAGGAACACAACAGCAAACACTCAATGTTGACAGATTAAGCTAATTGTATTTTTTTTTAAACCAAAAAAATCACGGTCATAGGCTTAATTTACGTATGTGACTGTGAAAATGGAAAAGTACAACTTTCACAATTATTGTGATGAGCTGGTATTCTAACCTATACTTATTTAAGTTCCACAACAGGGAGCGTATAAAAGATAAAATGGAGTTATTATCTTGTAAAACTGCCTTAATGCAAAAAAAATTATTTTTATAATCCCACTCATTTACAACAAAATACCAAAATTATTACGTGACATTAATTATATAAAATGTTTAAATTTAAATTATATGACTTGTTAGTTCAGAAATGTTATTATTAGAGATTCGGCAACTGTTCGGTATTCGGCCTATTCGGCCACTTTTTTGTTATTCGTGAAAAAAAGACACGTCATAATATTCAATATTATGTATTAATTACCAAATTACAACACTTAGTAACTAAAAGTGATCAGTGGTAAGTTGTGATGGATAAAAAAACAAGCTTTTCAGCATTTTTTGGTAGCAAACGATTACGCTTTTCTTCATAAATGATACCAACTTCCGAAAACAACCTCTCACTGTACACGCTACTCCCAGGAGAATAAAGATAACTTTAACAAATTTCGAAAGGTTTGGATATTGTTTTTCGTTTGCTGACCACCACTTGCCGTATGCATCGCAACGAGGGAGACAGGTTACGACTTTTCTTATTCTTGATTACCTACGCGCTCGACAAGCATGTATTTTGTGCTGAATATTCGGCGCTTCGGCCGACAGCGTTGCCGAATATTCGGTATTCGGTATTCGGCCAAATCACTATTCGTGGCAATATCTAAATGACAACTCTTTATAGATGCATATATAAAATTTTGTATGCCCGAGAGGCGGGAAATAGCTGTACCTTTACTAACAACCACTGTAACCTGTTCTAATACCTATTTTCCACAATAAATACATTGATTGATTGATTGATTGTAAATCGCTCTTATTGACAACCCTGAAAGTTGTACCTTTTACTGAACACAGTCACAAATATTGTTTAAGATTTTCGCTGTTATTTTCACAAGTTTTAAACAAATTCATACTATAACGAGTTCTTGCCGCAATTTTCGTTTTTAAATTAATTTAACTAGTATCCGATATTTCGTCGCTGTTGTGCAAGCACCGTTATGTTTAAAACTTCTCTTCCAAAGCTGGATTGAAAGAGAAATACATTTCTCTTTTCATACATTTCAAATATAATCGAAGAAAAGTCAATGCCACTTATTATAAGACTGAGCAGAGCCATGTTCTGTCTCAATTTTCTTCCTTTTCTCGCAAACACTGGCCAGTATAAACTATCAAAACATTTTCAAAGATTTATCTTACATAGTCGTAGCAAAACAAAACAACGGCGTCGCAGCGTCCATTCTCCAGTTTTATTACGGCAACTACCCTCAATTGCAGAGTAGATAGGACGGATAGTTGGCCCCATATTACTCTCATATCTCTACATGGTCCCACTAGGAGACCATAAAGCCAAGTGAAATGGAAAGCGGTGATGTCATTGTTTAATTTTCTCACGATTTTTACCTACTTCTGCCACTGGGTTAGTAATTCACGGATGAGTAGCGTGGCGAACGGAGTGTAATACAAATTGAACACTTAGAAACACTTATTACAAATTGAACACTTAGAAAACCTAAGAGACATTTGAAACACCGAACAGAATAACACTTTGGTACACCAAATTGCGATTCAATCGGCTCATAGATAACGCGATACCTTTTTATAAAAAAACAATTTGACATACCATTTTGAGAGCTTTGTGAGGGTCTACATTAAATCGAATAATATATTCGATATGGTGTATTTTGTGTTGGAATAATTTCAAATTCGTTCAAAAAAATTCACATGATGTAATTCGACGTTATACGTTAATATATTCTTTTTGTCTTCGCCTAATTCGTAAAAACAAAAGAAGTCACCGAAGCAATTTCGATAATGAGAACTTGAGAAGTCTTTTCTTTGTCGACTGTAATTTGTCAAACTCAATGCAAATTGATCATTATCGTTACGTGTCTTTACTTCAATTGCTTGCTGTACGTGATTTTTTAACAATATTGTACTAATATAAGAATCCTTAGAAGTATGTTTTTACTAAGGAGGTATTTATTTGGTCAATCTTTTTTTATGAAATCTTTGTAAGAAAAATTGTATGAAGGTCTTTATTTAAATGACGATAGTTTTTCCAGAATCAATCTAATGTATGAATACATGCAATGAAGCTATTCGGCATAAAGTGAACTTATAATAATCAGATCTGGGGCTCTCTCTACTCTGTATCATCTACGATCGACGGACGGCCGATAACTGTCACTACCTAACACTGTCATCTGAATAGGGCTAGACAGAGATGTGCTGACATTCAACGCTTCGAAACTTTGGTCGTATAAGTAGTATAGAGCAGGAGTCACCAATTAATTTCGCTCGGGGTCCGTTTAAAGAAATGTAATGACCATCGCGGTCCGCACAACATTTTATAGATTTTTTTTATAAAGCAAATGTAATTATTTCGCAATCCGCGAACTCTTTCTCGCTTGTTATCTCGTTACTTCGCCCGGCCGTTTTCGAATTGATGTCAACAAAGATAATGCGGGGGATACATTTTTATTAAATTACGTACTCTGTAGTGCAAGTTGGTGTGTTCTCGCGGTCCGCACAAAATGGGTCGGCGGTCCGCCATTTGGTGACCCCTGGTATTGAGTCTCAGAATTGAACGTAAGTCCTACCTTACGTTATAATGTTACCCGTAATTTGAGAATTTTGTAGTCAGCTCTTGCCGTCCGTGTGTGTCAGTCAGTTTGTCCATGGAATGGGGTGTCATATCGCGATCGCCGCGAATACCCGACCACAACACAATGAGCAAGGATTTGTACGTTTATTTCCAACAAATTTCATATCTTTTCATTTCATTGTCCCAGTGTGTATTTGATTTAACAAAACGCAAATGGGGTAGGTAGATGAAATGTCCCAGACAAAGTCATATTATAAGAACATTTTTGACTCTCCTTTGTTGAGTGTTTTATCTAAATTGCTCTTTCGCGCTTTGAAGTTATATCTGTTACGTGTTTATTCTTTGCACTTTTATTTTCTATTGTGTCAGATTGTGTCACAATAATGCCAGTTCTCACGAATCCGATACATGGGCTTACAATCTTGTTAGTTTCTCCACGTTACACGAACGTTTTGCTGTTAAACCGAGGCGGTGCGAATTGCAGAAAACTGGAAATACCTATTGTGGTTTTACTAGCTTTATTTGAAGTGTTTTGGAAATTGCTTTCTCAATCATTCGATTTTTCACTTGTGTGATGTTTTGTGTTTTCTTTATAAGAATCAAAACGTCAGTCGTTCAGTCGTTTTTTTCTGATATTAAAGTAAATAAGTTTAGGCCAAAAATACCCTTATTCAATTACTTGACCCTAAGTGATAAGTGATATGGGCTCCCATTTTCCGCATGTAGGCTCTTAAGTGGCCCATTATGCGTGTGGGTCAGTGGCTATTCCAGACACTTCAGCTCCGTCCAGAAGCTCAGAATCCTCCTGGGGATTTCGCAGGCTTCGCGGAGCGACCTAATATCTGCAAGGATTTTTGCCCGGTGTTCTACCACTCCCATGCAATCCAGGATTACATGGGCGACTGTTTCGTCAGCCTCTAGGCAGCCCCTACAGAGGGGACTGTCAGTGACGTTGAGTACGAATAAATGCTTGTTCAGAGCTTGACCCTATTTCCAAACAGAGCCTGCAGTCATAAGATTCGATGTTAGTTAGACAGCATGGTTTAAAAACGTAGCATATCCCTACATGGGATGAAGAGAAAAACACCGAACACAGCGAAATCTTTACAGACCGCCATTCATGAAGAAATTGCTTACTCGTTTCGGATAACCTAAAAAATAATCATTTTATGTTTTACAACCGCATAAGACTCTTATATTATAATAATGTTGTTGTAAACAAAAGAGAACCGAAAATAAAAATAAAAATCGAACACACAAAAAGCAAAAACAACAACAAAGATAAAAAAGTAGAATTATTAAATCCATTGATGACTCCGCCAAAAGTTTTAATTTGAAAATTGTATTTGGAACACGTTCCGTTCTGCAAACATGTGAAATTGCAAGTCCTACCCACATTAGCGTACGATGTTTGTTCGCTCTATGATATAATAACTTTGAAATTACATACAGACAGAGTTATTTGGGTTAATGAGCTATGGTTTTGTTGCTTTTAGACTCTACAAATTAGTTGGTGTTGGCGGGTGGGGGGCGGGGTGGTTTAGGTTACTTTGCCTAGATAGATATCGTAGCTTTTATCACTATTTTTATTATTGTGTCAAGAAGCAACAACATCCTCTCATCTACCGACCGAGTATTATTTATTATTATTATTTATTTATTAAAAAAGGGTTCGCTCTTGACCACAATCTAGCCCAAGGGCAAAGATGCGGTCGAGGATGTAGCAAGCTCACCCAGAAGAAGCCTATTAACTCGAACTTTAAAGAGATATATAGAGATATATAGAGAGTATATCCATCCTAGAAGAGTACTGCTTTAAATAAAAAACTAAAATTAATGAACGCTACACATTAAAAAAGGCCACACTAAGTTTTTCCCTTATGTAGTGGGTCCCTTTGGAAAAACACAAAGACGGACACGAACACCAATGAACCGAGAACAAACATCTGCTTTTTACACAAATATTTTCCCCGACTGGGAATAGAACCCGGGACTTGTTGTCCAAGAGTAGAGGCAGCGCCACTACCACTTGACAAAACTGGCCGTCAATACAGTTATAGAACAAGTTTTTTTCGTCAAACTTTTGAATCACATTTCACTCTTTTCTCTTTTACAAATTCAATCCTTTAATATTTCGTCAGATTTTTTTTTAAAGTTGATGATTAGGAATTGGTAATTCAAGCTTGAAATTAAAACTCAATGCCCAAACGTAATGCTCGTAAACCTCATTTAATTCGAGCCCAAAGTTTCGAACCTAAATTAGAAGTATTATTCCAGCTCATTTGACTTGCGAATTTCTCAAATATATAACCTTTTCGTTTTTACCAAGCAAAATTTCAGCCAGCACGCAAAGGAGATTGACCATTTTTGTATGGACGTTGGACCAAGTGCTGCCCAACAGTGAATCATAGTGCATAATGTTCCTTAGACTAATACTAATCTTTAACTCATAGCGCTTTAGAATCTATTCGAGGAATATTGAAAAAACAATATTTTGTATTATTATTTCAAGTATTATTGAGAGGAATAGAGAGAAAGAAATCTGGGCTATTGGGTTGAAAGGCTAGTGGAAACATCTTCTTCTTATCGTGTAGGTATAGTCAAATGTGTGGCGAACTTGACTAAGCCTGGTGTCATAGTTTTCAAACCGCACAATGGCCTCTGACTTGGTTTTAAACGTTCGCGTGCTTTTTGAACACATGGTGTACGAGATTTGTATCACACGCGGCGTAAAGAAGCACGCGACGGGGTAACGATTGTAGTCAATCGATAACAGCCGGGACCGACAGCTTAAGGTACCCTCCGAAGCACGAAAACGCTCGTGATAAATTGCTAACAGGAATATAGGTAGGACTACGTCACCTGCCTTATCTATGTTTAAAAACACGACCGAATGCGCAGATGGTGACTCGCCAACTCACTAAAGATTGGCCAAAACGGCCGCACAAAAAGATTGACAAGGGGACAACATCGGTGGCCTACTAGCTTACCTTACCAACTCGCTACTTATGCATATTTCACATTCACCCTGCGAGCATATAGCTCTGACACCCCACTCTGGCCGGGCAGTGAAGGCAAGTCAAAGTCGAGAGTACTGCGGCCCCTGCTGGGTGATATTTTGAACCGTATGTTGATGTTTATTTTGAAGATCTCGAGGTAAAGGATGTCTTCTGATTCGTTCCATAGAACGATCATAATACAAACACACTCTGTGATGTGGTTGAGACATCGTGTAGTCCAAAAAAATAGCCCAGTCAACAGGTAATGCAGATACGAGAGTCCATATGAATAGACAGGTTAACAGGTGATGCAGATACGAGACTCCAAATGAATAGCCAGGTCAACAGGTGATGCAGATACGAGAGTCCAAATGAATAGACAGGTTAACAGGTGATGCAGATACGAGACTCCATATGAATAGACAGGTCAACAGGTGATGCAGATACGAGAGTCCAAATGAATAGACAGGTTAACAGGTGATGCAGATACGAGACTCCAAATGAATAGCCAGGTCAACAGGTGATGCAGATACGAGAGTCCAAATGAATAGACAGGTTAACAGGTGATGCAGATACGAGACTCCAAATGAATAGCCAGGTCAACAGGTGATGCAGATACGAGAGTCCAAATGAATAGACAGGTTAACAGGTGATGCAGATACGAGACTCCAAATGAATAGCCAGGTCAACAGGTGATGCAGATACGAGAGTCCAAATGAATAGCCAGGTTAACAGGTGATGCAGATACGAGACTCCAAATGAATAGCCAGGTCAACAGGTGATGCAGATACGAGAGTCCATATGAATAGACAGGTTAACAGGTGATGCAGATACGAGACTCCAAATGAATAGCCAGGTCAACAGGTGATCCAGATACGAGAGTCCAAATGAATAGCCAGGTCAACAGGTGATGCAGATACGAGAGTCCAAATGAATAGCCAGGTCAACAGGTGATGCAGATACGAGAGTCCAAATGAATAGACAGGTTAACAGGTGATGCAGATACGAGACTCCAAATGAATAGCCAGGTCAACAGGTGATGCAGATACGAGAGTCCAAATGAATAGACAGGTTAAAAGGTGATGCAGATACGAGACTCCAAATGAATAGCCAGGTCAACAGGTGATGCAGATACGAGAGTCCAAATGAATAGACAGGTTAACAGGTGATGCAGATACGAGACTCCAAATGAATAGCCAGGTCAACAGGTGATGCAGATACGAGAGTCCAAATGAATAGACAGGTTAACAGGTGATGCAGATACGAGACTCCAAATGAATAGCCAGGTCAACAGGTGATGCAGATACGAGAGTCCAAATGAATAGACAGGTTAACAGGTGATGCAGATACGAGACTCCAAATGAATAGCCAGGTCAACAGGTGATGCAGATACGAGAGTCCATATGAATAGACAGGTTAACAGGTGATGCAGATACGAGACTCCAAATGAATAGCCAGGTCAACAGGTGATGCAGATACGAGAGCCCAATGGATAGCCAGGTCTACAGGTGATGCAGATACGAGAGTCCAAATGAATAGCCAGGTCAACAGGTGATGCAGATACGAGACTCCAAATGAATAGCCAGGTCAACAGGTGATGCAGATACGAGACTCCAAATGAATAGCCAGGTCAACAGGTGATGCAGATACTAGTGAGGTCAGGACTGGACTCGGGAGGTAGAATATAAGTAAGATGACAATATTATTTAATAAAAACTTAAATAAAAATATATTTAAAGCATCAAAAAACCATAAGATAAGTTTTAAGGTAGTACGTAACCCCGTGGATGAATTATTTTTTCCTTTTTTTTCTTTGATATCTCTTCATGTTAGGAAAAAAATAAAAGTATTTCCAAGCCTGGGCAGCATTTGGTCCAGATCGGTCAATCTCCTTTCTTTGACATTTGACATGCCATCAAGATATACAAATGTAAAATTATATTCTACCGCGCGGTTTAAATTATTTTCTCCCCACATTTTGCTGTGACATTTAATACTTTGCTTTATTGAGTTGGGTGTATTTTTGTGGGATGTAATTTCTGGAAAGAGCCTCTAAGCTTATTTATCTATATACGTACATTATAATTATAAGCATATGATCTTGAATCGCTAAAAAAACGAATGTCCAAATTCAAACGCAAGGGAAATTAAAACTTTTTAAAATATGTACCTATTTTGATTGGGTTCATTTTTCTTGTGTTGATTTAGAAGTCTACACCTACTCTGATGATAGAGAAGTTTCATTGTGCATGCTAGGGTTAAGCGTAGCAGATGCTTTTATATTTTAATTTATTGTGCTTAATAATAATAACCATTACTATTTCCTCGCAAGATAAGGTATTGAAACAGTACAGCCAACGAAGATCTTGAAATTGAAAACCTCCCACCCCACATTAGCTTGAACAATCAAGTCGAGTTGACAATAGACTGATACAATCCTTCTTACTGTTCATTCATTTCGTTCATTCGGTCTGAGAAGGGGGGCGTTACACATTCAAATTTATTCAATTTTACGGAACCATCCAGAGTGGAAATGAAACGTCGGAGTACACTTCCTGCTCTATTAGAATTCCCTCATTCTTATGCTCAAGTTTATATCTGGCATGAAAGAAGAATTTGAAAATGGAATAAAATAAATTTAGCTTATTCCAACTTTTTCTTTGATTTGAAACTTGCGTAATCGAAAAAGGTTTTACGTGTAAAGTTTTGTTGTTTTCTTGATGATTTTTTTGTAAATAAAGTACTTATAGGTACCTTAGTGTATTTTGAGGAATGCGACTGATATTAGGTTTGTAATACGATTTTTTTAAATTCTATGAATAATAAAATAAACCTTTAAAAATATCGTAGATAAACGGAGTCTATTTCTTTAAGTTGAAGTAATCGACTAAAATAGACCCTAGTTGATTTTTTCGGCATTCTCGAGTTTTTCGTAACGTAACGTATTCATTTAGAGTAACGTATTCCGAAGGAACATTTTCGAAATATAGCTAATACTTAACTATACAGTTCATAATCAGTGTAAGTGGTTTGAGTGTATTTAAAAAAAACAAAAATCGCCTTCTGCCATCAGCTGATTTGTCTTTTTATGGGAAGTTGAATTCTTATTTAAGAATTTCATATAGGTTCCTTGTTGGAAGTTATTTAGTTTCACAGTGAGAATCACATGAACATTTTCGCTAAGTACCTTTGGCTAAGAAAATTTTCACCCCTTATTTTAGGAAAATAAATTTGAGTTTGTATGATTCGCAAGACAAGATGTCTACCCCAAAACAGACGATGGACGTCGAATTTCCGTTCTTACACTCGAGTGCGCACTGCGAATGATGGAACAAATTATTTGATTTTCGAACTTGGCTGGGTATCGAGTATCGACACATTGAAGCCTTTTGTCGGGAATTCATAAATAGAACGAAGTTGAGATGTTTGAAAATTATTTATTTAGTACTTTATTTAGTACTAGCTGATGCCCGCAACTTCGTTTACGTGTTAATTTTTTCTTTTGAACAGATTACACTTTATTGACGGTCCATTAATGGACCATTTTTAACTTTGCGCCTAGATCCCCCGGCAGTGCTTTTCGCCGCCATAGTTCTCCGCAAACAAAACACTATTGGGTAGCAGAGAATAGGAGGAGCATATTCAGAAGAAATAAATTGAAGACATGGCTGTATGGACATAGATTCCTTTGCCTGTCCCAAAACAAACGAAAAAGTATCAATTTCAGAATAAGTTTTGCCGCAAAAAACTTCATATCTCAATTTAAAAGCGCGCTTCATTCGAAGTTTTTCAGTTAAACCTTTTATTAATGCAGTTTTTGAATAGATAACTAATTTTTATTTTAAATTTACTTGGCGTCGTATATTAGTTTTCTTTCAAGAAACATATTGAAGAGTTGAAAACATATATATTGTTTGATTGATAACATTATTTCGGTAAGAATCCAGATTTCTTCCAAGACTTTAAGTTTACTGTACGACTTAGCAGATGGTGGCTATATTAAATCATCAGGGTTAAGCACTATTAGATTTCAAATTTATTTTGTTTTAACTGCCAATTATTGACAGATACCATTATTACCTTAAAATCACTGCTTATTATCATCATCACCTAAATATATTATAAAACAAAGTCCCCCGCTGCGTCTGTCTGTCTGTCAGTCAAGATTTTCACGTGAATGGAGTGATTAAAGAGGAAGTTTTATGTATATAATTCATTCCCTACATTCCCACGGGAACGAAGTCTCGAGTGGGAACCTAGTTGTAAATACACACATTTTGATGAATCATGTTACCAAACGCATGTTTACTAGTAGGCTAAACTAATTTGTTCACGATATAAAATTTCCAAGAACAGTATTGATTACATACAATGATGTATAAAGATTGCCGGCTTTTCGCCCATAATACAGCAAGCTTTCGCGTCCCCTGACAGACTAACAAACAGTATGCCTTAAAAGAGTTGGCAGCTAGTACATTTTATGTATTTCTTTTACAGCGTGGAAGGAATATTCGTTCGGATACAATACCTACTCGTTCGGGAGTATTGTATCCGAACAAAATTTTGGTTAGGGTAGCGGTACCTATTCTAGATTCGCTCGTTCAGTTGGTATTCGAACTTCAGCTTCAGCCAGCACATAATAAAGTCTCGTCAAATAAGGACGGAGATAGATAAACACGGTGGGGCTGTTCCCCGGAACAACGCCGGAACTGTTTGTGTTTGCCCGGTAATTCCTCAAGTCTTGCTTTCGGATGTATGTAGATGTCTGTGTTGAAATAACCAACGGTAGCTTTATTACATACTAACTTTCCTCCCGGGACTTCGTTCCCGTGGGAGTTTGGGGAAATTATGAAGCCTATGTGTTAATCAAGGGTGTCAGCTACCTCCACACCAAATTTTATCAAAATATGTCAAGCCGTTTGAGCGTGAAAGAGTAACAAACATCGTAACATCCATAATATTAGGACTAGCTTCCCACCCGGGACCTCGTTCCAGAAGGAATTTTGGGACGTTCCGCTGACATCCTGCCAAAAATGGGAACTAGGTACTCTTAACTTGAATATCGTTGATATCAAAAATAAACATCAATAAAATAATAATAAAAAAACTATCCCCTTCAGTCCTTTGTCATGCGTGTTTCAGTTAGTTCTGCGTACCAGCAGGTTATCAGTGAAGTACTGAATTTCAGTATTCGAGTGTAAAGCCCGGAATTTCTTTTTTTTTTGTATGCGGTACATTGCAAAGCCTGGAATTTGGTGTGCAAAACAGCCCTGTCGACAAAAAAGCAGATGAAAAAATGTTAGTCATTCATGATTTTACCGTATATTCAGGGATAACAAACATTTGGAACGTATTTTTAAACAGAATCCTTTTGTACTGGGCGATTTTTAATTTGGTTTCCTTCTTTCCTTGTAGTGAACTTGACTAACCATATCGGGCTAACATGGACGCGCGAAATAATGTTGTCACGTCGATGTCGTATTACCTGTTTCGTATTGATTTTATGCGATAGAACGAGAGAACAGAACGGGATACATACGAAAAAATTATGATACACGTCTATGTTAGCTTAAAAGGTGGTAGTTTTCAAATCGCTTAATGGCCTTTCTTAATTAGTTATAGACCGATACGAATATGTCAGCTAGATTCATGCCCAGTTGCCAAAACTTACATTAAAATTAATGCCACTTTAAATTAACTGTCGCTTTCCGTCTTGTTGACGTAAACAAGGACGAACTAATACGTTTCTGCAAATGACTGGCGCACTCAGAGACGTCAATTAAAGTTAAGTACTGTTAAATTCTGATGTTGTCTCTTTCACTCTTGTTGATATAAACAAGGATAGTATGACATTTAATTACTTCTTAACTTTAATCGACGTCTCTGAGTACGGCAGTTAGTGACAATCAGTCAGTGTTTTCGCTTATTATTATTAATTTATTTTATTATCTGCTATTCTGGGGCTGGTATTTGTTCTTCGAAAGATATAAAGCATTCTCTCTCTCTTACTCTTGGAAGAATTACCTATCTCCCTTCTTTCTCGCGCGAGTCTCCCGCTTGACTTTTCAAGCACTAGCTTCCCGGTCTATTTTCCGCGCTTCGGTGTTAATGAGTTTTGACAACAATGTTGTAACTACTTAATAACACAGAAATTAGTTTCTCGTTTTAATTTTATCTGTGCGAGTGGCAAGGGGTATTTGTAATGACCTAAATGAGTTGCTAAAGTGTGTTCACAGTATAAGTATTGGATTAAGTATCGTAGGTAGAGTTAAGGTTATAGAAAAGTTTCTCAAACTTATTGTCCTGGATTTGTCAATAGACCGTATATCGCGGCCTAGGGACGGCAGCGTCTTAGGAGCGGCAGATTTCAGAGGACGCTCACTCGATTTCAGAGGATAAAAGTCAAACAAGTTCACTGGTTTTCTCATGGTTTTTATTAAATCCCTATTGAAACTTATTCCTACCGAAAAAATGAATTCTTTAGCTCTTCTCTACATAGAAGCAGAGACAAGATAATAAACACCATAAACTATGATGATATTATAGATGATTATGCTATTAAAAAGTCCCGTAAAAATTTTTCCTAATAATTTATTCGTTTATACAATTTTAGTGCCTTCCTCAATACAAATGAAAATTTGTTTATTTATTTATTTATTTGGCTGACCAACAGCAAGAACACTGGTACATGTATTACTTATTTTAGAAAGGTACAGGGCGGCGGAAATAAAGTGGCCTACACTCACAAAAACTGTAAATCCGGCACTGCCCTGATAAAGTTCCCAGACGATTGTGAACCCCTGACCCTTTTGGCCCGGTCCTCTGAAAACGGTACAAGAAATTCCAGCTGTCAACGAAATTACTATTACAGTGGCAAAACTATGTAGTTATACGGTTGTCATAGGCCATACAGGAGTCTCTTGATCTATAAAAAAAAAACGCTACACACTCAAAGGCCCACACTAAGGTTTTCTCTTGTGTCGTGGGTCCCTTGGAAAACACATAAACACAAACACAAACACCCATGACCCGAGAACAAACATCTGCTTTTTACACAAATGTTTGCCCCGACTGGGGATCGAAAGCAGGACCGCCGATCAAGAGGCAGCGTCACTACCACTCGACCAAACCGGCCGTCAATCGAGTGTACTCAATTATTGATTGTCTCTTTCTCTCACAATCAAAATGACAAATACGACTGCTACTCACGTATAGATCAGAATCTGAATCGCGTTCTGTAATGAGGACCATAGCTTGGTTTTAGAAAATTGAGTGAATTTTAAGAGCAATTTTAATGCTGGCTCAATATAAATAGAATAGAATAGAAAATGCGTACTACACAGACATCACAATATAGAAACACAGAAGACACTTAACAGACACAAAGACAAAAACAAATTAAAGACAAATTAAAGATATAACTAAAAAACACACTTACAAACAAAATAAAGTGCTGCACTGTGCTGCCTGTGTCGCACAGACGAAGTCGGCGCTGGCTCAGCATAATGCTACAGTTTTACCTGTAGCGCTGATACGTATTCTGCCAGGACCTAAGTGCAGCAACAGTCGCCGCCGCCGCGACACATACGCCGTACGTGTTTGTGTACGTTGTGTGTGAGTGTGTGTGGATGGTGGTGGTGTGTACGTGCGCGTGTGTGTTTGCATGTGGTGCTGGTGTGTAGTGTGTTTGTGTTAAATTGCTATTACGTCATTCATGTAACACGCGTTTGCCAGTTTTTTCAAGCAAATTTAAATTAAACAGCTAGTACTTATTAAATTTGACTAACCTAATTTACTAACTCTATAAAATCTATACCGTGGCGAGGTCGAAGAAAATTTGTAACCTCTGGAGAAGTTTTCAGCGGAAACGGAAACGACGGAAATTGATCTAACGCTGTTTACCTGGTCTAGCTTTTAAATGAATTTCACTGCGAGATTAATGACTTTAGTAGCGCTTTTATGAACTACTATCTTTTCGCCCGGGACTTCGTTCCCGTGGGAATTCGGGAAAATTAATCCACTAATTATCACTTGCTCAACGGTGAAGGAATACATCGTGATGAAACCCGCCCGTCCAAGAAAATTCATTTTCGAAAGACGAGCGGTCCACCAACCCGCATTGAGCCAGCGTGTTGGACTATGGCCTAAATCCCCTTCGTTTTTCGAAGGGAGGCCCGTGCCCCTCGGTGGGGACGTATATGGGCTGACAAGAAGAATCCAATTAATCCAGGGTGTCACCTACCTCCATACCTTTTATCAAAATTGGTCCAGCAGCCGTTTGAGCGTGAAAGAGTAACAAACATCCATACATACAAACTTTCGCGTTTATAATATCAGTAAAGAGGTTCTAAGTCGGGATTTTGTATCTGTTTAGTCTACAACTTAACGCATTTTAATGCCCTGCACACAATCCTTTGAGACCTTATTAAGTTGAAGTAGGTTACTTTACATTTCTCTTAACGCTTTAACAAATTTTATGCAGGGCTTTAGGTAAATCTCTTTCAACCTTTCGGGTACTAAATCAGTCCATGAAACTGAACAACTTCCCCAAGGAACATATATCAAAATACGAAAAAAAAATTTGGATTTCCTATACAAAAAAATCAACCGATCTTGATGAAATTTGGTAGCAATCTCTACGATGGAGCGAGTTAACCCAGAAAATGCCTATAACGGCACTGGTACTCCCACGCACCGACGGAACACAGCAAGCTGTTTGGCGTCGGACTTCGGTAGGAGGGTGGTCGCGAACCAGACGGCCCTTTACAGAGCCTACCACACCGCATGAGACCATAGGACGACACCTCAGATTCAGAAAAAAATGAAGTGTCGTTGCCTGGGATGGATTACTAGGAGGCAGGTCTCATTTGTGTTTCCTTAGTCGCCTCTTACGACACCCACGGAAAGAGATGGGGTGATGTTATTCTTAACCGATCACCACACGGTTAATACATACATACAAACCCAATCTCTTTCCGTGGGTGTCGTAAGAGGCGACTAAGGAAACACAAATGAGACCTGCCTCCTGGTAATCCACCCCAGACAACCAGGAATCTGAGGTGTCGTCCTATAGTCTCATGCGGTGTGGTAGGCTCTGTAAAAGACAGTCTGGTTCGCGACCACCCTCCTACCGAAGTCCGACGCCAAACAGCTTGCTGTGTTTTGTAGGTACGTGGGAGTACCAGTGCCTTTATAGGCATTTTCTGGGTTAACTCGCTCCATCGTCGATCTCATCTATGACCTTTACGGTCAAGCTTGAGGTCAAGAGTTAACTCATCTTATAATAATAAAAAACCCCGAATCGAAATCGGTCCATTCGTTTAGACCACAGACACACAGATGCACACGTCAAACTTATAACACCTCTCTTTTTTTACACGCGATACAAAGTACCAAAAGTATGTTCAAACACCTCACGTCATAGCCGTCCGTCTCGCGTCGCATTGGCCCCATAACTTGGACTTAACGACACATTGTCTAAGCGACAAGCAAAGGCACTCAGCACGAGGCCGAATGAACACTTCCCAGCCGATAAGGACGTGGCCTTGAGGTGTTTTAGGCCTCAAGGTTGCAAGGGATTAAGGGCGGTAGAGATTTTACCATACTAAAATAATAAAAAATCTAGAACATGAAGGAAAAAATTTAGAAAATTTTGAGATTATTTACAATATGTGCGATCAGCTGATGATACCTTCGCGTGGAAATAATTTATTGCTAAAATTAAAACTTTTTTATGCTATGTAACTACTACCCCTACTACCCCTTATGTAAGTGTAGTGGATTCCAGTTGTGGGAGAATTTTTATTTTTTTTTATTTTATTTATTTATACTGACAACAGGGTTAGCCAAGTTTCGCCACACACTTGACTATACCTACACGATAAGAAGAAGAAGACCCTACATATTGTACATATCATATCTACGCGTCTATAATTTTTATTTGTTGTAATAACTAATTGATATTCAATCAAATGAGCAACCAAATAACACCTACGTTTCCCAAACATCATGTGTTCTTTGGAATATACAAAAAATGATGATACAGAACAAGGAAACAAATTCAACATTTTTAAAATTGAAATCGTTCTAACGCTGCAGTGAAAAATGTCCAGAGTCTACATTCTTAATCATTATAGATTAAATGCTCTGACATCTTAATGGCTAAACCAATTCCTAACTATAGGTTCCAGCCAAAAGACAGGACAGCATTAAATACAAAACTAGTCAGCACTAGCGCATCAGCAAATAAACAAAATAACTTAAACATTTGCATTAGCACTTACCCAACGAATCTAAAATGGAAATTGAAAACGATACTCGCGAAATTCAGCTTACCTTACCCTCGAAAGCATTTGTTGAGCGTGCCTGTCTACCCGTACCCATTCCATTTGACACTGGGGATTTGATATCTATTTCGAACTCAAAGGTGAAATAGGTTATGTTACGTACTCACTATTCATATTTAGGTATTTATGGTGTGTTCTCTTCTAGGTAGAGCATTACTCGGTCACAAAACTCTTGACGCTACTGACGCTTTTTCATCCGCCCATATACGTCCCCACTGCTGGGGTACGGGCCTCCCTCAATAACATGAGGGGTTAATGCCATACTCACCACGCTTGGCAGACGGGTTGGAAAGGGTTTTGATATAATTGCAGAGTTTTCCTTCTCTGTGTGCAGATGAACTTACTTGCATATTTACCTTAGTCGCCTTGTACGACACCTCGGTAAGAATGAGGGTGATCCTATTCTACTCTGCCGGGGACTCACACGGCTTGACACGGCTACTGACGCTACGGTTAACAAATAGAGGTCTGTCAAATGGAACCTGAGCAAGCTCAATGGTGGCAGGCAAAAGGTACAGAAAGGTCTACATTAATAAAATTCCTAACTAGAAGATGGCCGGGACCTCGTTCCCACGGGAATTTCGTAATTTCCTTCCTTATTTCTTGCCTATGTTATAAAAGGAACCTTTGTGCCAAATTTCAGCTTTCTAGCTCCAAGGGCTTGAGTTAGACGATGAAAAGTCAGTAAGACAGGACTTGCAACTTTAGATATTTAAAAAAATATTAATGGCTTCCCGCCTGGGACTTCGTTCCCGTGGGAATATCAGGAATGCATTATACATATCAACCTTTCTCTTGAATCATTCCCTCCGTTGATTAAAACATATTCTAGAAAAAAACAGAAGCTCTTACCGAACACGAAGTCTGATTTGATAATAAAATTGAAATAACAAATAAAATTCCATTAATATTACCAGTCATTAATTCAACATGCTTTAGATCAACCTATTTTATAAACAAGAGGCTAGAAAAGAATTCCTGCTATTCTTTTTTTACGATCAACAAAAGATTCCAAAATAAACATAAAAGTCAAAGAAAAAACACGTCATAAAAATTAAATATAAACGGTTAAACAATAAAAAAGACATAGATTCTAGCCTATAACAATTTGGAAACATTTTTCAAGTCGTTGAAAAGCAATTTACTACCGCGTTAATTGTTAGAACGTCCTTCGTTGTTAACGCGAGTGGTTATGCGCAGAGTAAAGTGATTTAAGTGGGAAATTTTCTGTAGGTAAGTACTAAGTAGAAAGGTATTTCACAACAAAAAGCAATCAAACCTAAAGACTTGTTTGATTGATTGTAGTGACGTTGCCTTTGACTGTTCTGGATTCGCTTCCCGGTCGGGGCAAGCATTTTTGTAAAACACAGATGTTTGCTGTCTGTTCTGTTTATTGTTTGATTGTCTATCTATTTATGGGCCCACGGTACAAGGAAAACCTTTGTGAGGCATTTGATTTTGAAACCCATAAGATTTCACTTCTGAGCAAAGTAATAAGAAGTCTCCTCTTATGTACTCCACTCGTCTATATCCCTGTCATTATCTACCTGTCTATCTAGCTATCTACCTAGTCCATATACAATGGAACCCAATACGGACTTTTCTCGTCTTGAATTGCCAACGAAATTGACTCCAGTAACTGTCTCATTCCAGGCTTTATTAGTGTGGGCGAAACACTCAAAACCTTTGTTCCCTGATTGTACTGTAAATTATTCCTTCTTATATCGTGGTACAAGTACCTACCCCCACTCCCCCCTCTAGTCAGAAGGTTATGTAAATTGTTTAACGAACGATCCCGTTACGGGCCCGATGGCGCACTTAAAGCATTAACATTTTAAAGCGTTATTTGTGCTAAGTACACAATTACTCCTGCATTTAAAACTGATTACACTTCGTGCTTAAGAGGGTACAGCTTGAATATTCTAATTAGTTTAGTTACCTTGGATTCTGAAAAGGTGTTTGTTACTTTTGTGTACAAGCCTTGGTAACTCGTGACTCGTCGCAGCTCCATGAAAGAATACATTCTGTACGTATAGATACAGGGTGGTAAGGACAGCTTGGTTACTAAAATGTGGAATCTACCCATAACTATTATCGGCTACAAGTAATTATTTTTTCCCGAAAACGTCAAGTTAAGGAGTTTTTATTGTTTATCAACTTTGATGCTACGCAATGTACAACGAAACCGTGACCCCCGCTGCAGTCAGAGTGCGGTGTACATTGCTGGTTTTCGTGTTTTATGCTGTTATGATGATTATTTTATACTGTAAAATGGAGTGTGTTCGAATAAATCATCCCTGTCACATTTTAAAGCAGAAAAGATTTTAAAGAAAACTTTCCGGTGAAAAATTCACTGGAACATCGGTCAGAATGATAGTCTGAGTTCAGGGTTTTAGTTTTTCTCTCTTCCACCCTGTATATAGGTACAAAATGTATTCGAATCGCGTGATACTTTATAGTGTTATGTAAAACACCGCCTAGTTTGTTCATGACACATATTCCTAGATTGTATCGGGTATCAAGATTTTGTTGAACAAGCAATAAAACTTTCAGGAATACGAGTGTGGTGGTGACAGCTAGGTATGTGGTTTACTTTGCGCGTTGAAATCAAACTAGACAACGTTCTGGAAGTTAAAGAGAGTTCGGAAAATATGCCGAATTTTTTGCTTTCAGGGTTCTGCTACTATAGGTCATCATAGATTTATACTCTTTATAAGATTTAATTTGTAGTCCAAAAATAGTACATAGGGAATCATATCAGGCTATTCATGTTGACCTTAACGTCGCCCTTATCTTGCTCGTAAAAGCGCTGGCTTTCGTAGAACAAAGGAACCTAATGTGCTGCTGACGTCTGTACCAAAAGGAATCTAGACAGCACGGTCATAAAGTCTGGATGCTAATAATAACACAACAAAAAAAAGGAATTCAGTCCAAAACTCGATAAAATGTGTATGTGGTTGAGTTCGCACAATTTCGGTTAAATAACCATACAAAAAAACGAACCGTATAAATAATGGCATAGAAGACTTAACTTGGTTAAAAATAAACGGTGGGGACCAAGCCCCGCATGAGGTGTTTTCACGTGTGTTGATCTCGAATTTAAACATTCATCGTTGCACAAAGCGGGCGTGGAAATTAGGGAATCCGAGCTGTATACGGCTCGACTGAGTTTTTCACTCGGTTTTGAAGACCTCGGAGCGTGAATGTGAGAAAGAGTTCTTAGTGGGAATTGAGAGTTTATTGATAACTTTAAATTAGCTAGCAAAACTCTCCCCATAAAACTTCATTTAACCAATAATACATAATTAATTACACAGGTTAAGACAACCTATAGTACAGAGTGGCCAAATAACAGGTATACACTTTAGTTTCGTAATTTTATTCTATGAAATATAAAATATATCAAGTATTCCTTGTTAAATATAATATTTAGGGCCAGCAGTTAAACATGGAAAATAATGTCAGACAAATGTCCACCTCTAGCAGCATCACAGATGAGAACCCTTTTCATCGCGTTTTTCATCACATTTTCACACATTTCCTGCGTTGTCTCAGTGACTGTGTCTCGAATATTTTGTTTTAATTGCTGAAGGTTCATTGGCCTGTTAGCATAGACACGTCCCTTTAGATAGCCCCACAGAAAAAAGTCAGGAGCTGTTAAATCAGGCGATCTTGGGGACCAATCAATGTCACCGTTTCTCGAAATTAATCGACCGGTAAACATACTTTTTAATGTTTCTACAAACGTTTTAATACTTAAAACACGTTGTTCCGTCGTAAAACGCTCCATAATAAATTTGCAGTATCTACATAAAGTAATATTCATGCAACAACTGTCATATTTACCGCCAAAACAAAATGGCGGCAAAAAAAGTTATATACCTCCAAGTTGGCCACCCTGTAGATAACTCTAAAATTTAAAAATTATGTCACCCTGATATTTGTAGCTTATAACTTTTAAACGGCTGAACCTATAATTAAATGATAAAATAATTGAATAAGCTATTTGACATCTAAATATGTGCAATAACAGCGACTATAGAAACTAATTACATATCTGCGCTTATGGCTTGTGTTTATAATTAAGTAGAAAAAGATAGGCATAATTAATTAACATGCATTACCAGTGCCCGATAATGCGGCATTAAGTAGTGAAGATGTCGATGTGCAATATTTATCGCCGAGTACAGGTTTCGATTTTCTTAAAAGTTCTTTTTTCTAGAACAAGGTTAAAGGGAAAAGATGCGGTCGAGGTGCTACAACTCACCCAGAAGAAGCTAGAGTCAATTGACACTCATGAACAGTCATTCCGTCTTTTATAATTTTACGCCTTAAGCCCTGGGTTCGTTTTCTCGCGCCATTTTCATGCTAATCTCCGCGCGAGCGTGCTGATTTTGCGGGCATGAAATATTTCTAACAGACTGGCGTTTCTCGTACCTTTTCAATTTCGCCCCTGTTTCCCCCGCTGGGGATTCGCAATGTTGAATTTTACGCGTAACACTCCAAACTCGGCATTGTATCCTCTTAATATTGCGAATATTATCCGTATTTACGCGTGAATGTGTCTTGGGTCATGCGAGTGCTTAAACTTTAAAGTCTACATCGAAATTCGTATGCAGAGGCAAAAATGCTATACGGTTTGAACGGGATGAGAGTCGTAAATTCGCACTTAACCCTTTCTGAGTCGGGTCGCGGACTACATATTTCAGGATCAGATCCGAGGATTTCTGACACCGATGTTTGGAGTGTACAATGCACTCGTCGGCGCCTTGCAAATACGCGACACTCTAGCCTGAATACTTGATCCAACGAATAAAACTTTCATATCCGTTCAATTCTTGAAGGAAACATCCTATCTACTTGTAACTTGAAATTGCTTTTCTGTAGGTAACTAGATAAAATCATAAGATCCACCCAAGTCGTTTCCTGGAGATAATTACACTAGATTAATTGGAAACGGAGACAAGCGTTAAATCTTTATGAAATATCTTTTGCTTCCCTTAGGATGTGCTGCCACCGTGCAACTAGGTAATTTAGAGAACTTACCGTTGCTATTTCTCTACAACAGCATCTTTCGTCGCTTCTGTCGTGCACATTATGTAAACTAGATACTATAGGAGCCTGTTACGTTGTCTTATAATATCAAAGGCAAGTCTGAAATTAGACACTTTGCCAACTCTTTACGACGTTGCTGTCGTAAAGACCGAATTTTAATAAAGACCCTCGTATGAGGTTGTCTTCTATGTCTTAGGTCTCTGTATTTACCCTATCTTGATATGCATAAATTATGCTAATGTAGATTTTACGTAATATCACCTGGGATACTGCAGGTAGAGTTACAACCTCGTTTGTGGCTAATACGTATTGAGAAGTGATTTTATCATCACTTAAAAAGTTTGACTTTGTCAGGCGCTTAACTTTTTAGTACCTAGAAGTTCTCGTAGTGCAAAGGATAGCCTAAAGTGCTGTTATCTGTACATTACGCGTTTGGTGGTATTGCCAAATCTGTCATCCATCAGATAGCTTTTCTAATGGGTATTTTTCTATCAGAGCCTCTCAAAGACTTGAAGTCACAACTAATTCTAGCCTTGTCTTTGTCCACAGAACGCAAGTTATTTGTCGGCATGCTAAATAAGAAGCTATCTGAAAACGACGTGCGTGCATTGTTTGCGGGCCACGGTGCTATAGAGGAGTGTACGGTGCTAAGGGACGCACAAGGCCAGAGCAAGGGCTGTGCCTTTGTCACATTCGTGTCAAAGCAGGCTGCCATCGCTGCTATTAAGGTAAAACAACTTTCCAGAACTTTATTTTTGCTTAAAAATTAGGATTGTAAGGCACTGTGTGAAGCACAAGGCCAAGCAAAGGCTGTGCCTTGTCACTTTCATGTCAAAGCAGGCTGCCGCCAATGCTACATACCAGAACTGTCTTAGGCGCTAAAAGACCAAGATAATAAGGTGCTACGAAAAGCACAAGGCGAAGGTGTTCTTTAAGCGACGATAGCTGTGCCTTTGCCACGTCAAAGCATCGTGGCAAAGGCACAGCTATCGTCGCTTAAAGAACACCTTTACTTGAAAGAGTGTATAAATTGTTACCGATCACATTAACTTACTTTTCATCAAGCTATTATATAGCCAAATTATTAAAGGCAATAATGCCTATGGCCAATAACAATTCAAGAGATAATACTAACTCTAGTAAATTCATTACATTTACGTATACGTCGCGTACCTAAATATAATGAAACATTTTGTGTGAAATTTACCAATTAAATGCATTTTGATTAAGTCAGCTTTCAAACAAAAAAACCGCATTGAAATCGGTACGTTCGTTTAGGAGCTACGATGCCACAGACAGACATACAGTGCAGATACACACATATACACGACGAATTTATAACACCCCTCTTTTTTGACAGGGGTTAAAAAACAGAGGTCTGTTCTTGGGTCTGAGTGTCGTTGTGTGACTATCCGAAGGAACCCAAAATATAGTGCATTATAATTTGTTTGTGTGTTGTTTTACTCTTCCAGGCTCTACACCACAGCCAAACAATGGAGGGGTGCTCAGCGCCTTTAGTAGTAAAATTCGCGGATACGCAGAAAGAGAAGGAACAAAAGAAACTTCAGGCGATGCAAGCGAGCTTATGGGGCCTTACTGCCCCTGTGGCCCCTGCTGCTTACCTTGCTTCAGAAGCTGCACTGTCCCCTGCGACACAACTGCAGTTACTGCAGCAACTGCAAGCAGTAGGGTTGCAGCAGCAGTTGCTACAGGGCCAGGGGTCCACGTTACTGCAAGGTATCGATGCTTGTAAGCTCTTTTCCTTTTTATTTATTTCTTATTTGATTTATTAATATTATATGATTAGCTAAGTACTAACACTCATTACGTCATGTCTTATCACACAGACAACGACAACATTAAACGAAAAAAAACTTGTTCTGCATTGTATATTCTGGTCACCCTTGTGACGAGTTGGACGCAATGAGTTTTCGCACTGAGGATTAAGTGGATTTTAAGATGGATAAAAAAGTTAATTTAAATTCGAATTGCGTCACATAACAGCATGACTTTTAACCAACTCGACGTACCCTCATGGTCATCATACCGTAGTAAAATAACAGAGCAGAAGATTACAGTTTAAACGATGTCATAACGATTGCTGCATCTGGTTTACATCTTCAGTTAAAGTTACTTTGTTTAGAAGCAATGTATGTATGTTAAATCGATGTAAACGTGACGAAATCAACATCATGATCCATGATAGCTTCCTGAACGATAAAGGCAGCAGCGTGTCAATTGTTGCATGTAAACTAGCCCACGAAAATACGGTTTTATAATAGGGATGTTGACAGTGTTTGATTTTATGAATTATTGTATGTGAAACAAAAAATAATGCTAGAAATATATTAATATCCGAAAACAGCATTAAAATTGGTTTATAAATGAACAAGTTATTAGCATTTATATTATCGTAAGGACTAGCTATCTCGTTTCGTGGGGAGACCTAGCTATCTCGTTTTTACCTACGCAAACAAATGTCAGTGACGTCACGTGCCAGTAAGTGCATCTCGTTTTCGTTGTTTTACAGTTTTCCCCTCTATTGAAATTTAATATTCTTTATTTCTCAATAGTTTTCAAAAATTATTTCGGTTTTGGGTTTTAGATTCAGTTCCTTTTTATGATAAACAATAAAAACAAATTAGTCAACATCCCTATTGTAAGTACTTACTAAATTGAGCACTCATTCGAAAAATTTGTCAGAATGTAATGATTCAATAACTTACAGGAAATTGTTATAATTACACGACTCGCTTCGTAATTATCTGTTTTAATTACAACTGTTTTGTTTCCATATTGTTAACATAATTCCCTATTTGTTTCCCAGTAGTATTCAACAAATGAAGTTTGCTTTTTAAAATAATAAAGACAAGTGAGCGTCGTCGTTTGTTTTATGTTTCGTTCGATTATGGAACCAATTTTTTTTCCAGACTACCCTCATCCTGTCCCGAATTGGTTTGTCCTTTTTTTGTTTATTTACATTTAGTTTTTGTGCTCTTAGGTGTTAACTATCAGGATATCGCTTTCAATGGCGCAGGCCTGAGCGGAGGTGCGGTTAGCGGGGTCGGAGGTATGGGAGGGGGGGCGGCGGAGCAGCTCGGTGGTCTTTTGGCGCCGGTGTCGGTGCAGAACCTTGCGGCGTTGGCAGCGATGACGCAGCCGCCCGTCGTGACGCAGGCGGCTCCGATTGCGCCGACATCCGCGCCGCAACCTACAGCGCCGCCTTTATGTGAGTATCTCTGTGTTTATACTAACATCCCACTAAATCTTCCTTGTCTAGGCACTTATTTAAAACCCCATGAGTTTTAACTCATATCTATTGGTCGCAGTTCATAATGATTCAATACCTAATGTATGAGTTCCCTCAAGAACGTTACTGCCTTGTGAGGAGATCCATATCTTAAAATATCGGTAGTTTAAACTCAACACCATGTAAAATGGACATACAATCCCGTATTGTATTATGAAGTATACTGTGATATTAAGTGAGTTACGCAGTAGGTTCCTTGGTTCCTCGATCCAACTATCCTAACTTTTTTTTTCCTATAAGCTTTTTCCCTTACCTCGTTTTATTATTATTTATTGTTTATTAATCATATAAATGAACAATTGATATACATAGCCCCACAAAACCATATATACGGTTTGACTGTGGGATCAAGATTCTCGCGTTCTAAACAATTCCAACTTAATGATAATAATGGAATACGCTAATAAATTTTGAATATTTATGTAGGTTTTATCCCATTTATGTAGGTAGACAGATCTTTCTCAAGGAAATCTCTACTAATAACTGCGTCAAAAACATTTCAACATGTTTTTGACAAACCTCAGCAGCATTCCAAGCACAACCCGCGAGTAGTGCCACTGACTGTCATCTGAGTGGCAAGACTCGCGGGTTGTGCTCGGGCCGCTGCTTATTAACTTTTCCTGCCGGGCAATCGCGCTAAAAAAAGTGGATTGAATCGCAATTGAAACGTAGCTGGGGAGCTACCACCTAAGCGAATCTGATGCTGGGTAAACGAATAGAACGTAGTCGATTGCTTCTTTATAAGGAGACCTTGATTAACGATATGAACCAAACACAGCAATGTACATCATTCCATTCGTTCAATCAGCATCAGCTTCGCTTAGGTGGTAGCCCCCCAGCTGCGGTTCAATTGCGATTCAGTCCACTTTTTTTAGCGCGATTGCCCTGCTGCTCTAAGTACCCACTGTACAATGTAGTATGAATTGAATTCACATATGTTTTTTATACCAACCAAAAGTCTCAATTTAAAAAAAATATTTCACTAAAGTAACTATAATTATTTTTTATCCTAATAACAGACCTGAATTCTGATTTGCCGTCTCAATAAGAACGAACGACAAAATTGGCGCACAAAGCGTAATGGCGGCACTGGAATCCTTAATTGTCATTTCTTTTGCCTATCCTTCCCTGTTCTTTGCCAGAATCGTCCCGAGCAAGACAATTAAGCTCTATAAATCCCCGTACTAATTGCTAGAACTGTCCAAATCCTTAATTGGTAAAAGTAACATCTAAGTTAAAAAACTATTGCGATACTTTTTCTCGGCAAAACTTTCCTATTTCAGGTTGGACTTAAATAAAAAAAGATAATTAACGATGAACATTTTTCACACTTCAGGTCTTCTCGGGAAGACTAAGATCACAGGTAAAAACGCATTGTCCAAATGTGTGTTTACATGGAATGAATTTTTCGTTGTTGGCTTCTTAGACTAATGTAATTAATGAGGTGGATTATACTTGCTCCCTTAAAATACGATAAATATGATATCTAGTTTTAGGAAAATTTACATTTAATTTGCCTTTTTCATATCGATTTATCTACATAATTAACATTTCCGAAACGTTTATACATCATATATAGATACACCCGTTTATTGTTGATGTCGACGCGACCATACAGGTAATTTTTTTTCCTTCACAAAAAAACAATAATTTTCTCTTTTTCCCCGAGTTTTCACCGTAACTTGCCTTGTAAGAAATTAACTACAGTGTGTAACAGGAAAATAAGTACAAAACGTCAAGGTTAATATGTCTGCCTCATTTATTACATAAAACTAAGGATGGCTTTTACGTATGATTTAATAGCGGCGCTTGCAATAGGCTTTTAATTTGAAGTGGCAGGAAGACGCCATGTTTGTTTAAAAAAAATAACAATTATATTCTGGAATTTGTTGAATTTGGGATTTGTAAACAATAATGTTTGTATGAGAGTGCTTGTTGATTTAAGTTCTGTTTGTTAAGGATGGCTCCATATTATCTTAGCGTAGCTGGCTGATTTTTTTTGTTTGCCGGATATGTATGTAGCCGTCTCGAACGTGAATTAATGGAATGTTATTGTGGCCAGGTATATAAAACGAATTTGGTCGGCTTCTGTTTGACTATTCTGTGTCCATAATCTTTGTATTCTTTTCTTTGTCGCAATGATTTAAGCCTAACGCTATTTTTAATTCTATTTTTTATTAAATACTTATTTTTAACAATAAATAATTGCGACATGAATCGATTGTGTGTTACATTAACCATTTTGTTATCGTTTTTGCATGAAAGTGCTAAAAAAAAACTAAATTTTTGTCGTTTTTCGAGTGTCGTGAATATTCGTTTTTCAAAATAATATGATTATTTTAATAGTTGGTTGCATCATTTCACCGTGGTGTGATTGTTATTATGTCTTTAAGCCATTTGATGCTAGGTTTATTCGGAATGTCTATAAAGTTGTAAAGAGTCTATTAAAAAGTAAGGAGTCTTCAAATCACAAGTCATGTAGTCTATCCTCGACAACGTAGTTTACGACTAGTATAAGTGTTCATATGTAAAATATATGAACATAATATGTATTAGAACTGATAGTAACGGAGAAATGTTTCATGGCGCCGTCAGCAGAAACTTGTTGTAGGTAACGAGTTTCCAACGTGATTCTTATGAAATTTCATGACGCTCGCGAATTTCGCAATGCGTTTTCGTACTTTCATTCCTTTAAATCCGTATCTAAACCGAATCTGAAACACATAATCTTTCTTACAGTAACTCCCTTAAAGTCGTCTGTTATTTGAGTTCTTTATTAGACAGTTTTTGGAAAAAAACATGATTGTATCAAGCCCACAACCATTGGCGCCCAAAATGGGGCCGAATTCACAAACATTTACTTCATTTTTCATATTTTAGGGATCCAATTGCTGGTCCAAGAACCGCAAGCAAGTGCAGTCTGTGTTTGAGTTCTATAATGTATATAAAGTTTATTGTTTTATGATTGAAGGGTCTACGGCTGAGCCGCTAGGTTCAGCGTACGCGGCACAGTTTGGAACGGCATTCGCGGCCGCACCACTGGGTTCCGTACTGGGTTCGGCGGCCGCCGCAGCCGCTGGGAAACAGGTCGAAGGTACGTCTAACTTCCCTAAAAATCTGCACTAGGTTTGCTTAAACCTGTTACGCGGACGCAAACTCCTCCGTCCTGAATGCATCACCAGAGATGGATCTATTTTTGTATGTAAATGGGCAAGAATATTGGCAGAACCTATTTCACAAACGTTGTTAAAATGCTTAATTTAAGTTTACACTTCTTGTTCCCTGTTTAGTTACTAACATAATAACACATAAATAAATAAATTGATGGTACAGAGGCAGCGCATTAGATTACCTCATTTTCATTGCAAAACCGCTCTTATCGCAACGGCACAGAGTGCACGCTTGTGGTAACCTCATGTGCGGCCCTCTGTACATAAATAAATACTTTTTGTAGAATTATGGCCATGCTATTAGTTTCCTTGACATGTGATTTTTCACTAAACAAACAGAAACATGGATGGATGTTTAGTTTGATATCCTGAGTGATTTGCAATATAAAATCCTGTCAGAATTCATTGTATAGGCCACTTCGGGTTAGGGTTAGACTGTAGTAATTTTATGATACCTAGAGGGTTTTCTCCAGCAATGGGATCACAGAGTCAAAAGAGACTTCGCAGAAAGCTAGATCAACGCTAAGTCTTTTTTTCTACGTTTTCCAGGTCCAGAAGGCGGTAACCTGTTCATATACCATCTGCCGCAGGAGTTCACCGACACGGACCTCGCCTCCACGTTCCTGCCCTTCGGTCACGTGATATCGGCAAAAGTGTTCATAGACAAACAAACGAACCTTTCAAAGTGCTTCGGTTTCGTCTCCTACGACAACGCTGCATCCGCGCAAGCCGCCATACAAGCCATGAACGGCTTCCAAATAGGTACAAAGAGACTCAAAGTTCAATTGAAACGTTCAAAGGAACTATCGAGACCGTACTAGAATATTCCAGAACACGTTCCTAGTGAATTTAAAAAAAAAAGAAAACTAAGCAGAGGTTGTAAGTTTCAGAACGTTTGTTGTGATGTATCCGGTGCACATGAACTGAATAGTCCGTAAGGTTCGGTCGGGCGCGAGCTGCGTGCACAGTTGTTAACTAATAAGTATAAGGTTAAGGTTTGTGTCAAAGGATTTATCGTTTCCAAAGTATTCCCCAAATCTTTTATATTATTAATATTTTTTTTCTTTAACATATAAGTTTTAGTCACTGTTTAAGCATAAGTCGAACGCTTTTAGAAGCCGATATAAATGAAACGCCAAAGAGCTGGTACTGAGAAAACGGTATTTTCAACCGTTCGTTTTATCTAAGATCAAATTTCGTCAATACTTTTAAAAGACATCGTGTTACCGCTACACAATTATTATCATCTAAAGTTTACCTTGAGCTACATTTAAGTATTGCTTATAGATTTAATTTTATTTACCTACCGTTGCGTTCCTTGGAACAAGTTTAATATTATTATATATTTACGTTACGATTTGTTCTATGTGTTACCATTTGTAAAAAATATAATCAATGTGGCCATCGTCAGTTACACATTAGTCTTTTTTGTTAAAAATTGTAAGGTATTAGATTAACTAAATGATCTCAATGTGATCAGTGTATTTATTTGTTTATCCATTTGTCAATAGTGTACTTAACAATGTAATCGTCTTTGGCAGACACGTTGCCTATTTTATACAGATATTCCAAATATTTTACGCTCTTTGTAAAAAAATAAAGTCCACGTTAGTCCAGTGCCATATTTAATGAAAACATGAAATAGTCTTTGCAAGACCTGCATATTTTTCTTTTTCTTCGAAAAATATATGAATACATCAGGCAATGGTATTTAAGCTATTTTTTGACAATATGAAAAGAAAATAATTGATGGGTAAAAGGTTGGCCACTGCGTTGCTTTTATGAAAGAATCGCGATTTTTGGAAGAATTAGAAACCTAGCCATTCTGACAAGTTGCATTCAAAATAGATTATTTAGAAATTTGGCACTTGCTTATTCAAAGCTTGCTTATTCGGAGCTTATTTTAAAGCTCATGTAATTCTTTGTAGCCGTTATTTATCGGCGGTAAAGTTATTTTTTAAACTTTTTTATTTTCACTATACTAAGCCTTTAATCTACACGTTTTACGTTAAGAACTTCAACGAATTCATGTCAAAAACGCATTTGGTTTTATGCAACTTACCATTTGATTAACAGTTTCTAAGTCATAACTCTATATGAACTAACACATGTTTAAGAGTCCTGCTCTCTTAAACTTACATCTCCTAGCGTGAAAAATATTTGAAATATCTGTATATTCCCAAATAAAAATTAATTATCCACTTTGTGCTTACGTTAGTGTTTAATTTCTTGCATCTTACTTAATATAACACATCGAACACTGGCCCTTAGTCAAAAATTTTCGTTAGATTTAAGTATTTAAACATAGACTATTTTAAGTAAGATTAGTATTTCGTTCATTACTTAAAAATATACTTACGTTATATCTTTCGTCACTATTTTTCAAAATAGTCAAGGCACCTTTTAACTTTTTAATATTACTTATTAGTTATAAATAAAAAGGATAAGTATTAATACATTTATTTGTTGATTATTACCACTACTTTTGTTTAAACGCTCAATAAGTTTTAAATTAAGCATATTTTAAGCACGGACTTGGATTGGAAAAATATTAATTTATTTGGTTACTAGGGTTTGCAGTGCATTAAATAAGGTCACAAGTCCAATGTTTTTTGAGACATTTGGACAATTTACGCCGTTTTCACGGGAACTAAACACGTTGAGAGGCGTCTAATCTTTATGATAAAATTGGCAATATCAGAGAAGTAACTAAGACCTTAGACCATGTATCACGATTACATTCCAAACCCTAGTAATTTAGAACCGCGAAAACCTAAGAGCTTTTTTATTTGATTTTTTATAAAACTATAACAATTGCCTAGGTTCGGAGCAACAAATCACACGGAATTTAATTCTGTTTTTAAAAGTGATCGTAATTTTGCTTGGAACTTCGCAACTAATTAAGATTATGTGTCTTTGTTTCTTAATAGTGCCAATACAGTTTCTTAATTATTCAGTTCATTATTTACTTCATTATGTATACGCGTAAAACACGCGATTTTACCGTAAGAAAAGTACCCGCATTGGATGGAAACAAAATGAACTGATGTAGACCATCATTTGTAATAATAACTTAAATTTAGTTGAGTATTACTGTATATTTAAAGTGGAAGAACATACATTATTAAAATGGGTTTAATTATTTAGTTTAATTTAGTCATGTTTTTATGTCTTATGAAAGACAATATTTAGACTGAATAAGTTTCCCTCTAGGTGTTCGATAAGGGTGAATACATACGGACGAACTATTTTAAATAATAAAATAATTGAATTTTTAGAACCACGGAACATTTTCGTTCCTTGAGACAAAACATCACTGTTTTGCTGACATTATCACTGTTTTGCGTAAATTCTTACATTTCGTGGAAATCGTCCCAAATATCTGACTATAAAGACGATTTTTTGTACAACATAATTTCGGACGTATGTAAAAATCCTTTTATAGTGATTCAGCAACGTCTTGTGATTCCTTTAGGACGTTATTTGTAGAACCTTCAAGTTTTTTTTCCTTGTTATAAGATAATAAATTATTGAAAGGGGGAATGTATTGTTGAAGAACATTTTGACATTCAGAATGATTGATTTGTGATTATGATTGACGCTGTAATCCTAGACACGACCATTTGGGGGTTATTCGTTGGAAATGTTCGTTATCGCTTCTGATGCGACATTGCTTGGCGAAGCGCAAGGACATAAAAAGAAAACGGTATTCAAGCTGACTGTAAAAAATATATGAATAAATCCAGGCATTTCGCCAAGGCAACATTGCGAGAAAACGATGCAAAAACGTACATTCCTAACCCCCAGCCTGTTTATAGGTGTGATCTTTAGATAAAGTCTAAAAGAAATAAGAGAATTTTTTACCTACCTACTTTTCTAGGTATATAAACGGGAGACCTCAACATTGTTGTAAATAAGTCGTCCGACACGGTCATTGCTGGTTTTTTTTATTATTATATATTTTAATTTGTACGGAATTTTCGCTCAATAGTGTAATAACGTGTGCCGTATACTTTGATATCTATTTTATTTTAAGGATAATTAACAGACAATCCAAATATGACATAAGAGTTATTTTGATGACGGAATAGATTCACTGATTTGACGTTTTCGAACAAAACGGGGCGAGCATATTAACATCAAACTTGACATTTGACAGAATTATCAACTTTGTCTTCACAAACCGACATGGGAGAAGCGAAAAATCGTTATCATTTTACGAAAACTACGCCCAATATTATCTATCTTAAGCCCTTGAAAAGGTTGGACACGTCTGCATGAGCCAATGAATCATAAATGTATTTGCAAACATTTAAAATGGGCTCCTATTTTATAGGAATTTACTTATTAAGACTACGTCAATGCGTCGGAGATTCTAACTACATCAAAATAAGAGAATAGATGAAACATCCTATCTTAAATGGATATGAGATAATAAAAAGACAGACCAAAATATATGACTGATTCATGATCAGTTTTATCAGGGCATTGAATATGTTTTTTTTTTTTAAGTACTGAAAATAATATCAAAATTTTAACGTGTGTGCGGCACGCTTTTATGTTTGTTGAGCGTTATATTAACGTAAATTATCATACCTTACTACCGATTTATCCAAACTGTTTTCAGAATCATTTGTGACAAAAAATACTTTCAGTTTTTGTTTCTCACACAATTCGCTCTCGAATCTTACAAAGCCTGGACAAACATGCAACTGAACATTGTAATTTCAGATCTGTAGCTAATACACCAAGGTGCATTTTTAGGTAAAAACACAAAATAGCGGCTAAATTCACGACTATTTACATCAAAACACTTTATTTAAATAATAAAAATTTGTTTTCAGTAAAAAAATCACACCTAAAAAATGCACTTTTAGTGTATCATTTGGTTGGCTTTTGTAGTTTTTTTTTTTTATCTGAGGTAATTTTTGCGCTTAAGATCTTTTTTCTGCAAAAAATGTGTGCGTCCATTTTTTGTGTGTGAGGGTCAACCACACAGGTGACAAGTACTCTTCATAGACTTAGCTTTTTTAAACCTAGTTAAAATAGTCTTGGACTATAGTTAATAGGCAATCTAATGATATCCGTAATTTGATGCAGAAAACTAAAATCTAATAAAATCTCCTAATACATTTTCTCATTCGGGTCTTGTCACTATTAACTTGAATGTGTGAATCCATCTTTGGACCCCAAAAAGAGCTCAGTTTCTTCAAAATTTGAATGACGTCGCGGCATCGAACCAGCATATCCTTTACAGACGCAAATTTATTTTTACACTATTTTGAGGCACCATAATTTGGTAGATATACAACTGGTATGAAAATAACATAAAAGAACTGTTTTATACAACACCCGTTTTGTTGATATGAATGTAAATAAATGTCAAGTTAAACTGCTTGTTTTTCTATTGGAAAGCCTATCCTTTAGGTTAAGTTTCCACGAAGGCGGAACTGACCAAATACATTTGCCCAAAATCTGCGCCGGCGGAGATTTCGAGCAATTTGATTGGTCAATTTCACTCAGTTTTCTACAACAAACATTTAAGGATTGTAGGTACTTAGAAGAGCTGCCTGCAAGATCTACAAGGTCACAATACTGCGAAAGAAATATACAATAAATATAAATAAATAAATAAGGGCTACTTCCGGCGCTTATAATATAGTGACTGAACCACTTTTCTCAAGGAACATAGGTCGAAATATTTAAAAAATTCCCCTCCATACAACTTGAGCGATCAGCCGATTGCTTAAGTATGAGAAGACGAAATATTTTTTTGAGAATATCATAATATATCATACCTAAGGGAAAGTTGTTCAGTTCAAGTGTAGAATCACCCCATTATTTACTAGTTTAAAAGCCCGTATGTTTAACCGAATAAAAAACAACTTACATATGGGTTAAGAGCGAAATATTCTCCATCGGCAGCTCGAGCACGATGGTGATAGCGTGCGTAGTGTGCCGCGTTTCTATATCAAAATGTCAACTTTGACAACGCCAGAGGGCGAGCAAGCCTTTGCGCGGGGCCCTCGCGCAGTAAAAATTGCAAAGTCAGCAGAGTGTCGCCCCGCGCGAGTTTGTCCCAATCATGCTCGAGCTGATAGAAGATCTTATTTACTATCTAATTCATCATTAAACTTAGACACCTAAAAAAATAAAAATACATGTTTTGAAAACAAAATAATCTAAACATCTTTATTATCACTGAGCATAGGTTTCAATTCTCTCGTGTTTCTTTTCCGTCCCCTTAACTCATCCTCGATACTTTGTAATGTCTTATCTTTCGTCTCCGGTAAAATGAAGTATAGTATAAAGAAACATATTAAAATACACAGACCATAAGTTCCGTATGTCCCTTGAATCCCAGAGTAACTCATCAACGTAGGAGTAATTTTCATTGTCACAGCGTATAAAATTGATAAAACAATCCCGGCGAAGCAACAGCCTAGGCATCTGCTTTCCAAAGGGAACAATTCTCCAAATAATGTAAAACATACTGGGATAATACTAATGTTAACTATAAAATAATGTAACAATAACACACTAGGTATTAGCCATATTCCAGTATTTGGTCTAAACAGCTTAATAAGACTTATAGAAAACATTAACAGAACAGCGAATCCACCAAATACGAAAAGTAAGGTACGTCTGTTCAATTTGCTTATAACGTAAGATGACAATGCAAGGGCTACTATGGACAGGACGTCTGCGCCTATAGAAACGAATATTGCTATAGACTCATCACCAGTAATTTCAGTCATGATTTGTATAACGTAAGCTATAAAATAATATTTACCACAGGCATCCACAATAACACTAAGGAGAGAAACTAATAGCAAGGATTTCAAAAACGTACGATCCATGATTTTAGCATGGAGATTCTTTTCCAATTCTTTTTCTTGTCGTTCCTTTTGTGCTAAAATTAACTCTTGTAACTCCATTTGACTCTGTGTCGAGTTTCCATTTAACCAGATAAAAGATTTCTCGCATTCTTCATATCTGCCTTTGAGAGCTAAGTAAGGGGGCGTTTCGGGCCAGAAACATGTTATTATGAAAGATATCGCAGCCGGTACCATCGCTATTGCTGCGATTTGCCGCCAAGTACAAATTAAAGCTAAAGAATGACAAATTAAGTTTCCAAGAGCGTTAGAGCACCTCTTTATTGAAGTGAAGTATCCTCTTCTAGCTGGATGCGCAAATTCACTGATTATTAATGCACTGATGAAAAGTGCACCGCCGCAAAAACCTTGTATTGACCTCGCGATGATCAGAGTAGTGACACTTCTTGCAAATAAGAAAAATATCCAGCTGAAGACGATAAAGAAATTAAGAATGATGAAGTCTATTCTTCTGCCGAATCTATCCATGAGGAAGGAGTGAATAACGTAGCTGGGAATTGCTGTGAATCCGGGACTTGAAGCTGAAATGTTTTAACAATTATAGCTATAGTAGAAAATTGTTTAAAGACATATTCTACAAGATTATAGTAAAACAGCAACTTACCGATCCAAGAAGCCTGGTCAGCGGTGGCTTTGATTTCAGTAGCATTTGGAGACAAAATTTCTGAGTTGAGAATCGATGGAAAACTTAAAAAAAAGCTCACGCCTAATGAACTGAATATGCTGGATGATACTACGAAAATCTGGAATGATATATTGCGCTGTTCTACAAAAAATATATAATCTCCATCTAAATAGATATCGAAAATGGTTGTATTTTTAATGAAAATATTATTTTCCTTTCCAATCCTTAACAATTTTATATAAGAGTTCTTCAGGGAATAATAGTATATTGTGCAACTCGGGAATAACAGACAGATTTTAAGCGAGGGCCAAAGTTGGATCACGAGAAAATGAAGGATTCTAAGCGAGTCATTCAATTCAAGTGTTAGAATCCTGAATGACGCGAGTGATTCATAGCCCTCGATGAAAATCCGTTTTATTCAAGAGTTGCACGTTATATTTTATACCATGACCTCGTGAAAAATAAAGATTTAAGCAGAAATAAACATCTGCGCAAGGTGTTTGAATTTCGAATATTCTTTGTGATGGAGGTCGTATGTCTATACATTGGAATGTTCGAAATTCAAACACCAAAATTGACAGAAAAAGTGCTCTATTTTTACGTGTTTTACGGGAGCAAAAGAATCTTTTAAGGTTTCTAAATTCAAATACCAAAACTGTGACTAAAAGAGCTCTTTATCTCCAATTTTCAGTGAAAAAAAGAAGCTTTTTAGAGGGGGAATGGTATAAAATAGTTATTTACACAACAAGAGAGGAAAGTTAGATTTTGCTGAGAGCGACGGTGAATGTCGAGATACGAAATTATGTCAGTGTGTTGAGCCACGAGCGTAGCGAGTGGCTTAAACACTGACATAATATTTCGTATCGAGACATTCACAGAGTGAGATGCAAAAAACTTCCTCTCGTGTTGATGTACAGAACTTTTCACCTCTCTAAGCGAGCAAAGGAAACAAGTAACTAGGTAGTTAAATAGTACAAATCAGTAATTTAAATAATAAGTATCTTTTTTCTTTTTTTAGGGTGCGTTCTGAAACTTGTTTCCGATAAAACTTTTACAAAAAGATGTTTTGATATTTAAAGATAATATTTTATTTATATCAATAATTATCCACTATTTTAGGATTTTGACGTAATTCTAATAATATTCTTTGGAACAATTCCAGGAAAGTGAATTTCCAGACTGTTTTTTCAAATATTCTTCACTGGTGGCAGCATAATGGAAATCCCAACAATAGTTTTAGAACGTTTCCAAACTAAAAACTTTTTGATAAAAACTTTTCAAACAATTTCAAACCTTTTGGTTTTGAATCTTTTTGGTTTTGAATTTGAATTGACAGCCGGATATCCGGTACTTTAACTCACTCTTTAAAACAGTGAGTAAAAGTGGACTTTACTCACTGATTTCGGTGAAAACGATGTTCCTTTGCAAGGTTAGAGACGTGAAATGTATTTAGAACTACGTCTTACCTGCCTCCAAAGGTAAATGTTATTACATGACGACATTTTAAACAAGAATAACCATACTTAAACCAAAAATGTCAATTTAAACGCAAAACAGTTGTCCTAATAAACCTTGAAAATAAAAGTAAAGGACCATGCAAAAAATTGTATGGGCATTGTCCCCACCCACCAACAGGTTTGGTGCTGCTTTTAACGTCATTATAATGTCCTGTACACGGACTAACAACAGTTTTCAAATCAAAACTCGATGGGGGTACTGAAAAAAAAGGATCAAATTTATTTGTTAATGTATGTTTATTTGATCATTTTCTTGAAATACAGCAGATCTCTTTGCATCTCTTTTTGCGAGCAATTGAGTCTGGACACTGGCTCTCAACAGCCACCGTCAATACCTTGTTGTAACTTCTCAATGCCGGAAATCACGAAAAAGGTTCGCAGAGCACAACAGAGTTTAGACGTGAATATTGCTAGCGGTCTAGATGGGATACATGCTAAAGTCTTGATATACTGTGGTCCTGTACTGACACGCCTGTACCGTCTCTCCCTTAAGACTAAAACCGTATCCAAGTCCTGGAAACTTGCTAACTTGCAACCAGTACCCAAAAAGGGTAGCCATGCCGACCCCTGCAATTACCAACCTATCGCCATCACCTCCATTCTCTGCAAGGTTATGGAAAGGATACTGAGTAGCAAGCTGCTGACTTACCTAGAAGACAACGACTTACTTAGTAATCGTCAATGACTTTCACCGGGGATGGACAACTGCGGTTCTTCTGGTATATGTCACGCACTGCTGCCGGGGCGAAGCTATCGAGAAACTTGACGAAGCTCTCACCGTGTCCCTAGATATTTCGAAGGCATTTCACAGGGTTTGGCATGCAAGTCTGCTAAGCAAGCTTCCTGCGTACGGTGTCACTGCCGACTTCTGTGACTGTATACCTAGCTGACTTCCTGAGAGAACGGTCGATCCATCGATGGCTGCTCCTCTGACCTAAGGGCTATCGACGCCGGAGTTCCTCAGAGGTCTATTCTCTCTGCGACTCTTTTCCTGCTTCACATCAACGATATGCTTTGGCATGGAGTGGTTGCGTACGCAGATGACTTTACAGTCATGGAGAGATACCTGTCCGGTCAGGGAGCCGTTGGGGATGAAATTGTCTCAGAGAGGAGAGCACTGGTAGAGTGAGTAAACTCAATCGTAAGTCTTGTCTCCCAATGGAGTGACAAAGATCTGGTTAGTTTCAAGGCCACGAAAACACATGCGTGTCTGTTCTCTGAACAAAAGAACCGTATCCGGGGAAGAGCAATATGCTGAGCTGGGACCCTTTTTTATCACTGCAGCACACACTTATTTATATGTATTAGTCTTTAAAATATTTTTTAGTGTATTGTTAATGTCTTACTGGATTTGTGTGTGCTGAAGATGCAAAAATAAACGTTTGTCTATGTCTATGTCTCTGCTAAACGGAGTCCGTTTACTCTGACTCCTACTTTTCAGGGTACATCCGTTCCTGTAACCGGCGAGCTTGAACTTCTTGGCATGAAGTTGTCTGCCAACCTCAACTTCGGCACCTCCATCGAGTTTAGTTTAAAGCTCAAACCGTGGCCAAGAAACTGGGCATCCTTAATAGAGTTAAGCGGTACTTTACGTCCGATCAACTCCTGTCCCTTTATAAGGCACATGTACAATCGTGCATGGAGTATTGCAGCCACCTTTGGGATGGTTCAGCCAAATACCAGCTAGCCATACTGAACACGGTGGATCGCAGAGCCAGAATACTCATTGGTTACAAGAAACTGGTAAAAAATAAACTACAAAGCCTAGCTCATAGACGCCAAGTTGCTTGCCTTTGTGTTTTTACAAGATGTACTTCGGAGTGTGCACAGGAGCTGTATGAGCTCATTCCGCCTGCCCCCTTCTTCCATGGGACATCCAGACGCACTGCGGGGTACCACCGTTATCTTATCGAGATCCCGCGGATTTGCACACAGCTTGCCACATCCTCGACTACATCTTCGCCTTTATGCTAGATTGTGGTCAAGAGCGCATCTGTTATTTTTTTTTATTATGACTAGGGTTAACTCTTGACCTCAATCTTGACCAAGGTCAAAGATAAGGACGACGATGGAGCAAGTTAACCCAGAAAATGCCTATTAAGGAACTGGTACTCCTACGCACCGACGGAATACAGCAAGCTGTTTATAAAAAAAAACTTGAACAAAACATTTTTAAAAAAGTTTATTATACTTACTTATTACTAGAGCCTGTAATCCTGGAACAATGTTACAAATAGGGGGAGATGGGATAATTGGCACACCTTGATACTTAATGTAAATCTTAATTATTACTTTTTATTGACGGCCGGTTTGGTCGAGTGGTAGCGGCGCTGTCTCTTGATCAACTGGTCCTGGGTTCGATTCCCAGTCGGGGCAAACATTTGTGTAAAAAAGCAGATGTTTGTTCTCGGGTCACGGGTGTTTGTGTCTGTCTTTATGTATGTTCCAAGGGACCCACAACACAAGGGAAAACCTTAGTGTGGGCCTTTGAGTGTGAAGTGTTTATTTATTTATTATTTTTGTGTATGTTACGGCCGCTGCGCTGTGATAAACATCTTTTTTCTAGAGTTCCTGTGCATTATTTTTTACAATTAACTATATCAAAAATATCACTGAAAATATAAATTTGTAAAAGAAACATTTACGTTTTGTGTTAGATCCCATTCCTGCGGTGGATGTCGCCATGTACGAGTATACTAATATTATTAAGATAAAGATTTGATTGTTTGCATAGAATAGGCTCCGAAACTGCTGGACCGATTTGAAAGATTCTTTCACCATTAGAATCTTACAATATCTGTGAAGAACATAGATTTTCTAGAATTCCCACGGGAACGAAGTCTCGGGTGGAAAGCTAGTACCAAATTATCATTGTGGCAAGATGTATTAACTGTAGGTTTGGAATCTGTTGGTGGGTGGGGACACTTTTTTGCATGGTCCTTTATACAGTTGATACTGATATATTCGTGAGACTTGCCAAACTGCTTTATGATCAGAAATAACTGATGATGATGAACTCTCTGCCCTTGAAAAATTGACTAATCTGTGGATTCGCTAAGTAACCAAGGACTTTCATTATTTTTAGTTTGCCAACGTACACAGAGGAACGGAACCCGATGAGTGACCAAAGTGGCAATTACTCACGAGCGTTTCGTGCCAGAGTGCACGTTAAGCTGTCAGTCCCAGCTGTTGTCGATTGACTACAGTCGTTAAAACCAAGTCACAGGCCACTGTGCGGTGGGAGAACTCTGACACCAGGGTTAGCCAAGTTCGCCACAGTCTTGACATACCTACCCGATAAGAAGAAGAAGTTTGCCAAGATCTTTAAATGAAGTCATTGAAGCCATGAATAACGCCATTTAATGAAAACCTTGCAAAATAGGAAAAAAGCAAAGTCATTCTTAAACTATAAGTTCCAAGGGAAACTCAAATACTCGAGATAAAGAGTTCTCAATACGACATTCGCGTGGCTCGCACACGTGTAAGCGACAATCAAGTGAATCCTGACACAGGCGATGAGTTTACTAGGAGTCACCTGCCACTGGTTTTAAGCTTACCCTTTATGAAAATAAATAAAGAATTTTATTTATTTATTTGTCTTTTCCCTGAAATAAAACAAGGTCCACATTGGACACTTTATTTTTTGTATTGAGTCACTTAACCCGTCCCGCGCTTGTTTACGGCGGCGCGTGCGACACAAATCTTGCACACGGGTGAGCAAGAATCGCGCGAAGGTTTAAAAACATTCATTTTATTGAGTAACTATCACACTATCAGAATCTAAAACGAATGAAAAACTACTAGGAGTAAGTTTACGGCACGTCCCGATGTTACTCTCTAACCTTTTTAATGGATAAACATGGTCCACCCAGGTGAACAAATGAGGTAGAGTTGCGGAACCTCAACTATGAAAACATTTGGCGATTACCTAAGTTTGCCATGATTATGCTTACGCGTAAAGAACTAGAAACTCTATAAAAAACTTATGCTTTGAATCGACGACCCTCCAAAAATCCCAGTGACCGAGGGTCGGGACCCGTTCGATGGGTAAGGTTCGGCCGGTGGTGTCGTTTCGACAGGTACGCAATTTCATATCCAGTTCGACAGGTATAACTGTTTTAGTTCTTAGTACAGTCACATGCAAAAGTGTATCAAATAAAAACTCAGTATACAAATTTAAGTTTTTTATAAAAAAAGAAACTATAAACTAAAGGTATATTTATAAAAAAAACATCAATGGAGCCGGTGCTAGAAGACACTTATTTAGCTGTAATAAAATAAAACAAAAATAACTGTCCACTAAATAAAACAAAAATACTAAGGATTTCACTATCCACTGACCATTGCTCTCGAGTACTCTCGACTAAAATACAATTTTAGATTACAAATATAAAAAAGACTTAGATATTTCGAATTTTCTTATTTTAATTAATTTTAAATTCTTTAATATAACATCCATATTATCTGAAGTTGTTTACTTACATTTTTTCGGCTCTATCTTCTGTAGTGCACAAAATTATTAATACAGCTGCAATTAACTTGAAGTTAAACTAACCCTTTCCAATAGATACGCAATAAAAAAACAATATCCAAGCAAAATCTCATCGCCAACAACCAATCACAACAGTTTAATTTGTAACTTATTAGGTACTTACACCTATTGTCCTTCTTTATCTCTGCTCCTTCCTCAAACTTGATTTTACTACCTGGCTATTTGAAGGTCACCCGAGAACGCTATTTTAGCAAACAAGGGTAAATTTTAATTAATATAAAGCTTATAATTATAACGCATAGAACTGCCTAATATAAAATGTTGATCATAAGTAAATCTTTTTTAACTTTCGAGCTTAACTGTACCGACAGTACTTAAATTTTGCATATAAAAAAACACCGGCCGAAACGCCCCTTCAAATAAATTAAAATAATACCAGTGCCCGTTCGCCACTTGAAAAAAAAATGCACACCTGTCGAAACGACACCAAAATACAGGTCGAACCATATCATTTTTTGTGACCGGCCGAACTTTACCTGTCGAACGGGTCCCAACCCGTGACCGAACAGGCGCGTAACGCGAGCGAAACGTCTTCATTACAGCTTAGGCAAAAATACTTTCGTATGTATTAGTACGGAAAAATTCGGTTTTGACCTAGACATTGATAATTACTGAGCGGGACCTTTTGGAATGTGTTTGGAAACCGTCCAGGATGATACTCTGTAAAGTCCCAAAACCAAACAGGAATTTCCAGGAGCGGGCCTGCAGTAGTAGTTACAAATAACGAAATGTTCTTTTTCATTCTGTCGCATCGAAGCCTTCAGATTTACTTTCCAGTGTCAAAACTGGTATTTTCTATAAAAAGTTAGGATAAGCTTAGAATGATGCCAGGACGCTACCTACTTGTAATAGTAAACGACAATTTAGGGTACTTTCTATTATTCTGCATATTTTGACATTAAATGTTTAAAATCCCTGGATTCCAGGTTGCCTGGAATATTGCTGGAACGAGCCTTTAAATCTTAAAAAAAATTGATAAGGTGATATTTTCTTTTTGTAGGTATATAGTTTGCATTTTGCCATGCACTCAGCCCTTGCATATAACAGTATGGGATTTCTATAAATCGTTGAAATTCGTCATGATCATTAACTTTTCGTATTTATAGTTTACCACCATATGATTCGTCTGAAATGAGTGTGGAATGTTTTATAATGTCTTATTGGACTCAAATAAATAGAGAAACGTCTACCTCATTATAAATAATACAAATATTTGAAAATTTTCGAGCAATAGTTAATGAATCATAGGTAACCTTTAATAATCACTCCAATGATGACTCCAGCCAATAATGTAAACTGTTTTTTGGTGAAAATAAAGATTTTATTATTATTTTATTATTATTATTATTATTTATAATGATCATGACGAATCTCAACGATTTCTACAAATTCCTTTTTGTAAATATGGAAGGGCTAAATGCAGGGCAAAATGCAAACTAATAGTTAAAAAAACCATACCAAATGTTTTGACGATTTAACGCTCGTTCCAGCAAAATTCCAGGTTTTTCCAGGTTTTTTGACACTGGAAAGTAAATCTGATGTCTTAGATGTCTTGTCCGTAAAAAATGCGATTGAATGAAGAAAAAAAATCGTTATTTGTTACATTTTCAGGCCTGCTCCTGAAAGTTCCAGTTTTTCCAGGATATCTTGGCTATCCCACCCGGTAGGTTTGGGGACTTTCCTGAGTGACATCCTGAAAGGTGTCTAAACATATTCCAAAAGTTTACGCTCAGTAATTATCAATATCCGGGTTTGAAGAAAAAAGGGCTTAATTAAGAAAAAGGGCCTCGTGAAATTTTGTAAGCAGGTTCGATAAGTATAGGGATTTTTTTGTCGATTCAGTTTTTGGACATTTTTCAAAATGGAGGAGTTATGGGGATTGAAAATGTAAAAAAAATACCATATTTCAGCCATTTAGAAAAAATGTACTTGCAAGGTTTATAGTTCACAGAGATGCCCAGCGGGACCTCGTCTGATTCGATTGACAGCCATAGTTTTGCTTACTTAGTATTAAGTACCTCCTAAGGAAAACTTATTTGTTATCTAATTCATCATTATACTTTTATAAGACACTTAAACAATTGGAAAAAAAGCATATTTTGAAAACAAAACATTCTAAACATCTTTATTATCACTGAGCATAGGTTTCAATTCTCTCGTGTTTCTTTTCCTTCCCCTTAACTCATCCTCGATTCTTTGTAATGTCTTATCTTTCGTCTCCGGTAAAATGAAGTATAGTATAACGAAACATATTAAAATGCACAGACCATAAGTTCCGTATGTCCCTTGAATTCCAGAGTAACTCATCAACATAGGAGTAATTTTCATTGTAACAGCGTAAAAAAATGATAGAACAATCCCGGCGAAACAACAGCCTAGGCCTCTGCTTTCCAAAGGTAACAATTCTCCAAATAATGTAAAACATACTGGGATAATACTAATGTTAACTATAAAATAATGTAACAATAGCACACTAGGTATTAGCCATACTGCAGTATTTGATCTAAACAGCTTAATAAGACTTATAGAAAACATTAACAGTACAGCGAATCCACCAAATACGAAAAGTAAGGTACGTCTGTTCAATTTGCGTATAACGTAAGATGATAATGCAAGGGCTAATATTGACAAGACGTCTGCGCCTATAGAAACGAATATTGCTATAGACTTATCACCAGTAATTTCAGTCATGATTTGTATAACGTAAGCTATAAAATAATATTTACCACAGGCATCCACAATAACACTAAGGAGAGAAACTAATAGCAAGGATTTCAAAAAGGTCCGATCCATGATTTTAGCAAGGAGATTCTTTTCCAATTCTTTTTCTTGACGTTCCCTTTGTGCTAAAATTAACTCTTGTAACTCCATTTGACTCTGTGCCGAGTTTCCATTTAACCAGATGAAAGATTTCTCGCATTCTTCATATCTGCCTTTGAGTGCTAAGTAAGGGGGCGTTTCGGGCCAGAAACATGTTATTATGAAAGATATCGCAGCCGGTATCATCGCTATTGCTGCAATTTGCCTCCAAGTACAAATTAAAGCTAAAGAATGACAAATCAAGTTTCCAAGAGCGCCAGAGCATCTCTTAATAGAAGTGAAGTATCCTCTTCTAACTGGATGCGCAAATTCACTGATTATTAATGCACTGATGAAAAGTCCACCTCCGCAGATACCTTGTATTGACCTCGCGATGATAAGAGTAGTGACACTTTTTGCAAATAAGAAAAATATCCAGCCGAAGACGAGAAAAAAAATAAGAATCATGAAGTCTATTTTTCTGCCGAATCTATCCATGAGGAAGGAGTGAATGGCGTAGCTGGGAATTGCTGTGATGCCGAGGCTTGAGGCTGAAATGTTTTAAGAATTATAGCTACAAAATACATATTTACTAAAAGATTATAGTAAGAAGACCAACTTACCGATCCAAGAAGCCTGGTCAGCGGTGGCTTTGATTTCAGTAGCATTTGGAGACAAAATTTCGGAGTTGAGAATCGATGGAAAACTTAAAAAAAAACTGACGCCTAATGAACCAAATACGCTGGATGATACTACGAAAATCTGGAATGATATATGCTGTTAATACAAAAAAATATATTTAAAATATACTAGAATAGATATCGAAAACCATTACATTTTTATTAAGATAATATTATTTTCCTTTCTAATCCTTAACTTATAGATTAGAGTTCTTCAGGAAATGTTGTCGAATTTGGTACGAAAATGTATTTAGAACATTGTCTTACCTGCCTCCAAAGGTAAATGTTATTGCATGAAGACATTTTAAACAAGAATAAGTATACTTAAACCAAAAACATCAATTTAACCGGAAAACAGTTGTCCTAAGTAATAATACTTGAAAATAAAAGTAAATTTATTCATTTGATACTGATATATTCGCGAGACTTGCCTGACTGCTTTACAATTAGAAATAACTAATGCAATACCTGATGTACTCTCTGCCCTTGAAAAATTTACTTATCGGTGGATTCGCTAAGTAACCAAGGACTTTAATGAGGTACTTTTAGTTTGCCAAGATCATCGAATGAAGTCATTAAAGCCATGAATGACGCTAAGAGAAAAATCTTTAAAGAATAGGAAAAAAACTAAGTCTTTCTGAAACTACGTTGTTTTCAAACAAAACGGCTAGAGGAAATTGGTCGTACCAAGTAATTTTTTCCTGTGCAATGCAAATACAACAATTCCTACCGAATTTAAAATACTTAGAGTGCCCAACACGACATACGCGTCGCTCGCGCACGTGTAAACGACAATCAAGTGAAATCTTTTCCATAAAATAAAAAACCGTCCAAGAGCGTGTCGGGCCACGCGCATTGTAGGGTTCCGTAGCAGCATGGTTCAAATATGCAGCTGGCTTCTTAATTCTACAAGCATGTTGTCATAGTCGATGTTAAAAATGTTATAAGTTAATACAATAATGGTTATAGCAGTTGGCTGCATGGCTATATACACTCTTTGCCTCCTTGTTACATATAAAAAATATAGTCAGTCGTTCTTTAACCGAAATTGCAGTTTTATTAAAAAATCCCCAAATACTATATCAAAAACAAATGTATTAAGGAGTTTGTAGTTTTAGAAATAACTGTAGTTCTGGCCTAAATACAACAGAATGAAAGTATCTAATGCGCGAGCGAAGCGAGCGCGAATTTTATTTTTATTTTTTTGCGACAATATTATTGTTAGGAATAATATAATAATATCGAGCTGCTGCTAAAGCAGGTCGCTTGGCGATTGTGTATGATTTTGATGTCATTTTCGTAATTAGCACCCCCAAAAACCTATTAAATGACTCTCTTTTAGCGTGGAACCTTGTATCGCAGCCATAAAATCCATCGCCCTTTCACGTGTATGGGAAACACCCGAAATTTTTCTTTCCACCATTTTATTTTTTAGATTTGTCAGCGCAATCAATATGTATGACTGACAAATTTCAGCTCTGTAGTACCAAGGATCTAATATTACTAAATATATTCCTACTAGCTGATGCCCGCAACTTCGTTTGCGTGTTAATTTTTTTTTGTACAGAGTACACAGATTGAAAACATCTATCTTACGTGATTTAGATTTTTATATACAAAAGTTTTTTTCCGCTAACTCCCGTGTGAATTTTGCAATATCCTGTTGCAACTAAGCTTTAAGTTTACTACGGTACCTGCATGCCAAATTTCAAGCGTCTAACTTAAGCGGTTTAGATTTTTCATACAAAAGGATTTTCCCGCTAATTTCCGTTCCCGTAGGAATTTCGGGAATTCCTTTCTTAGTGCACCTCTACGGCACCTAAGCTACGTCCCTCCCAAATTTCAAGTGCCTACGCTTAGCCGTTTAGGCTGTGCGTTGATATGTCAGTCAGTCAGTCAGTTTCTCCTTTTATATATTTAGATAGATTAATCCCAACAGTGTTCGGCACTTGGTCGTCTATTACTCGCAAGCTTGAAAGGCCAACTTATGTGTCATAGTTTTCCTTTTAATTTAGGTGTATATTCTATCACCGTCAATTTTTCCACATTTTTAGAAACAATCGTTTTGCTGGTAGAGGGGGAAACACTTGTGTTTGACAAAAATTTTCACTTTAAAAATTTATGTTTCGCAAACGGAGTGCTAAATTGAAAAAACGTTCCTGGTAAACCTCTTCTATCTATTAAAAAGCTGTCCTATGACACCCTATTTATGATATTGGCGATTTTTTTTTTTAATTTTACTATTTCAATCTGTCGGCGCAATCAATATGTATGGCCATGCCAAATTTCAGCTTTGTAGTACCAAGGATCTAATATTAGTAAATAATCCCAACTATGTTTGGTACTTGGTCGACTATTACTCTCAAACTTGAAGGGCCAACTTATGTGTGATAGTTTTCCTTTTAATTTTGTTGTACATCCTACCATTGTGATTTTTTTCACATTTTTAGAAATAATCGATTAGCTGGTAGAGGGGGGGGACACTTGTTTCACAAATTTTCACTTTAAAAATGTATGTTTCGCAAACGGAGTGCTGAATCGAAGAACGTTCTTAGTAAACACCTTCTATCTTTTAAAAAGCTGTCCTATGACACCCCATTTAATGATATTGGCGAGAAAAAAAATTCGTCGCTCTTTCACATCTCTATGGGAGACACCCGAAAAATTTTTTTTTCTAAGATTTTACAGTTGTGTCGGCGTATTTTATATGTATTACCATGCCAAATTGCAGCTCTGTAGTACCAAAGGTTTCTTAGGAAACCCGCGGACAGACGGACATGGCGAAACTATAAGGGTTCGTAGATTACTACGGAACCCTAAAAAGTTGTCCTATGACACCCCATTTGATGATATTGGCGAGAAAAAAAAAATTCGTAGCCTTTTCACATCTATGGGAGACACCCGAAAAAAAAAATTTTTTTTTAAAGATTTTACTCTACAGTTCTGTCGGCGTAATTTATATGTATGACCACGCCAAATTTCAGCTCTGTAGTAGTAAGGGGAAACCCTTACTACTACAGAGCTGAAATTTGGCATAAACCCGTGGTTGAATTTGGCCTAAGAAATTAGGAAACCCGCGAACAGACGGACAGACGGACATGGCGAAACTATAAGGGTTCGTAGATTACTACGGAACCCTAAAAAAGGTCCATATTGGATACTGTTTTGTATTGAGTCACTTTGAGTTACTTTTTGGACTCTTATCAATTCATCAGAATCTGAAAAGAAATACAGAAAAACTACTAGGAGTAAGTTGACGAATATGGGCCACTTATGTGAATAAGTAAGGCTCCCAACACGTGGTAGCGGAAACTTAACTATAAAACCATTTGGCGGTTTAAAAACTTGACCAACTAGGGTTAGTCAAGTTTGCCATGAGTAATTGATTATGCTAACAAGTAAAGAACTAGAAAATTTTTAAAAACTTCTGCTTGATCCTCCTTGGGTAAAAATGCTTTCGAAGCCGGATCTCCTGTTTTGTGTGCAAGTTCGATAATTTTACGGATTTTTATTGGAAATATTATTATTTTTTAATGTGTTTCCCATACACGTGAAAGGGCGATGGATTTTTTTCTCGCCGATATCATCGAGTGGGTTATCATAGAATAGCTTTTTAAAAGATAGAAGGGGTTTACTACGAACGTTTTTCAATTCAGCAATCCGTTTGGGAAACATTAATTATTATAACGAAAAAAATGTGGATTAATTCACGAGGGTGGCATTTACAACAATGGCTGCCGTACAAGGTTCCACGCTAAAAGTGAGGCGAAGTCGAGAGCCAAGCTGTAAGGGGTGCTAATTGCGAAAATGATATCAAAATTATACAAGATCGCCACGCGACCTGCTTTAGCAGCAGCTCGATATTATTATATTATTCCTAACAATAATAGTGTTACTAAAAAAAATTGTGCTCGCTTCGCTCGCGCATTAGATACTTCCATTCTGTTGTATTTAGGCTAGATATTTCTGAAACTACAAACTATTTAATTCATTTGTTTTTGATACTATAGTATTTGGGGATTTTAACATCGACTATGACAATATGCTCGTAGAATTAAGAAGCCAGCTACATATTTGAACCATGCTGCTACGGAACCCTACAATGCGCGTGGCCCGACACGCTCTTGGCCAGTTTTTTGTTCGTTATGTGTCCACTATCCATACATACTACTTTTTTGTCATAATGCGATTTTTTGTCATTTGCTAAACGTAACATTTTACATTATTTAACATCTTGAATTTTAGTAGGTAATTTTTATCGATAAATATTCAGACATTTGACAAAATGTCTTTGACAAAGTTTCATCGACAGATGAAACTTCAATATGGCGGACAAGAGTGGTCCCGGCTATTGTCGATTGACCCAAGTCAGAGGCCATCTGGCGGTTTGAAAACTCTAGACGCCAGGTATAGTTCAAGTTCGCCACACACTTGATTATACTTGCACGATAGAAGAAGAATGGTCAAAGGCATATCAAGTTTGACAATTTCGATTTTAACGTTACGACAAAAGTTTGATTTATATTGTTTAAGAATCTCGCAGTTATTTTCACTAATTTTAAACATATTATAACGGGTTCCCAAAACGATTTTTGTTTTAAAGAGTATTCGATATTTAGGTGCTGTTGCAAGCACCATGATCACAAATCATGGCAATATGTAAAAAAAAGTTGCGCGAAAAAAGATGTTCGACCTATAAGTGACTCTGTAAGAGTGTTTTGCCGGGACGAGTGGGCTATGTGCAAGATTTTTTAAATAATGTGATTTTTTATTTTAAGCAGTATTAGGGTCCCATATTCAATTATTCAATATTCAATAATTTAATTATAGATAAAAAAATAATACATTTTTAAAATTTTGGTTACGATTTCTTGCTTACTACAGCATTCTATACGGTTTAATTCCTTTGCCAAAGTTTAAAAAAAGACGTTTGACAGTTTGTTGACACAATAACCTAACCATTGTTTTTGAGTTGTTGGTTGTTGAGTTTGTTTCCGTTTCTGTTTCGTGGTTTTGATTATTTGGATATTTGGATATTTACTGACGACTTGGTTTTGCTACCTGGACTCTATTGTTACCTTCTGTTTCGTGATTTTGATTTTTTGGATTGATATTTACTGACGACTTGGCTTTGCTTCCTGGACTTTCGAACTTTCGCAGTACACTGGATTCTGACACTATGGATACCGCTCAGTTCGTTAGAGCTGATTCTACCAACTTGCCTGAAGTAACAACCAACCAAACTCGGAAATAAACAACCAATACAATATTACAAATTAATAATAGTAATGTGTCTACGACAATACAATATGAAATAGGTTGTTTTTTTTTCATTTTTAATTGACATGACAGTTTGGCACAGGAATACGATTGCATATAATGCCGTTCTTAGGATTAGTTTACCGTACTGAGAATATTTTAATTATTATATTTTTATTTCAAAAGGTTTAGTACATAATATAGATTGATTGAAGTTATCAAGTTGAAGTTAAGTTAGTTGGATGTTGATGTTGGTAAGAGCACAGGAGAAAGTCGATCACAACCGTAATTAGTTTATTGTTATAAGTGTACAATGTAGGATGGCGACCTCTTACTCCAAGTTAAAAATGCACTCTGTCTTTATTTTGTAATAATAGAAAAATGCTGCGTTCGGCTAAGTGTAAATGTGGGTCAATTGGTACGCGCGACCGCACTGCGCATGTAAGTTATAAATGTATGGTGTTGAACCGTACAAGATAGATTTTTTTAATTATTTTTTTTAAAGAAACGGGACCTTATTCCTTTATGTTAAATAATAAATCAAACGAAATCAAAAATATTTTTAAAATATCATACATAGCCCGTTGCGAGTGATTTCCGAGAGTATTCAGAAGAAACGAACAAGAAAGAAGCTAGCTCGTTCTGTCTGCTCTTAACATTGCCCACTCTCCAGTTCATCCGTGATCATGGCGCTTGCAACAGCGCCGAAATATCGGATACTCTTTTAAAACAAAAACAAAATGTAAGAACCAGTTATAACATGTTTAAAATTAAAGTTTTTTTTTCAAGAGCGATAATAATGTTCTTTTTATGTATGCTATTAGCTGCACAAAAGCAGCTGTTTGTCTCTCCGGCCTATAGGACACAATTATTCATCATGCATAAATGAAAAGACAGACTTACCAATCACAACATTTATTTACAACCACCTAATCATTCCCATACTTTAGCGGCACTTTCTTCTGACTTTCCTCCTCTTCTATAGGAGGAATTTTCTCTTGTTCTGGCTTCAAGAATAACGGTCTATCCTGCTTTATAAGTCCGTTTTCGTCAGCTAAATGTAGTATATCGCAGATTAAAGGCGATTCCACGCCTAATATGTAGTGGCAAGTTCTAGGTTCTAAGAGGTAAAGAGAGACTTGGGCTGGGCTAGACGAGTTTTCTAGGCATTTGAGTTTGACTTCTGTTTGCCTAGGTTTCCCTGTTTTGTCGCAAATGTCACCGTTGGAATAGAAGTGTGATATCGAAGTCCGGGTTTCTGGAATAATGACAATCTATTGTAATTCAATGGTATTACAGTGTATTGGGTGACTTTCAATTAGCGAAAATTTCAAAAGAATTAATTAATAACCGTTAATCAAATAAACGTTACACACTCAAAGGCCCATACTAAGGTTTTCCCTTGTGTCAGGGTCCCTCGGAACATATATAAAGACAAGACACAAACATCTATGACCCGAGAACAAACATATTCTTTGTCAACGTCATGTCAATGAGCTCACAAAACTGAACAACTTTTTCCAAGGAACATGGGTCGAAATATAAAATAATTCTTTCGCATCTCCATACAACTGGTGCAGTTTAGGTGGACTTTGTATGGGAAGTGGTTTATTTTTTGAGAATTTCAGATAGGTTTCTTAGGGAAAGTTGTTCAGTTTTATAAGGAGGATCACGCTCTAAAGGTTCGCTAACTAATTTAAAGGCACCTCATATATTGGGAGGTAGATATGTCATCCACGCACGCATTGTGATCCATCGAAAAACACTCAAATAATTTCTTTTGCAATACGTCTATGACATTAGCGTGACAGTTTATGGAAACATTTTTAGTCGACGGATCCATAATTTCGTTTTAATTTTGTATGAGATGACATATCTTGGGTAAAATATGATTGATTGATATTATAGTAACGTTGTCCCGTTTTCAAAGTACAAGTCTACTGCTTTGATAAGTAGCAACAGAAATATTATTTTGCCCAAAAAAACCCCAACCAGAACCGAAAGTGAATACCATTCACCACTGATGCAGCGGGCTCCTTACGCATCAACAAATAGCATATAGGCAAGTATAGACTAGGTACTTCAAAAACCTTAATTTTCGCGTACATTACATCACCAATGTATTAAGATTTTGACATAATCACGTTTAAATCGCCATCAGCGCCATCTACATTTTAAAAAACAAAATACTCACCGACAGGCTTTGGCGCCTTTCCCTTGTTGTCTCGGATCCACTCTAGATGCTTTTCCTCATCGAACTTGCCCAGTACGAGGGTTGTCTTCTCACCAGCTCGATCTACGTGGTACTGCGCTACGTGACGGCCGTAACAGAACTCGTATTTCCACCAACCTGTGCCCTGAGGAATTATTTAAATCTACACTAGTATTATAAAGAGACGAATAAACTGAAAAACTACCGGACCGATTTCAAAAATTCTTTCACGATTAGGATGCTACATTATCCCTGAGTAACATAGGCTACAAAATTTTCCCGAATTCCCACGGGAACGAAGTGCCGAGCGGGATGCTAGTAATTAATAGTATTACACAATTTATAGTTGGATGCACAGACATATACACGACTAAATTACATTTGTCTTTTCTTCTTTACAGAAACCTAGCGTGCCATTTTTTTTCTACCTATTGTGACGTCACACGAGCGATTTAGTGATGGATCGATGCTAAAGGAAGCAAAGCTCCCTGTTTGACATGCGAAGTACATAAACTTGCGTCGTCTGGTCGTGTGTATGTCTGTGGTTGGATGGCCAAACAAACAATACAACAGTAAAATAGGTACATTCAAAAGCAGCAGGGCAATCGCGCTAAAAAAAGTGGATTGAATCGCAATGGGAGGTTTTCTTTTTGGGTATTAAAAAAAAAAAGTATTTCCCCAGAGCTCTCTAGATGGCGCTGAACTGACTCCGTTACTAGGTGCCAAAGCCAAAAGGCTTGGAGAAAAACATTGCATCAAATATTCTGAGTTTGTATTGGCTTTCCAATCATCCTAGTTTTCTCGCGCTTTGTTATAATTCAGTTTTGTTTTTTCGTTGTTTTCGTAAAATCGCCTAACTACGTATGGTAGACGTGATATTGATGTGATATGACTATAACGTTTCGTTTTATGATCTCAAAATTACGTTCAAGTGAATTAATCAAAAATAATTTAACGTTCCGTTCCTTGCAGTAACGTACATAGTTTAGCGCCATCTATCCAGCGACTGGGGAAAAATTTAAAAAAAATAAAAAGAAAATCCCTCATTGAAACGTAGCTGGGGGGCTACCACCTAAGCGAAGCTGATGCTGATTGAACGAATGGAATTATGTACATTGCTGTGTTTGGTTCATGTCGTTAATCAAGGTCTCCTTATAAAGAAGCAATCGAAAACGTTCCATTCGTTTACCCAGCATCAGCTTCGCTTAGGTGGTAGCACCAAAGCTACGTTTCAATTGCGATTCAACTCATTTTCTTTAGCGCGATTGCCCTGCTGCTCATACTTGGCATTTAAGATGCAATTTTCTCGTACGCATACGAAATGTGACCCTGAGCGAACACTTACCCCATTCAAACAATCCTCTCCGTTCAAGAAAGCGCGTACAGGCGAGTCGTCCTTAATGACTAGTCGGCTTTCAAGGAACCTCGGCCTCTCGCTCGGCCTCTCGCCTTTAGGCTGCTTGTCTCGGTCGTCATAGTCTAACTGATGCAGCTGTAGTTTTAAGTGGGTCCCACCCTGCTGGAATTTGTTACGAACACTTTTAGCGTGCTGACAATTTTGAGCTTCGCTGGAGTTAAGACTACCATCATGAGATAATTTAGTATTTTTAAAACGCTTACCCGCATGAGGGATTATTATTATTTATTTATTAAGATTTATTATTATTAAGAGATAAAAAAAAAACATAATATCTTCGAGATGACGCTATTATCTAAACCACATATTATGGTTTGTCTTTAGAACCATGTGGTTTGGATATTCACGCCGGATATTTTTCTTTCCCAAAAATTATTTATGAGATAGTTTTGTCATATCGATGACAAAACTATCTCTGCGTGTTCCGTACTGACGTTATGCGATAGAATGAGAAGGGCGGAACGATATGTTAGCTATTCTGGTCTGACCAGTAAGAGGGCTTCCTTTCCTTTAACTTTTGTGCTACACTCAACTATTGATACGCAATATCATACCTACACACATAGCTCACATATGTATCCCCTGTTTTACATATTATACATTATATTGTACATTATCTTTTTTAGTGTTTATCTTCGCTGCTGAGCACTCGTGACTGACGTTAATGAGGTTATAGCAGAATACAGATAGTTCAACTCAGTTATGCGCGCGGCCGGCGCTATGTGTGCGTGCGCTTGTAAATATACAGCTTTCATTTGTGTGGCAGTCGTCGTCCGACGTTGAACTATCTGTACCAGTGTTTTGTCCTTTGAACAAAGCTTATGCTGAGCTTTGGCCTTTTTGTTGCATTCTGACACACACACAACACTAGAATAACTCTGTAACCTTGTGTATTTGTACTTCTGACTGTTTTGAATGTTGTGTGTATGTTTTAAAGCAATGAATAAATTCTTTGTCTGTCTGTCTTTCCGTCCTTTCTTATCAGGTAGTAAACCAAGTCAGAGTGAATTTGGTGGTTTGAAAATTCTGACACCAGGGTTAAACAAGTTTGCCACACACTTGACAATACTACACGATAAGAAGAAGAAGAAGGAAGGAAATTAGAACAATGGTGTACTTGATTAATGGCCTTTGCCTTGGTTTAACCATTGTACTGTCAATGGATTACCTACAGCCGTTTTACTAATAAACGAAAAGTTAGTGTTACACATACATAATTAAGACCAAGGCGGGCTCTTTTTTTTTATTATAATATGGGTTAACTCTTGACCTCAATCTTGACCAAGGTCAAGATGCCTATTAAGGCACTGGTACTCCTACGCACCGACGGCACACAGCAAGCTGTTTGGCGTCGCACTTCGGTAGGAGGGTGGTTGCGAACCAGACGGCCCTTCACAGAGCCTACCACACCGCATGAGACCATAGGACGCTACCTCAGATTTAGAACAAATTGAGGTGTCGTTGCCTGGGGTGGGTTAGTAGGAGGCAGGTCTCATTTGTGTTTCCTTAGTCGCCTCTTACGACACCCACGGAAAGAAATGGGGTGGTGTTATTCTCAACCGATCACCACACGGTGTAAAATCGACATTGGACTCTGTCAGCCCAAAGTCGATTTTAAGTAACGTGAGCAAATCGGTATAAATTATATATTACAGCCGTAACTAACGGTTTAGCGTTAGTGTGCCCACTAAAGCACGAAAACGTTTGTGATAAATTGCTACTTATAATTTCCCGCGAACGTTCCGAAGCGCCACTAAGGTCACAGTGCAACGGTGTCTTTTGACCCCGAATTCTAAGGTTATTGTTTCCCTTCCCTTATCGTGTAGACAGAATCAAGTAAATGATCCTACTGCCACCCGATCGCGGTAAGTTTGAACGTGTTTACCAAAGCTAAACCGCTCGCGTTTCTTTATTCAGCCCAATAGAAACGTTGAATACAATAGAAATATGAGCGATTTAGCTTTAGTAAATACGTTCAAATTTACCGCGATAGGGGCGCTGGCCTACGTTTCATAAGACTTTATGTGTACTTTTTTTTATCAACCCAGCATATACGTCCCCACCGAGGCGCACTTACCCTTGTACTTACCGTAACAAAAATTTTATAAGGACGCTGCCAAACAAGTTTTAATGATAGTTATGCTAATAAATGTATAAAAAAACGCCCAGGACTTCGTTTCGAGAGTCACTATGAAATATCCTTGCTTATTCGTTAAGGGTTGTAATACGTCAGAGCTTGGTCTGTTGATCAGCAGGATGCACCTTTAGCAGGTGAGGTGAGGATGAGGATTTTGAAGCATTTAGATGTTGGGATACTTATGACCCCACACTCCCCGAGAACTGTCAAATTGGTGAGCGTACTATGCCTCCTAATGGTCCAAGGATTTGGCTGGGCGTTGATGACTCATTGAATCAAGACTTTTTATTTTAATATATTGCTCAGGACAAACACGGTTTTTTTTTATTAAAACACTAGCATTCCGCCAGGGACTTCGTTCCCGTGGGAACTCGGGAAAATAATGTACCTTATGTTCATCACGGATAATGTAGGATTCTAATGGTGAAAGAATTTTTTAAATCGGTCCTGTAGTTTCGGAGCCTATTCAATGCAAACAAACACAAACAAATCTTTCCTCTTTTTAACATTAGTATAGATTTGGTGCTATTGCTATACTTATAAAAAAAGTTAAAGGCGTATCTAACTACCCCACATTGTGGGGCCTACAAGTCATAAAGCCTGTATTTTATATCAAGACCGAATGTGCCCACCAATCAGGATCGTTATAATGGCATTCGACGTTCGACAAGAACCCCCACTGTAGGTAGGTACCTATCACTTTCATATCATATCGATTCGAATAATGTACAATGGCTATTAGATGCAGTTCCTAATAGTTTATGCCTACTCTTTAAGGTAATGGTTTTTTAACCGACTTTAAAGAGGAGGAGGTTCGACTGTATGTTACTTTTATATCAAAATTTTAACAAAAACAAGCAATATAAAAACGTAAATAAGCACATACCAACATTCGCTAGCTTATCACTAAAGTAATAAAACGAGCAGCAAATGAACAATAAAAAAATTAACAAAGCAACTAAAGTAATGAAAATAAAATAGCAAATACTTACCTGACTTCCTGTTTTTTCAAGTTTCAACACAGCTAGTATATCCTTAGATTGTTTTTGCTGAACAAGATGCGAACATAAATGTTAATAAGCCACTACATGCTAATTTACAATGAAAGAAAATTACTTGGTCAACTTCACCTCTCGATGATCTAATCCTGTTGTCCCTCATCAGGGAAATAAGTCTTTCTACCGTGAAGCCTAAAAGATGAAGGATATGTTTTTTATGAATCACTAACTTCATCTCTTACTGATTTATAAACATATCTTTCTAGTAAAGCAGGCCGATTCTATTCAAAAAACTGTTCCTGCACTGCAACGCGACGCGTTCTAATTTGTTTTTTTATGGCTTGGAATAACCTGGTTTAATATAAAATTAATAGCTAAATCACGTTATTCTTAGCCCTAAAACACTCATTCGACACTCGTTCTGCTGCGGTATATAGTAAAGGAGCAGTTTTTTTAATAGAATCGATCAGCTTATGGACACAGATTCCGTTGCATTTAAAAAACAACGAACGACCAGGTCTTAATAGTTTACAAAATTTGACCACTGTTGTCGCTTTCGGCCTTCTTTTGGGCTCGTTAAAAAATATGCGTAGAACTACAACAAAGTTGTCGTCGAGTTGGTATAACCAGTTAGTGACACAAGAAAGTGCAAGTCACGGAGCCTTAGGTCTATGGCCGTATCAGAAGCAGCAAGAAGGTGAAGCAGACCACGTTAACAATGAAGACAGTAGATACTATTTGTAGAGTTAAATAAACAATTCATAAAACTACTTTAATCCATGAGCTTCTCTTTTTTTCGACTTGTATGTTTTATTTAGACATTATATTTTGTATATTTTTATTATTGTTGCCAGTTTTGAGCAACAGATGGCTTCATTACAATTTTAACATTAAATTTTTCAAAGGTCACAACTTACTATAAAAAAAGACTGGGTCCATGAGCAGGGTGGCAATCGAAAGGCGTACTATAAGAAAGCCTCAAACAAAGACATCAGAAACCACTGGTTGCGGATGGCACAGAAATACTTTTATCCATAGCAGTTTAAAAGTTATTAAAAATTTCTTGACAAGAAGTCTGTATTCAAAACTTTTTTTTTTATCTACAAATCTAGTATGGCAAAAGCGTTACTAGCTTTTCAAGGGTTTTACCACTTGATTTAATTTGATATCCCTAGTTCCATATTTTTCCGAAACGTGGCGATGGGGAGATGTTTCATTTTCTAAATCAAACTTTGCTTAAATAAAAACAAAATACAACACAAACTAGATAACTGTTGTACAAACATTTGAGAAATCAATGTAAGGAACACTTACTATATTTTTCATCAGTCTTATAGTCTGCTGTTGAAAGTTCATATTGTCAACCTCAATTTGGAGTAAACTCCGTGGTTTCTTCGGTGCACCATCAATAGGGAGACATTCTATTGTATTTTCGCTTACTTCTTTAGGCTTAAACTGAGGATGTTCGCAGAGGTATGGACTCAGAATTATTATTTCATACTCGCATGTTGAAGTTTCCTTGAAGGAATATATTTCGTGTTTGCCGTGATTGTAGCAAACGTAGAGGACTCTTGTCAAACGAGGTTTCCCACTTAAGTCGCAAACAGTACCTGGAAATTGATATTTTTGGGTAACTAGAAGAGACAAAAAGTGTAATCTTAACTTTTCAAGAGGCTTGGTGTTGCCAAGCTTTTTCGTTTTAATCAATTTATATTTGGAATTTTAAATATTTTTGATATTTTCTATTTTTGTTTTATGATATTATATTTTGATACGACGAACCGCATCCTTGATTGGTAACACTAGTGACTAAAAACAGAGTTGGTAAAAATAAATAAACAGCTACACCACACAAAACAGTAACCACTAGTTACTTTTTAGCTATCTGCTACCCAGTAGCTAATAGTTGGATGACTTTCACCTTTAACAAAATGTCTCTATAATGCCCGACTAGAAAACTAGCATATTGAATGAAACAGGTCACTAAAACTCCGAAACTGTTGTTGCAACATTGTAAGGAGTACATTTTCTCCATATGTGCTGTAGCGTAGCTCTTAAGGAGCTGGTAGCGGGAAAGACTGATGGAGACCAGGAAAAGGCAGAGAATCACTTTTATTGATTTATAGATAAACCACAGGAGAGAAAGCGTCACATACGTATTTCCGCGCCAAAAGCTGTCAATGATTTTGATTACAGAATTTTCAGCAAAAGGCATTCTAAGTAGACGATTAATGTAAGAGGTGTTAGCACCTCCACAGTACCTACGAGAGACAACTCTGTCCAGCTTTGGTCAAAAACGCAAAACAAGTACAGTAGTACGCCTATTATAAGAAAAAATCTTAATTTTGGATGGCGCGAAATATCTCGACCAATATTGCGCCAAAAGTGCCTGTCCGCTATCGTTGTTGCGTACATATTTCGAGTCCAATACGTCAATGATAAACGGCATTAAATTCGGTATTAGTCGGCAGGTTAGTTCACATTTCCCCCCTAAAATACCCCTTAGGGGGGAAAAGTAAACTCTAAAAAATAATAGTCTACAAATCCCCCCTAAAATCCCCCTTAAGAGGGAAAAGTGAACTCGAAAAAAATTAAAGTCCACAAATCCCCCCTGGGGTTAACTCATAATAAAATGAATCATTAATTAATGTGTTTCATGATATTTAAGCCACAATCACAACTACAACTTGAATACTGTACGTACTGTGTAAATAAAATAAAAGTACTGTGCAAATAAACGTGTAAGGCCAGTGTTCACCAAATATTTAACCAACGATTAGCAGCTAACCAGAGGTTTGACAACGTCATTTTCATACATTTTTTTTGACATTTTGTCTGGTTAGCTTCTAACCGCCGTTTAACCGTTGGTTATATTTTTGGTGAACACGGGCCTAAATGTTATAAATAATGTGATTCAAGCTTTTTACTTCGCCAAAAATTCCTTATTTCTTAGTAGGTAATATTTTTTCTTGTTTGTGAAAAAAGATAATTTCAAAAAATATGTTTTTGACGGTCCCAATCCTGTATAACTCTTTAGTTAAAAATGTTGTATAACCCCCGAAATTTATTGCGTATAACTTTGAAACGGCTTAATCGATTTTGATCAAATAAAGCTAAGAATCTTCATCACAGCAGCTTTCAAACAAAAAACCCGCATCGAAATCGGTTGATTCCTCTAGGAGCTACGATGCCACAAACAGACATACACAGAAACTTATAAAATATTAAAAAGTAAAAAGGAAAGTCTGAAATCATTTGTTATGTTTATTATTTGATTTGAGACTAGCATCCCGCTCGGGACTTCGTACCCGTGGGAATTCGGGAGAGTTATGTAGCCTATGTTACTCAAGGATAATGTAGCAGCTTAATGGAAAAAGAATTTTTGAAATCGGTCCAGTAGTTTTTAAGTTTATTCGTTACATACAAACATACAAATCTTTCCTCTTTATAATATTAGTATAGATTAGTATAGATAAACGAACATTACTGCTCCAAAAATAAATATGGGCAGGAAAAACATTAACGTAGTTTATTCCGAGCCACATTAAAAAAAATTTTGTTTAGTTTTAGTTTTTCATAAAGTACTTATTCCGGTTTGGAAGTTAAAGAATAAAGTAGGAAACATGACTTCGTCGGTGAATATGGCAAGCTAAAACTTTATTTACTTAGGATTGTATACATATAAGTGTAATAATAATACTTCATTTTCCCGAATTCCCACGGGAACGAAGTCCCGGGCGGAATGCTAGTTATACATATATCATGGAAAATGTATCTAATCAAACCAAACATATTTTTTTATTATTAGGGGGGAAAACTGCACTCTTCTTAAATGTCAAGGGGGATTTCTGCACTAATTTTACACGAGAGTTCACTTTTCCCCCCTAAGGGGGATTCTCTCAGGGGGGAAATGTTAACTAACCCACTTTCCATGCTACTCATAATATTGGTAGACCTATACATACCTTCATCCATAGTCATTTCAACATAAGGTAGAGTCATTCCCTCTACTTTGGTAGTCTTCATAGGCGCCTTGGCTTCGTTTGCGGCTTCCGCTTCTGACTCTAACTTCATCTGCCTCTCAGGGCTCCAGTGACCTAGGTAGTACTGCTGTGTTTTTACTTGCTTCCCTGAAATCATTATTTGCAGGTTTATTAAATGAAACTCAACACTCAATTCTTAAAAAGTAGCAAAGTAGGTATTTTTTCTTTATTTTTCAAACAAGGAAGTCTACTGTAATTTTTAAAACGTAAAATAAAGATAAAACATATTCATATGCTTTCACAGCCAAAGTATTGGAGGTTAATTGGGTCCACCAATTACATTAACATGGAACAGACTCCCAAAGACCATTCAAGACAGTCCATCGGTCACAACTTTCAAAAAAAGATTAAAAGAGCGCTTCATGTCCAACTTATCATAGTATGATATATATGTATATTTTATAAATATGTATGTGTATATATACATAATGTATGTAAACATCTTATTATGTATATAGGTAAATATGTGTAGTTATTAATTGATTATTTTGCTCAATTCTTTGCACATTCTAGCCCCGTTCCAAATTACCTGTCCTACTTGGTTTGGGTTGGCTGGAAGAGATCTCTTTGTAGAGATAAGCTTGCCTTTGTAAACTACCATTGCATTGTAACAATTTTAAAACTTGTAATGTGTGCAATAAAAATATATATTTAATATGTATTAGCATCAGATTTTGAAGATACATAATTAATCATGATAATTATCTTCGACAATTATAAAAATTAAAAAAAACAATAAGCATGTTCTTACACTATATACATGTTCTTACTATGTATTTTAGCCAATCACATACCAAAAAATTTTACCAAAATTAAAATCTTAAAAAGAGGGCCTTTTTGATGTATATTTTTAAACAAATACTTTGTATTTATTTTATTTCCATTTTATGTAATAGGTACCTACTATTCAATAAAACAAAATTAAGTTAAAAACAAGACTCGATATTGGTAGTTATGGAATAATTGTTAAAGAAAATAATTATTTCAAGCCTTGATATTGGTAAAACAAGACTCGATATTGGTAGTTATGGAATAATTGTTAAAGAAAATTATTATTTCAAACCTTGATTAGAATATAATAAAATTTCTTTTTTATTATGATTTTTCCTATACTTCAGAATTTTAATTTCCTTTAACATTTACAAGTCACTTCCACATTGGACTGGCAATCAAAGAACAACTTAGAATGTACCAGCTACCAACTCTCACCAGGCATACTGTAAAAGTCAGTATGTGGGAAAAGCTGACAACCTCTCACTATTCATCTAATAACCCTAATAATTTATGTCAATTGTGGTATCAAGGGGTTCTAGAACCATGAATGCTCTACCTACCTCGATAGGGATTATAGGCGTGAGCATATGCTCACATATGTATTCATTTTGCATGTAATACGTACATAACATATGTATGTACGTATTTTCAAGTGATAATCTCTGCTATAATCCTACTAATATTATAGATATTTTTTTAAATTTTAGATGTTAATTACTCAATCGTGCGAAAAATGCTGAACAGATTGAAATGCACTGTGCCGGCTGGCTGCAGGAGCAGGGTGAGTCAGAGCACGATGAAGTAATAAGAAGATTACATTTAGGCTGGATTACATTTATTATACAAAACACTTGAACTTTTGACGTTAGTTTATCACAAAATACATAAAACAGTATATTAAGAGCGGACGTGCGCCTGCGACGGAAACTCAGTTGGGTCTGTATCATCCCAGCGAATGACAACTAGAACTGTTCAATTTGGAATTTGGATTAGGAATGCCAAAACTGAAGAGTAAAAATGTTGCAAAAAGAGAATGGAAAAGGAGGATTAAGACGAGGCACATGCCGCCTCGTTACAGCACTTTGGCATATAGATAGCTAATTATTTAGATAAACGAAGTCCCGGGAATGAAGATAAATGAAGTCCCGGGAGGAGAGCTAGTTACAAATTAAAAAACAAAAGAGAATAGAAAAAATATTAATCTTACCCTCTCTTTCTTCATGGTACTGTCTTATATAGCGTCCATGGCACACCTCATAGCTCCAATAAGTCTCCAGTCTATACGAGCAAATATTTTGATTAAATAATGGCTTCAGCAGATTGAAAGGAGATGGGCCACTATATTCTTCTATGTTACTACTCTCTTTGGTCTTCAGTTCTGGTATTATACACTCATACTTCTCATTGTTCGAGATTTTGACTCGCATAACTTCTTTTTTCTGCAAAAAAAAATATTTTTTGAAGAAAAATAAGCCTGCAATTTAAATAACTGAACAAATTTCCTTGATAACTTTAACAGGTAAGCTATTGTTATAATGTAGCCCCTAACTTACCGAATCATTACTCGTCTCCTGTGTTATACCAAACTCTTCAGCGACAACATCATCATAATTTTCCTCCGGTGATCCTGGCCAGTCGATGGCAAATAGTATACTATCGTCAAATCCTCTAAAATCATGTTCTATATTTGCAGCTACACCAATTGCACACAAAACTAACAACCACGTAAACCTCATCTTAGCTAATTACACGTACATAATTAAATAATAAAATAGGAAATCCATGAAAATATCATGAAGTCAAAACACTCAGCTGATATTTTGTCGTAATACTACCAATTTAAATACTACACAACTTTAAAGGAAATTCTTGGCAGGGAAAAGTTTTCGAAATTAGTCGCTTTATCGCTTAATCGATACGTGCGTTGGAGATCTGTCATTTGTCAAAACATGGGCTACGGTCCGAATGACAATAATATCGATATTATCGCTCAAACATTGGTCCGATTGACCTGTTAGCGCGCTCACAGCGCTGACAGTGACGTCACTCATGATGTCATTACCGACGCCATCTTGCGCTAACAACGACCATGCCTCGACGCGTAATCACTGTGAGCGATCTGTCAAACATCTGTCAAACGCACGTCAAAATAAACAAATTGAAAGTGTTTTTCTTGTGTTTTTTTAAGGTTTTCCTTTAAAGTTCTTCTTTCTTTGTTATTGGCGTGGGTGATGACTAATTAAACTCCTTGAGCAGAAAAAAAGCATCTTCAGAAGGTAAACAAAGATTTTGAGGTTAGAAATACCGTAAGCGCGCTAACGTTCTGGTCCGATTCGATAACTGTCATTTGTCGATTTTAGCGCTGTCATCCATTCGGACCAGGCTGTTAGCGTTGGCGCGCTGTTATCGCCAAAATCGTCATTCGGACCGTAGCCTATAGAAAGAAGCGTTTACGAAGCTGGAGATGGATTCTCCAACGGGAGATTTTCTTTTTGGGTATTAAAAAAAAAAAAGTATTTCCCCAGAGCTCTCTAGATGGCGCTGAACTGACTCCGTTACTAGGTGCCAAAGCCAAAAGGCTTGGAGAAAAACATTGCATCAAATATTCTGAGTTTGTTTTGGCTTTCCAATCATCCTAGTTTTCTCGCGCTTTGTTATAATTCAGTTTTGTTTTTTCGTTGTTTTCGTAAAATCGCCTAACTACGTATGGTAGACGTGATATTGATGTGATATGACTATAACGTTTCGTTTTATGATCTCAAAATTACGTTCAAGTGAATTAATCAAAAATAATTTAACGTTCCGTTCCTTCCAGTAACGTACATAGTTTAGCGCCATCTATCCGGCGACTGGGGAAAAATTTAAAAAAAAATAAAAAGAAAATCCCTCATTAAAACAACTGAACTTGGGTGTGGCTCAGGCCAGCAGATCCACGGAACTTAAACGATGAATTTAGGTATTCTATGTATGCCATTCAACTTATTTTTTCTATGTCTATGATGCCAATACATAGTGCCTTCCTCATAAACCTAAAAAAAATAAGTTTAGTGCCTATTGATGCCAAAAGAACCATATCTAGTGCTATCATAGTTTAAGAAATATAGGTCGTTGTTTGTGGGTCTGCTGGACGGATCAGCCCAGCAGACCCACCTCTCGTACACAGAAACGGCTAAAATTAGAGACACGGTTCTAGAAATAAGCTTTAATGCTTTCATTGGTGCCATCGAGAAAAAAGTTTTAAACCTTGTGCTTCAAGCGTTTCGGAGCTGTAAAACGATCTTGGTGTGCCTGCTGGGCGGAGGGTTCAACGCAGCAGACCCAACACGATAGCTCCATAACTATAAGATAATTGGTATATCTTACATGGGTTGATGAAGAAGAAAAAGCTAGGCCATTAAAATTGTATGTACAATTGTACATATAAAGTATATTTTAATATAAAGTATAATTGCAAACATATTAAAATATACTTTATATGTACAATTTTAAGATAATTGGTATATCTTATAGTTATGGAGCTATCGTGTTGGGTCTGCTGCGTTGAACCCTCCGCCCAGCAGGCACACCAAGATCGTTTTATAGCTACGAAACGCTTGAAGAACTAGGTTTGAAACTTTTTTCTCGATGGCACCAATGAAAGCATTAAAGCTTATAACTAGAACCATGTCTCTAACTTTAGCCGTTTCCGTGTACGAGAGGTGGGTCTACTGGGCTGATATCCGTCCAGCAGACCCACAAACAACGACCTATATTTCTTAAACTATGATGGCACTAGATATGGTTCTTTTGGCATCAATAGGCATTAGGAAGGCACTATGTATTGGCATACATAGAATACTTAAATTCATTGTTTAAGTTCCGTGGGTCTGCTGGCCTGAGCCACATGAACTTGGTGGTGGTGTAAAGCGTTTGACTAAAAAACCTAGGTGCCTAAACCATTAGAGCAATTTGAGCAAAAAAAATACTGTCAAACTCAAGACGAAGACGTCAATTTTGCCAAAATGGCGTTCAGCTTCCCCGCTTTTTCGTATATTATTGCGTTAATTGTAGACGCATTCCTAATATTCTTCTCTATTTTTCATGTCATAGCATTCGATGAACTGAAAACCGATTATAAAAATCCAATAGATCAATGTAACAGTCTAAATCCTGTAAGTATTTGTTCTCATTTTGGATCGGTCCCATGACCTGCAAAAAAATAACTTTTTTGTTTGTTTCAGCTCGTTTTACCAGAGTACTTATTGCATTTATTTATAAACCTACTGTTTCTTTTGTCTGGAGAATGGTTTTCTCTGATGATAAACGTGCCATTGATCCTGTACCACATCCACAGGTGAGGTTATGTTGTCATGATTCATTTTTCATGTAATTAGCTACAACGTCGTCATATTGTATTAATTTCTCTATCACAGATACCGAACAAGGCCAGTGATGTCAGGGCCAGGTCTGTACGACCCTACGAGCATCATGAATGCTGATGTTTTGACTGTTTGTCAAAGAGAAGGCTGGATCAAACTTGCTTTTTATCTTCTCTCGTTCTTCTTGTATTTGTATGGGTAAGTAAAGGAAAATTATACTTTTCTAGACGTAAAACAAAACCGCCCCTAACATAGCCCACTGACCAATGACTTAATTAAACATAAACAGAAAAGTCAGAATTTATTCATTCACTGAGTTCTTGGTCCTTAAAACCCGATAATTAGCACAGAGGTTTCTTTTATAAAGTACACACATACATACGTTCATGCCTATAATCCCTAACGGAGTAGGCAGAGCATCAGTGGTTCTAGAACCACTGGATGCCACATAAAGTAAATAAAGTAAACAATTCAAATATTTTGAAGTTGTTGACATCAAATACCTATTAGTAGGTCACAAGGCAGGTCTAGGGCACTAATAGCAATTACACACTATTCGAAGTAGTACCTTCTCAATAAAATACATAATCTTGTTTTGTGTGCATACTGAATAATGGGTAAATAAAGCTGTTGTCTGAATACTAACACCAAGGCACTGTTTCTGAGATGAATAATCATTATTTTCCTTATCAAAGATGATAGGGCGAGTGCTCAGAGATCTGAACTCATTGATTCTTATCTATATTGAATGTATGCCAATACTATTTCTCAATCATCTGGCTGTCTTTCAAAAAAAAAACTATAGTTTCCAAACTATAAATAAATAGCCATGTAAACTTAACAATGTATTTAAACAATGTCAAAAAATTGGATTATGTATGAATGTTTACTATCGAAAATATTCAACATACTGATTTAAAATCAGAAATTCAGAACTCAAATTGTAAACATATTAAAATTGTACATATAAAGTATATTTTAATATGTTTACAATTATACTTTATATTAAAATATACTTTATATGTACAATTTTAATGGCCTAGCTTTTTCTTCTTCATCAACCCATGTAAGACATCAATCCAATAATCTCCTAAAACAGAAGGATCAGCTATGTAATTAAATACAGTGCTAAAAATAATTTTCAGTTAAAAACTTATTCCTGCCTATAATTATTTAAAAAAAATTAAAAACACATATTTTTGAAATTCTAAATCAACCCTGACTTGATCTGTACTTATTATATACTCTGTATCAGTTGCATTGTTTTTAAAGTCAAAATTAAAAATAGCTTTATTTCATATTTCAAAACAAAGTTGTGTTAGTTACACCACTTATAACTCAAGATCGGCTGGACTGATTTTGATCAAATTTGGTATGGAGGTTGGAGGTAGCTGATACCCTGGATTAACACATAGGCTACATAATTTTTCGAAATTCCCACGGGAACGAAGTCCCGGGCGTAAAGCTAGTTATTTCATAAAACATTCAGGATGTTACTTAAAATAAGTCAAAGTAGTGAATTACATTAGCATTTTTAACTTTGCGCCTATTCGCAAAGATGCAATTTTCCCCAAAGAATATTTTTTTTATTATTATTATAAGATGGGTTAACTCTTGACCTCAATCTTGACCATAAGGTCAAATGATGAGGTCGACGATAGAGCGAGTTAACCCAGAAAATGCCTGTAAAGGCACTGGTACTCCCACGCACCGACGGAACACAGCAAGCTGTTTGGCGTCGGACTTCAGTAGGAGGGTGGTCGCGAACCAGACGGCCCTTCACAGAGCCTACCACACCGCATGAGACCATAGGACGACACTTCAGATTCAGAAAAAATTAAGTGTCATTGCCTGGGATGGATTAACTAGGAGGCAGGTCTCATTTGTGTTTCCTTAGTCGCCTCTTACGACACCCACGGAAAGAGATGGGGTGGTGTTATTCTCAACCGATCACCACACGGCCTAATGAAATTATTTACATTGTTTGTCTAAATTACCATTTTGTTTCTTTTCAGAATGATTGTGGTGCTGATTGCAGCGTAAGTGTGTACTTATGATCTCCCATTGTCGCCAGTTAACTCATAATTTATTGTTGCAAGCCTGTGGTTGTTAATTTGAACATTTGAACTGCTCCCGAACACAAGTGGAATGTTGTACTGTTACATTGTAGGACTTTATGTGATCATTACATAGTATTTTGATAATAAATTTCTTAATTAATTTAATGTTTTGGTGTTTTTCGGAACAGCAGACGTTATGCTGGTGGTATAGTTTTTATATGCAATCTTATGTATAAGAGGACAAGGTTGAAACTTCTGTTATGTTATAGCTTTCTTGCATTCGAAAAGCAAAGGTCCTTCTAAATGATGAAGGCTTATTGATTTAGTATCAAAGCATCTGAAAACCAGCACTGTGCTGTTTTTTTTATGTACAGCACAATGCTAAGTTTGGTTCTTTTTGTTTAGGTGAATCTAGATTTTACATTTGCTGTTAATATTAGAGTACTATGTAAAGTTCAACTAGCAATAAAATGTTTTTATTGAAAGATCTTGCCCCCTTATGATAAGGTTCATATTAGAATCAATTTAGATACCAAGGAAAGGGTTGCAAGAGTAGAGCCTTCAAAAAACTATATCACCAAACGTATGTCAGCTATGGATGTCTTAATCGTTTTTATTTCGTCTATTAACATCCCTTTTTTGTTTTTAATTTGTTATAGAAATGACGAGATGTTAGTCAGTTACTGAATTAGGTGAGTCATTGAGATTTTTGCCGTAAAGTGCATGACATGAGTGGGCTGGTATAGAATTTGTAGTATAGTTCTTGCATCTTACGATCGCTAGTGAAGAAAGTTGAATTGGCTCGATCTGAAATGAGAACTATTAAGATGCAAGATCAAAAGTTTTTCTCATTTTTTCTCAACTTGCAATCAAATATTCATAAAAGGAAGTATGTATGAGTATTATCAACATAAAGTTCACAAATAATTTAAAATGTTCAGCGCGAGTGCAACTTGAACCCACCAGCCCATGGATTACATCTCCTGGTTCTCTAACTAACTGAGCTATCGTGCCTTCTAGTCAGGAAAGGTTTCTGACCGAACATTTTTTTCCCTAAAATTATTTGTGAATATTTCTCACGTGGGTAAGCGTTTTAAAAACACTTAAATAAAAGTTGTTCGGTGCTTTTAGGGATGTAGTTTATATTAATCCAGATGCACGTGGATTTATATACAGGGTGTCCCAAAAAATAGTGATAGGCGGAAGCCGGGAGGTAGACCGTCACCAGGGGCATCCGAATTACTCCTACGTATGTTCTACGATTTTTTATAGTTTAGAAGTTACAAGGCATTTAATCACTTTTTTCATAATTTCTACCTGAGACGAATTTTCATTTTTTTTCTCTTTCTTAATCTCGACAAGGGCACGGACATAGTCTGTGGATGATAATAATAACACAAAAAAGTAATTACTACTAAGAAAGCTCTTGCGACGGTCACTGTTTTACTTTTAACGCGGTTTACGAGAAAAAAAGCCCCATTACTTAACATTTTTTTTTGCATTATTCTGTGTTCCGGCTCCAATTTTGAACTTTGGGTTAAATTTAAACCATGATCCACAATGTCAAGGTTCTTTTTAATTTTTTGTGGTGGTACCTGATATTATTACCTACTATCATTTACCGCCAAAAATCATACTCATAAATGTTCAAAAGAAAGAGAAAAAAATAAAATTCAATGTCAGGTAGAAATTATGAAAAAAGTTATACCTTGTTACTTCTAAACTACAAAAAATCGTAAAACATACATGGGGGTTGATTTGGATGCCCCTGGTGATGGTGGTGTTCCCCTGGTGATCCTGGTTTCCTTCAATGTTAAATTAAGTGAAACTTTTTCTGATTTTGTGTGCAATAAAGTATTTCTATCTATCGGGACATAAATTGCTTGATGCAGCGGAAATAATGATGAATTAAAACATGTCTCGATAAAATTGATGGGTGGTTTCATTCCTCACCAGAAATTCTACCGCCGCCGCGCCACCGTAATGCAAACTACAATTGTTATTAATAACCGGCCAAGTGCGAGTCGGACTCGCGGACGAAGGGTTCCGTACCATAATCTGGAAAAACGAGCAAAAAATCACGTTTGTTTCCTTTCAATATTATGTAAAATAATAATTTTTACACATATTATAAAGGGTTCTTACCACGATTTAGGTTTAAAATGAGTATCTGATATTTCGGCGCTGTTGCAAGCACCATGATCACAGATGAACGGAGAATCTTAAACAATATATATGTCATATAATATAATACATAATAATAGAATGGGCATGCCAGATGCAACTATCTAAAGCACAAATGGGGATGGGTAGCTAGTCCTTTATGTGATTGTGGGCTGGAGGACCAAACCGTAGAGTACATCGTTCAACGATGCCCACTGCGATGCTATAAGGGGGAGCCGGGGGATCTGTTTAGATTAACACCTGAGGTGGTTGAATGGTTGCGTGACCTGGACCTAAATTTATAATTGTTATTACGTACCTAAGCTTATAATTTATATGCCTACAATGCATGATCGCCATACGATTAAATAAATAAATAGAATTCGCACATCGAAAGTGCCGAAGGGTTGAGTGACAGGATATAGGTACGTATGTATGTAAGTATATTGTGAAAATAACACCTTTTATTACTACGAATAAAATTCATTTAATTTTGGCAAAAGTTTATGTTTAAAAGCAGATTTTCTGCAAAGGCCTTTAAGGACCAAGGCCTTTAAGGACCAAGGCCTTTAAGGACACAGAGATAAGCCTTGAGTCTTCGAGTAAATACTTTGTCGTCGTTATCTATTTACCTAAGTACTAGGATTAGATAGACAGAAACGAGGTAGTCTAATGTAATGATGCAATGACCACTTTTACACGATCATTCTAATGTTTTGTTAAATATTCAAAGAACTAGTTTATTTATGTCATACAAATCATACATTAATAAATTAATTAATAATCTTAGTCATAATGTATTTTATTATTTGTATGGCATACAGTAATACTGCACTGCATCATCCTATTATACCAATATTAACTACAGTTATAGAAATAAACGCTACACACTCAAAGACCCACACTAAGGTTTTCCCTTGTGTCATAGATACCTCGGAACATACATAAAGACAGACATGACCCGACCCGATAACAAAGATCTGCTTTTTACAAAAATATTTGCTCCGACTGGGAATCCAACCCAGGACCCTTCGATCAAGAAGCAGCGCCACACCAGTCGACTAAACCGGCCAAATGACTCGACAATTGATCACCGGAAGGGGGGGGGGGGGTCGGGTGCTTGTATATATGTTATAGGCAATGTGTATAATTTAGGTATTCTATACAATACCTAGGAAATGTATAGAATGCCGGGGTCGTTCAGGCAATGTATGAAATGATGTTCAATGTTTGAACTATTTTACACTTTACCTAGGAAATGTATAGAATACCTAGTCATTGTACAGAATGCCGGTTGAAGCATAGGTAATGTATGTAATCGATTTTTCTTCTCTTTACCGCCGCCGTGGCGTAGTGGTTAAGCCACTCGCTTTACACCAGGAGGTCGCGGGTCCGAATCCCGGCGGGGTCTAACTTTGTTAGACGTCGCGAGTCCGAATCCCGGCGGGGTCTAACTTTGTTAGACTCGGTTTGGTTGGCGGTAGGGTATTTTCTTAGCCCGCCTGGCTGGCGACCACCATCTTATCTAAGTCTTGCCGCCAAACATCAACGTTGACAGCATTGATGTGTTCTGTGTGAAGATAAGATAGCCAGCCCCCCATTGCGTTGGTAAGTCTTGGTTAGTCCGCTTCCATCTTCGGCATCATCATCACTTACGATCAGGTGAGATGATGCCAAGGGCTAACCAATAGTGATTAAAAAAAATGATTTAGTTAGATAGGTACTGATCTTTTGAGAGCTAATCCTAATTTCAACTTCCACCAGCAGACTGCGCTGATAAGACATGTATTCTATTGGTTGGTATGCCTAAGTACCTACGAGTTTTTGCGTAGCGAGCGTTTCTCACCTATCAGTTCCCTTCGGATAAACATTTACATTTACAAAGTACGTCCCGTGGTCGTTCATTATACACATTGCCTGATGCGCTTCGGGCATTTTATACAATACCTAGGCAATGTATGAAATGAATCGTATTATACACATTGCCTGAACGTTTTAGGCAATGTATATAATGCCTAGGTATTCTATACAATGCCGGATTATACACATTGCCTATAACATATACATCTGATTATTTGGGGGGAGGGGGGGGAGAGAATCCATGATTACGTCATCATTTCATAACTTGTTAGCTAAAGAAATTTTCTAAAAAGGTGTTGTGGAAGCTAGAAATACTTTTAATTAGAAAAGTAATAAAATTACTTTAGTCATCCACCTGAGAACATTATTGTAAAGCCAATTTAAATAAGCAGGCGCCGCTACTGATGAGCATGGAGCACCGAATACAGCTTCCCACCACGACTGGGTTGTGTCTCGCCACAAGCTTATTCCTAGGTCATTTATTAAGACCCAATAATAAACAGCAAACATTACATTTTAAGCACGGACGAAGATTACGTAATCAAGGCGAGGGGGGGGGGGTTAAAACAAAAGATTACGCTGTGATTACATAGGGGGGGGGGGGGGTTAAAAAAACGGCCAAAAATGATCACGTAATTGTTGAACGCTCCCTAGGTGGCCTATATTTCACGAATAAGTATCTTATCTCTCACATTTGATGAGCGCATGACAGCAATCTTACTTATCTGGTCTAGAAGCTATAGTATAGAAAACATAGGTACCTATACGAACGTATGGTATCATCTAGGTTGTATATTGATAACACCAAGTCACTGTGTAATCAAACTGTTATGACGGGAGCCGATGTTTGAAAGTAAACAACTATGACGAACTTTTATAAATACTTTCAGAGCTATCTATCAAAAGTCGAGACAGAGCCTTCATGGATGCTTTGAGGTCTGGATGCAACAGGGGAACCGTCACTGGTTTAGAAAAATACATTGTGTAATATATAAATATATATCTTTATTATAGCTATTTATCTACTGTAAACTACTATGAAAAGTATAGTAAAATATTTTTAAAAGAAAAAGCAAGTATTAACAATAAAACACTCAAGGGCACGGATATCAAGTCTGTGGATGCTAATATCTTTATTATAAAAAAAAATACATACATTACATATTCGTTCTTTCGACTCTTTAGACTCATGGAAACCGAAACAACATTAAACTTTTATAAATACTTTCAGAGCTATCTATCGGAATTTAATAGGTAGTAGGTAAGTATATAACGATAGAAGTAAAAGTACAATATTACGGGTTTGACAATGTTACCTTCGGTGACATACAAATAATACAAGAGCAGAAGAATTTACCTAATGAACAAGTTTGGTACATTAAAAAATAAAAAACCCGACTGCGTAGTAAAAACTGAAAAGAAGAAAACAAGTAAGGCCAGTAGTATAGACTTTTATTATTGAATAACATAACGATTTTAACAATCGGGACCCATTATTAGGAAGCCGGATTTTTGATGGGTCCTGACTGTTAAAATCGTTATGTTATTCAATAATATTCAACAATAAAAGTCTATACTACTGGACTAACTTGTTTTCTTTTTTTTTCAGTTTTTACTACGCAGTCGGGTTTTTATTTTATTTTTTAAATTAATTTGTTTTATTTTACACTTTTTAGGGTCAGATATTTATATTTGTTTATTGATCTCATCAGCTATATATATCTCACTTTGATAAAAATTGAACAATTTCGGAATTAAAAAGTACATATAAGTGAAAAATCGAAACTAACCAACTTTAAATCGTCATAGATCCTAAACGGTAATTCTGATTAAAAAACGATATGAGAAACCTTAACATGATTTTTAAATACCTATTCAACGATACCCCACTTGACATAGTTCGTCGATTTTCATTTTTTTCTTTTTCACATTATGGCGTCCAAAATCGGCCATTTTGATTTTTAAATTTTTGTATACTTTCTATGACACTCGCGCCATTATGACGAATCCAACGACGTATCATTCATCAAAATCGGCCCACGCGTTTGGTCTAAATCAGGGGTTCCCAACCTTTTTTTGTCTACTGCCCACTTTAAGAATAAATTATTTTTTAACGCCCCCCTTTTTAAACATACTTAAAAACCGCTAAGTACTTATAACTGATTATTGAAACGCAACTTTATAGTATTCGGACAGAGTATCTTTTATTGAAAATAAAACAAACATAATCAATTCTTATATAAAAACTAATGTGAAGGTTGAATCTGATGCTGTTCAATAAGTTTGTTGATATCAGGTTCCAATTTACTCAAAAACAGCCGCAAGTCGCCACGTTCGGTAACACGCAAACGATTTCTCTTTTTAGTAAGCAGCGTTGCCACAGCACTAAAACCACGTTCACACAAATATGACGATGGGAATGCTATCAAGAATCGTTGAACAATTGACCACAATCCAGGGTACAATTGCAGGATCGGTTTTTGAAGCTAAAATTCTTGATATCCATTTTTGAACTTGATTTTTATTTCTTCGTTTGTTGTCAATTCTATAAGTTCTTCTTCCAGCTGAGGTGACATTGCTATGTTGACATTTGAAAACGGATCCAACAACCAGTCTGGTATTTCCAAGTTTAAAATGTCCTGGTATCGTTCGGTGAAGTCAATGTGGAGGTTTTCCAAATGTTGGCAGTAGGCAAACAAGTCGTCGTTACTCCAGGATACTGATAAATTCGGAAAATTGTGAAACTCACGTCTGCCCATATTCTTTTTGTGCAGAAGCAGTTTGGCTGCGAAAGCAGCAACGACATTTTTTGTTTTAATTAAATTTAGTTCATCGCCTTGCAGTTGGAGGTTCATGTCGTTGAACAATTTATACAGGTCTGTCATGTAAGCTATATCATTCTTTGATGTTATGAGCTTGTTGCGCAGTTCTGTATCTTTAGTTTCCAAGAACTCTATCACAGAGTCAAACAGGTTGTAAAATCGAATCAGACAATTGCCTCTTGACAGCCAACGAACTTCAGTATGAAGCAATAAACGGTTGAAATCTTCGTCATTAGTAACACAAAGCTGATGAAATAATCTATCATTCAAAGAGCTGCTACGGATTTTATTGACTGCTTTGATGACATATTGCAGTGATTGAAATAGTCGTTCACTTAAGTTTCTAGCAACCAAATTTTGTCTATGAATAACGCAATGTATAGCAAGGACATCTGGAATTTTATTTTTTAAGTACGCTATGAAGCCTTTATGGCGCCCTGTCATAGCCGGAGCGCCATCCGTAGCAACTGATATAATATTTTTCAAAGGAATCTCTTTCTCTTCACAAAACTTTTCCAATGTATTGAATATGGTTTCGCCTTTTGTATCTGTCTCCAAATTTCTGGCAAACAATAGTTCTTCACGTATTTTCTCATCTTTAATAAACCTCACGTAAGATAGCAACAACGCTTCATTAGTTGGTAAAGTGGACTCATCGAGCTGAATTGAGAATTGACTAGTCTTCAGATGATTGCACAATGATTCTTCAATGTTTTCAGCCATTTCATCAATTCGTCTTTGCACAGAATTATTACTCAAAGGAATTTTTCGGATAATATCTGCGGCCGGTTTATGAAGCACAGTAGTTATTACTTCCTTTATTGCTGGCAAAATTAACTCTTCTCCGATGTTGTGTGGTTTGCCTTTTTGAGCAATTAACAGAGAGATATTGTACGAAGCTCGAAGTCCGTCGTCATCTTGCTTAGCAGCCGCCGAAAATAGTTTTGATACACTTGGCTGAGTATTATGCTTCTTCTCTAGGTCTTGAAAATATGCTACATTCTTGTCTTTCTTATCTGGATGCATTTTATTCAAATGATCTTGCAGTCTTGAAGGCTTCATTGCTTTGTTCGAAAATGTTTTTAGACATAGAAGACACAAAGGCGACGACGGGTTTGTGGGATTTTCAATAAATTCGAATTTAATATATTCCGCAGAGTATTGCCGTCTCTTCTTTTTTACTCCCGACATTGTTTTGTTTTGAGAAATACGTAAGTGTTATAATGAAGTACTGCTTATCTATTATGCGCGAAACCGCAAATGAAAGTAAAATAAATTTACGTCGTTTATATAGGATTGCATAAGCAGCACGCACCAACAGGAATAAGACAAACGTGCATAAACTCGTTTATCTCATTCGACGCCCAATCGTACTCGACAAGCAAGAACAAGTATTATAGAACCAGCCGATTGATACAGGAATGTACAAATCGGATTATTTAACAAAAACTTGTTAAAACATGATTGCCCGCGGTCTATTATATCGAACCGAGTTTGAGCTATATCTTAATTAATATTAGTTGATGTTCACAAGATGTAGTCGAGAGTCGAGAGCTCAGTCGGTGTCTAAGAGTCTTCCTAGCTAGGTAGATGAAATTATAAATCGACCCCAAAGCCCTACACAACGCCCCCTTTTTTTTCTGGGTCTCTTACCGCCCCCCTTTAGGCCTGCAGCGCCCACAAGGGGGCGTTATCGCCCACGTTGGGAAAGACTGGTCTAAATAGTGCCACAAAGGTACAAACATACATACACACATAGGCTGATAAACACATTACCCTCCTTTGCGTCGCGCAGCCGGGTAAAAAAGGGCGGCCTCGGTAATAAGAAATATTTTCCAGGCAACTTAAGATGAAAGGTTTCGTAAACTAAATCAATGTTCAAATTATAGAAACCGAAACTTTATTACGATTAATGTTGTTTCGGTTTCCATGAGTCTAAACTAAAGAGTCGAAAGAACGAATATGTAATGTATGTATTTTTTTTTTATAATAAAGATATTAGCATCCACAGACTTGATATCCGTGCCCTTGAGTGTTTTATTGTTAATACTTGCTTTTTCTTTTAAAAATATTTTACTATACTTTTCATAGTAGTTTACAGTAGATAAATAGCTATAATAAAGATATATATTTATATATTACACAATGTATTTTTCTAAACCAGTGACGGTTCCCCTGTTGCATCCAGACCTCAAAGCATCCATGAAGGCTCTGTCTCGACTTTTGATCGCCATTCTGAGGTTGTAATTGACCACTTTTTCCCTGCCTGCCGCCTCTGCTTCTTTGATGAATCTGCCTATCGCATCGTTACCATCATCCGCATAATATTTACAGCTGGCGGTATGGCGCGATATGGCAACCACAGCATGAAGGATACTGTCGTGTAGCTCCTGCCTGGTCGTTGTTGTGCGCAAAATCACCACCTTTTTGTACGTCAATCTCTGAGCCTCGTGTATGGTGAGGATGCGTGACCCGGTACCCGATCCGTATCCCTCGTTTTGTAGGGATCTCTTTTTTACCTGTGTATGCACAAGGTACAGGGCTTCAGACTGGGTTCGATCGATTTGAGCATCCGTATACCTTTCAAGTTTTAAGGAGTGCGTACGAAGTTTCGACGAGTAAATGCCACTGTAGACTTCTCTAAGGGCAAATGCTGTATGTATTTAAATCCTTTACTGTAACGCCTGAATGAACAAATATGTTTGTATGTATTTAAATCCTTTAATGTAACTTTAACATATTTTAAGTAACATCTTGAATGTTCTACGGAATAAAGCTATTTTGAGTTTGTCGCTGTCTGTACGAGTAGGTAACCATAATAGAACCTACGTAATGGTTTAGCAAATAACTGTCTCTCGTAAAAACCATCGATGCGATGTACAAAACGTAATCGCAAATTAACTACTTTTCCTTGTGAATACAGTTAGAACTCCGAGTATTTTTGTTTGGTTTAAGTTACTAACTTCCAAGTTATTTTACTTATTCAAACTTTTGAAATATTTGTATTAAAACTTCCAGTGATTAAACACAATAATCTTTTAAGGATATTGATCGGGATTGACGAACCATGTTGCTGATTACTTTTGTCTTAGTTTTTAGTTATGATGAAACTTGTTGCAGATGCGTTTTTATACATTTTCTTTTTTAATCCCTACTAATATTGTAAATGTGAAAGTAACTCTGTTTGTCTGTTATGCTTTCAGGCCTAAACTATTGAACCGATTTTGATGAAATTTCGTACCTACAGAAATAGATTAGACCTTGGGAAAAGACATAAGCTTCAATTTTCCTATAGCTGGGGCGCTGGGCACGATATGTGACTGTGAAAATGGAAAGGTACAACTTGCGTGATAGTCGTTAAGATTCACAATTAGTGTGACGAGTTATTGCAAATATAGCTCTTATTGACTACCCCGAAAGTTGTACCTTTTACTAAACACATAACCTGTAATCCACGCGGGCGGAAAGCTAGTACACTCAAGAGCACGTCAAGCTTGATACTTTGGACCGGCCCTGCATTGTATGGCGCGCAGTACATACATACATGCAAGAGCGGCCTACATACAGAACACACACACATACACGCACACAGTATGTAATTAGGTTAAGTATTTTTAAGTCTAGGTTTATTTTTCGGGACTAGCTGAAAATCAGCGCCGTGTTCACCACGGCAGTATGCTGAGTGAGCTGGCAACCCCTTTTAGTACATTACTTTGGATGTAACTAAGTATGTCTTATGTTTAGTGATAGTAAGCATGTAATGTTACTGAATAAAACATTTTCTATTCTATTCAGTATAAATCAGAGCTCAGCTTAAACTGGTAGTGTAAAGCGTGACCTGCTCTTGACTGTACTGTAATAAATACCGTATTTATTGTAACTAATTTCAGTTACGGATAGAATTGTTTTTCCTTTGTTGTTATTTCATCCACAGACATGATGTTCGTGCCTTAGTATTTACTTACATTATAGTACATAGTTCTTCAAATACGTCCAGCGTTTTATACTTAGACCGCATACCAAAATCATTATAACGCATAGCGGTAAATCATTGCGATTCGCGAATAAGCAACACAAAAACGGCTGCCGTTGTATCCGATAAAAGAAATTGTAAGTACTTACTTATCTGACCCAGAAATTACCTACATTCTTTAAGGAGCTACGATAACAGACACACATACACAGGTTTTTTTAAATTTATTATAAGATGGGTTAACTCTTGACCTCAATCTTGACCATAAGGTCAAAGATGAGGTCGACGATGGAGCGAGTTAACCCAGAAAATGCCTATAAAGGCACTGGTACTCCCACGCACCGACGGAACACAGCAAGCTGTTTGGCGTCGGACTTCGGTAGGAGGGTGGTCGCGAACCAGACGGCCCTTTACAGAGCCTACCACACCGCATGAGACCATAGGACGTCACCTCAGATTCAGAAAAAAATGAAGTGTCGTTGCCTGGGATGGATTACTAGGAGGCAGGTCTCATTTGTGTTTCCTTAGTCGCCTCTTACGACACCCACGGAAAGAGATGGGGTGGTGTTATTCTCAACCGATCACCACACGGTTAAACTTATAACAAACTTATAACACCCCTTTTTTCTGTTGTGGATTAAAAATGATGTTGCTTGGAGTTAAACATTGGTTGATCATTTAATTTTATTTCCGGGTGTAAATGATAAAGAAAATATGTACATACTTTATTTCTTACAATTTTAAAGAGTTTTTTTGTGTTAATTGTCTTGATAGTATCTTATACATGGTTATTTACTTAACTGAAAGTTTATTTAGGTACTTAATTTTTAAACCCGACAAAAAGAGGGATGCTATAAGTTTGACGTGTAATCTGTGTTTCTGTACGTCTGTCTGTGGCATCGCAGCTCCTAAACTAATAGACTGATTTCGATGTTTTTTTTGTTCTGACAAAATCGAAATGATTTTAATCTACATTTGAAATCGGTTCAGCCTTTTAAAAGTTACAAGTAATAGAATGTCGCGGGTGATACAACATTTTTTATTTTAGAGTTACATTTTTTTCAGATGTCTAGATATCCTGAAACTTATAATATCTCGTAGTCTCTGGTTATAGGTTCCTATTATTATTAATTACTTAATTAATAAATAATAATAAATAATTATGTTTATTTTATTGATATCATAATAAATAATCAGTATAATTAAAATCTCATTAACTGAGATGAGAACGTGCAGCAATTTCTGCTATAAATCATCTCCATTTCAGGGACAATTAAAACGCAAGTCATTCAGAGTTCAGAAACATTTTGCGACCTTTTATCTTATCAGTTACTTACATAAATTATCATACGTGTTATGTCCAATGAGAATTGTTAAACAACCCTGAGTATTTTCTTGGCTACGGCGTAGCATTAAGGCGACTACAGCACCCGATAAAGGCAGCACACATAGGAATAGTGCCATCTCCGTCTCTCAACAGGCCTGGGCCGGCAGTGCGAACAGTGTCGATACACGAAGTTTACGGACTATGAAAGCGTGCGTGCGTAAAAACATGTTCGAAAGTTAGAAAAAAGAGATTTATGGACAGGTAACAGCTTAAATCGAAAAATGCGTTAACTACTTATCGAAAGTGTTCAATCACGAACATTTTGATAGCAAATGCATTTTACTATGGTTTTTACAGCTTAAAAGATTCAAATATTGGGTATTTAGAGGTGACTTTGTGAGCTTTTTCTATCGAACCAAAAGTGCTGAATCATGTTTTCAGCAAACTACTTATCTAGTTTATGTCTTGAATATTACTGTAGTATTTTTTTCTTCGATTCAATGCAGTGCGTCATGCTTATCTACGCATCATAAAATCGTTATTTAGGTGCTGTAGTCGCCTTAAGGGTTCCGCAGTAAACTACGAACCCTTATAGTTTCGACATGTCCGTCTGTCCTCGGTTTTTCTCAGAGGCTCTTGGTACTACAAAAGCTGAAATTTGGCACGGTCATACTTATTGATCATGCGGAGATAACGGTATAATAAAATCTCGAACAAAAGTTTTTTTCGGGTACCTCATGAATAAGAGTGATAATTTTTACTCGCGAAGATTTAGTGGGTATTTTATTTTATTAAATTAGGAAGATTTACAGCCAAAACAAACGATGCATATAAACGGTTATTTGTTGCACTTAGCTAATCTTCACTTTTAGGTAGTTCATTGACATGAGGCATAGTTACCAAAAGAGAGTGAGGAAATAAAACCTATATGTCATTGAATATATGAAATATGTTTTTCGATTAAGCTGTAATTTAAAGTGACAAGTGTCTCCCCTCTACTCTACTACTAGCTAAACGAAAAGCAGATGGTTTTCCTTTTAACTTCGTCGTAGTAATAAATCGTCGTACGGAATCCCGACATACTCTTGGTCAGTTTTTAGGGTTCCGTAGTAATCTACGAACCCTTATAGTTTCGCCATGTCCGTCCGTCCGTCTGTCCGCGGGTTTTCTAAGAAACCCTTGGTACTACAGAGTTGAAATTTGGCATGGTTATTACTGTAAATTCATAGTTTTTGTGTTATGTCCATTCTCCACTTTTAGCAGTCTTAAAAACAAAAATTTAAAAACTTTTAAGTCTGATTCGTAGCGGACTTATATAGGTTATGAACTAACCACCATACCATTGCTCCGTAGTTTTGAATGTCTGTCCTGTTATTATTCATAGTATTTACTTTCTTTCCTTTATGTAACCAAGACACATCAGCATCCTGGTATATCCCACTACTAGACTTCTTCTTAATTTTAAGAGCCACGCTCTTGTCGGTGTAAAGTCTATTCATCCTTACGTGTCTTATCCTGTACTTAAACAAAGATGACGTCATAGATGGCCAGGGACAATGGCTAGTGATTGGAAAAGTCGATGAAATATATTGCTTGATTTTGTTATAAACACTTAAGTTTACCAAAAATTTCAACACAAATGAATGTTTTCTTCACATTTCTAACTCAAATGCTGTGTAAATGCTAGTTCATTATCCAATCCTATAGTGGTACTATTGTACTATGTAATATTTTTATAGAGAGATATAAGAATAATACGAGATATAAGAAATATTTTTTTATTCACTACTTGTCTCACTTTCACTTTCTTCTGAAACATGGATTACGAAACTTGGGGTTGGTACTACCGACGCATCGCCCAGTATGCCATCGAGCTGCATCATTTTGTCTTCTTCTTTTATTACGTGTTCGATACATTGTAGCACCCAGACCTCAAGACAAGTGAGTAATTTTTTTAAGTACCTTCAGAACCTGGTAGCTGAAAATTGGCCGTCGGCCCAGGTTAGCTGGTATTCATACGTTACTAGTACGTATTAGAACTACTCTTTACCACATATTTGGTTAATGAGAAAATAAGTATGGTCTGGCGGCCCTGGGATCACAGTCTATATCGATAAGTCGTTGTTTCCCATCCCTACGATGCATTGACAATCTAGACTTTGCAATGGCCGATATTTTTGAGGTTATTCATTCGTTCCTTCGATTATTGAAGACAATCTTATTAGAAATGATATTTTTCAGTGGTTACTTGTTTAATTTCAATACTTTGTGAGTTTCTTTAAGTATGCAACAACGTTTTAAGAGATGGATATTGTGTAATCCGGGAGAAAAGTGTGACAGTGTCTTCGAAAAGTGTTTGTTTACATGATAAGACATGTAAGGATGAATAGACTTTAGCAACTTTTCAATCCACCCAATACAATACAACCGATGACTTTGTAAAAGTGTACTCTAGAAAATTTCGTCGCTATTGATTACGAAATATAGCACAATACTATTTGATTGAAGCATTGTCCGATAATGATAATTTATCAAATTGACCCATTAACCTGTTTGCATTACACCTACTCAACAAATAATGTAGTTTACTTAGTATGGCACGCATGGACTTTAAATTGGTAAGACAGCAACATTCGCGTTATGGTTAGCGGATCGATCTCGTAAACCAGAGGTAATTTTCCCTGTCTGGGAATCGAACCCAGTACCTGTCGATCAAGGAGCAGCGTTCGGCGCCACTTCCACTCGATCAAACCGGCTACTTCCACTCGATCAAAGTAAAAAAAATATTGTGTCACTTCAATACCGTCTTCACAATAACCATAACGGGACCCGTACCCAGGGCCTCCTATCTCAGGGGGCCCCGAAGGACCAACAATTTTTCTCACACATTTATTCTCAAAACATTTTTGTCGGGCACATTACACTTTTTTCACAAATCAGTAGTAATCTTATCAGAAGGTATTTACGAGGCATATACTACGCCATTATATCGATGACTGCGTTTATACTACATACTCAAAGGTTTATTCTGTACCTACTAATTAATAATATTTTCGAACGCATCTTACCTAATTTACTAAGTACACCATCTAGCTATCAAAGAAACCGTTATCATAATCGTAACCAAGAAACCAGCAGCATTCTAATATCATTTATGACATATTATATCATACTGTATTTGATTACCTATAATTAATGGTCATTCTTGGTAAAAAAAAATTATTATAATTAGCTTTTTTTACTTTCCAAAAGGGCCCCAAATTCTTGTGTGCCCGAGGGCCCCAGCCTAGTTTAAGACGGCCTTGGTCACTTTTTATTTCCCTATAGAATCACTTTTGGCACACTTGAGTTCTTACTGTACAGTACTATGTTACAATAAAAATCGATTTTTGCAAAAGTTGACAGCGAGCTCCGAGACTTTTGTCGTTTTTGATAGGTACCTACGAGATATACCGAAATGTTTTCTGTTAAGTAAGTACCTCTAAGAACTATCATATGGACCAAGCCAAAAAAATGCCGGCCTGTTTACGTCTAGACCGATTAGGTGATACATTTATATACTATTATGCTAATATAGTTACATAAACTGTGTCAGAATTAGCAAGAAAAGAAAACAAGACGCCTCATCGTCTTGTTCTACTTACATGATTTAGTGCGTTGTCGATGTCAATAATTTGCATATGTTATTATTTCTTCTAAACCTTGACCTTCGCAATCATAGCGTTCGTATGGACATCTGCCCCGAAGTACAGTCTGGAAATAGTAAACAGTGGGTTAGTCTTGGCGCGAATTCAGTTTCGAACTGAACGCGGTCGATAGCAGTCGCCGGCGATGCGTGCGGTTTTATTATACGTCGCTGTACTCGCGATATCGAGTCATGTAGATGCGGCTCGGATTCTCGGCCTCTTCCCACACACAGGCCGGAGCCATCAGATGGTCTTCGAGCCTTTCCTGCAAAGGCTTGCTGAAAGAGGACACCATGTCACAACAGTGTCTTTCTTCCCCCTCAAGAACCCGCCAGCTAACTATACAGATATTAGCTTGGAGGGAATCGCGCCAATCGGTATCGAGACTCTTGACCTAGCTATGCTTGAGAGCCCGAAAATTTTAAAGACGTTGGGAGTGGAAAGGATCGTCACACAAATGTTTGCTTTCGTGCCTTTGGATCAGTTCGCGTTGGATGTGTGTCAAAAGTTGGTGGACTGGCCACAGTTTACTGAAGCATTACAGCGGCAGTATGACTTGATTATAGTGGAGTATTTCAACAGTGATTGTATGCTTGGTTTGCTTCAAGTGTACAACGTAAAAGCGCCTATAATGGCGTTATCTTCAAGCGGTTTAATGCCTTGGATAGCTGACCGTATCGGACTGACGGACAACCCTTCGTACGTCCCTTTGATAACGCAGCCAGTGACATCAAGGATGAACTTCTGGGAACGGTTAGAGAACACATTTTTACAAGTTTTTTATAAGTATTGGTACAGAACAGCAATCCAAGTGAAGGAACAAGAAATTATTGAGAAGCACTTCGGGAAGAGGATCCCAGATTTAAGAGATTTAGCAAAGAATGTTTCGCTGATTATGATTAATACGCATCACAGCTTTAACGGACCGAGGCCTCTGCTTCCAGGTGTGATTGAAATTGGAGGAATGCATTTAAATCATGTTAATAAACCTATTCCTGATGTAAGTATCTTCAACTTTATTTTAATTAGTCGCTCTGTACTGCCTGCCTTCACTATTTTGAAAAGTCGTGTGTAAAAAACATAATATCCAGTTTGTGAAAAACTGCTTATTCCTTCCTTCGCTGCACTCTATCCATCTTGATAAAGCCGTATATGAAATGTTGACAAACATTGTTTTGTTGAGCGTGGCAGGTTCCCTTATCGCAACCGAGCAAGGTTGCAATCTCTCATTTGTCAAGCTTGTTATGCATTTGAGTGTATTTTACCTCCACTATAGCTATCACATGGTGGTTGTGTATAAAATTAGCTACTGTTTACGATCGATCGCCGACCCACGTTCACTTCCACAAGTGATTATGTAAAAAGAGGACCGCACTATGTGAATAAGATACTGATGTATTTCTTATCGGGACAGGCAGAGTTTCAAGTGCTTAATAGTCAACTTAACAGCATAGTTATCTTATATTCTGATGGTTATTACTTTATAGGTTTTAAAATTGGTTAGATTCTCTAATAATGAAATTAATAAAGTGATCTAACGGTTAGAATGTTAGATAATTAGTGATATAGGTGATAGGTCATCGTTATCGAGTGCCTTTATACTAAACTGTCTTTCCGCTCGGGACTTCAATCCCGTAAGAATTCGGAATATAATGTAGCCTATGTTACTAAGAGATAATGTAGCATTCTGATTGTAAAATAATTTTTGATATGACTCAGGAGTTTTTGAGATTCGTTACAAAAGTACAAAAATAGGTACAAATCTTTCCTCTTCATAATATAACTTTAGATGGGCTTTTTGAAATTCCTAGATACGGAAAAGTGAAAAAAAAATGCATATACAGGGTGATAAAAAACCTTCCAGCTATATTCAAAATCCTGAACCAGTATCACTTACGGAACACTTTTGTATTTTTTTTTTCGGTAGGAATTTTTTTTCCTAAACGTAGACACCACTCGGGTGCACCCCCCGAGCGCTACCCGCACCCCTCGCGTGCCTGGTGTAGGAGTAATGTCTACGTTTAGGCAAAAAATGAACTTTTCCCATAGAAAAAAATTTACTTTAAAATAAAATAAAAAATTATAAATGTGTTCTTTGAGTGTTACTGGTTCATGATTTTGAATATAGCTAGGAGGTTTTTTTATGACCTTGTATGTATAAAATTCACAGCTCATACCCTTGGACCGAGAAAGCCGAAATTTTGGACAAAATTTCCTTAACAGTGGAGATAAGGAGTAAAAAAGGATTTTACGGGAATGAAGTCCTGGCCATCCTTAAGTATGCGACTGTTTAGTTATACGATTGCCTTAGTCATGTGTGGATGTCATTTTAAAACGTCCTCTTAGTAAGGGTTAACGAACTTCTTCTTCAGTACTTTAGTTCTAAATGTCTTCTCATTTTTCCATCACATTTTATATTTGTTATCGTCACTGATAAATATTTAAAATTTTGTATAAATAACTCTGAAATAAAAAAAAATTGTGTCACCCCCGATATTCGATTGCTTATAACTTTTAAACGGCTGAACCGGTTTTGATGAAACATAGCTAAAAACCATCTCGATTACGTCAACTTTCAAACAAAAAACGCATCGAAATCGGTCAATTCTTTTAGGAGCTAACATACCCCAGATAAGCCACAGATGTACATAAATACAGATATACAGGGCTTTAGGTAAATCACTTTCAACCTCTCGGGTGGTAAATCAGTCCGTGAAACTGAACAACTTCCTTAACAACTTTTAACTAATGTTTGAGCGATAATATCGATATTAGTCCGACGCCAAACAGCTTGCTGTGTTCCGTCGGTGCGTGGAAGTACCAGTGCCTTTATAGGCACTTCCTTAACAACTTTTAGTCGCCTTAAGGTCGCCTTAAGTAATTTAAGAAAAATGAGATTTATGGAAAGGTAACAGCTTAAATCGAAAAATGCGTTAACTACTTATCGAGAGTGTTCAATCACGAACATTTTGATAGCAAATTCAAGTTCCTGTGTGCATTTTACTATCGTTTTTACAGCTTAAAAGATACACAATATTGGTATTTAGAGGTGACTTTATGAGCTTTTTCTGTCGAACCAAAAGTGCTGAATCATGTTTTCAGCAAACTACTTATCTAGTTATGTCCTGAATATTACCGTAGTATTTTTTTTTCTTCGATTTAATACAGTGCGTCATGCTTATCTACGCATCATAAAATCGTAATTTAGGTGCTGTAGTCGCCTTAGGCTACGGTCCGAATGGCGATCACAGCGCTCCAACGCTTACAGCCTGGTCCGAATGGATGACAGCGCTAAAATCGACAAATGACAGTTATCGAATCGGACCAGAACGTTAGCGCGCTTACGGTATTTCTAACCTCAAAATCTTTGTTTAACTTCTGAAGATGCATTTTTTCTGCCCAAGGAGTTTAATTAGTCATCACCCACGCCAATAACAAAGAAAGAAGAACTTTAAAGGAAAACCTTAGAAAAACACATGAAAAACCCTTCCAATTTGTTTATTCTGACGCGCGTTTGACAGATGTTTGACAGATCGCTCACAGTGATTACGCGATGGCGTTGGTAATGACGTCATGAGTGACGTCACTGTCAGCGCTGAGAGCGGGCTCACAGGTCAATCGGACCAATGTTTGAGCGATAATATCGATATTATCGTCATTCGGACCGTTTTTTATTATAAGATGGGTTAACTCTTGACCTCAATCTTGACCATAAGGTCAAAGATGAGGTCGACGATGGAGCTAGTTAACCCAGAAAATGCCTATAAAGGCACTGGTACTCCCACGCACTGACGGAACACAGCAAGCTGTTTGGCGTCGGACTTCGGTAGGACGGTGGTCGTGAACCAGACGGCCCTTTACAGAGCCTACCACACCGCATGAGACCATAGGACGACACCTCAGATTCAGAAAAAAATGAAGTGTCGTTGCCTGGGATGGATTACTAGGAAGCAGGTCTCATTTGTGTTTCCTTAGTCGCCTCTTACGACACCCACGGAAAGAGATGGGGTGGTGTTATTCTCAACCGATCACCACACGGTTAAAAATCAACCGATCACCACACGTAGCCTTAATATGCGTTATACAATGGTCGTGGTCACATGTCTGTCGCTGAAACTCGATACGCACGAGTACTTGAAACTAGCAAATGTAATTGATTGTAACCCTATAACAATAGATTAATTAGGTAGGTACTTGCCACTTATCGATTTTCCGAATTCACACATATGCACATAAATATGATATGCCATGTCCATAATTTATTTAGATTCGCGTCTACAATATTTTGAATTCAAACTTGTCTCTCGGCAAACAGTGTCGTCTGTCTCGTGCTTGTTAAGTATTTCAAGATTTGCCGAACCACAATAAAAAAATAATAGAAGCACTGTACAGTCAACCAGGTCACGTTTTACACTACCAGCTTAAGCTGAGCTCTGATTTATACTGGGCGCCATGCAATTCAGGGCCGGTACAAGTGTCAAGCTCGACGTGCTCTTGAGTGTACATTTACTTACGTCTAGTTGTTTAAATTAGCATGCCCATCTTTGTTATTATTTATTTTTTTGATTTTCTTGGTTCGCTGTTATTATTATGCAATGAAATGAAGTTTGTATGGATGTTTGTTATATTTTCACGCTCAAACGGCTAGATTAATTTTGATAAAATTTGGTATGGTGGTAGCAGGAACGAAGTTCCGGGCGGAGAGCGAGTAGTTTATTTTTAACAATGGGATATTCAAAAGTTATTTACTGATATGTTTTAAACATGAATCAATCTTTATTAAACCTATCTTTATTTGATGGAAATCAGACGATAAAGTTGCTTTAATTTATTTGAAAATTGTTTCCTTTTTAACCGACTTCAAAAAAGGAAGAGGTTTCTCAATTCGACCGTATATATATATTTTTTTTATGTATGTCCGCGGATAACTTCGTCGTTTATGAACCGATTTTGATTATTCTTTTTTTGTTGGAAAGGGAGTATCCCAAGGGTGGTCCCATGGTAAGGAAACCAGAATCTGATGGTGGAATCCTGAAGAAATTGAGGGAAACTCGCGAAAAAAATGTATTTTTGGGATTGAAGTCGGTGACTCTTACGTTTTTGACGTGGAAAATTATTTCTAACCTTTTTTTTTAATTAGGTACTGAATAATCCTATTAAACGTTTATAACATTGTATTTAATTAATTTGGTCAGAAAAAGTAATGAAAAATGAATGAAAATCAACAAAATCAGTCTGAAAACTCTGCCGGTCTTTTATAAGTGCTTCAGTGTGATATCGATCATATTCGTAACTGGATTGGAATTGGGAGCGTATAGTGGGTGTCGTAAGAGGCGACTAAGGAAACACAAATGAGACCTGCCTCCTAGTAATCCATCCCAGGCAACGACACTTCATTTTTTTCTGAATTTCTGAATCTGAGGTGTCGTCCTATGGTCTCATGCGGTGTGGTAGGCTCTGTAAAGGGCCTTCTGCTTCGCGACCGACCACCCTCCTACCGAAGTCCGACGCCAAACAGCTTGCTGTGTTCCGTGGGTGCGTGGGAGTACCAGTGCCTTTATAGGCACTATTATAGGCCGATGACTATTTATAGGCCGATGACTATTTATAGGCCGATGAAACAATTTGAACCTTACATTTTACAGATAGAGTTGCAAATGTTTTTGAGTTTTTCGTTAATAGTTCAAAGTTCGTGTTTTTACACTTAGATTATACTAGATTTTAAATGTGACGTCACGAAATGTAGGACCCCTCCCACCCCCTAATCACACAATGTCACACTTCATCGATCCCCTCCCTCCCCCTCAACGTGTGACGAAATTTATGGATGGCCCCTTATATGATAAAGATATCGCTAAACACCGGACTAGTCTGAACTCTGTGAAGACTACTACACACCTATGAAAGTTAGAAATACTGTAATTATGGTGTTTGAAAAGTAAGACCTTTTAGTAGCTTTGAGCCAACCTCTGTCTGTCATGGCAAATTATGTTAGAAACTAGCTTTTCGCCCGGGACTTCGTTCCCGTGGGAAATTGGGAAAATTATCTAGCCTATGTGTTAATCCAGGGTGTTGGCTACCTCGATACTAAATTTTATCAAAATTGGTCAGCCGTTTTAGCATGAAAGAGTAACAAACATCCAAACGTACAAACTTGCGCGTTATAGCTTTCCGCCCGCGTGAACTACAGGTTATATCGTTCTCAACTGTGGGATAAAATGTAGCATATGTCCTTTCCCAGACTCTAATCTATCTCTGTACCAAATTTCATCAAAATCGGTTCAGTAGATTAGGCGTGAAAGACGGACAGACAGAGTTACTTTCGAATTGACCCGCCTTCAAAAAGGGTGAAATAATTTTTAAAGCTATGTTCACGAGTAAGTAGTGGTTACGGGTAAAACAGTAAATAGGTGATAGCGGAATATGGTAAATAGAGAGGATTTTTTTTTTGACGTCGGCTACTAAAAAAACAAAAAAAAAATATTTTTGAAATCGGTCTACAAACGAATAAGTTTTGAGGTAACAATCATAAAAAATAATAAATAAACAAAAATTCACCCGAATTGAGAACCTCCTCCTTTTTTTTTGAAGTCGGTTAATAATATGTGCCCGTTGCTGGACAGATCTTCCCATACATACTGAACCCATACATACATACTGGGTTTCATTTTACCTACAGCGGACATAATAAAGCTGACTATCACCACTGGGTTAGCCAAATATCAAATTTTGTGATCAAGGTCATACCTATAGGTACCTACTTATTTATCTATTCAAATGCCAAACGTCATTAATCACTTTTTTTAAACACAAAAGCTGTCTCAGTCTAATTTTGGTTTTGTAATAAATAATAGCATTCAAAAAAACCTACTCATTCTAAAAAAAATCTGTTTTATTGACCGGGCAGTCACCTTTTTTGTCCAAAAGACGATCTATCTACCTACCTACTTTGATTTTGTTTTCTTTTTGTTTTGATGCTACCTGTTTAGTTGCCGCATGCTAAAAATAATTTTGTTTGTGAATATATCTGCTATTATTAAGTAGGTATTAGTACTTACCTGAGTAATAATATATGTATATATAAGTGCTCCAAAAATCGTCATCTTAGGTACCTGTTAGCGGTGCACCTTGCTGATCAACTTTTATTTTAATTTTTATTAGACTCAGAAATTGGCAAAATCACAATTGCGGACATCATTTTTCTAAAAATTGAACTAGTATGTATATAGTTTCCATATAGGTATAATTCAATAATATGGCGTCCATGATTTTTGTGATTTTGTCAATATTAGAATATTTTAAAAGTCGCCAATATCAAGTAAAGACCCGAAGAGTATGTATCAAGTAAAGATCCGAAAAGTAGAGGAAGCGAAAGTGTAGATCGTAACAAGTGGCAATCTGTGGTCTCTGCCTACCCCAATAGGACAAAGGCATCAGCTTATGTATGTATCAAATAAAGAAACTCTTTAAAAGGGTTCTAATACGAGCCGTTAATCAGAAGGGTGCACCGAGCAGGTGAGGTTAACGATGTTGGAACACTAAAAGATGTTATGACCCAAAACACCCCATTTCCATCTATATCATTACAAAATTAGTGCGGTAGTCATTGCAAATTGACACTAATAACGAGTCATTACTGACTCTGACTCCATGCTATGTGCAGTGTCATATAATGATACACGTATGTCACGTATGGTGTAACACGGTAAGACGTCGTCGATTAAAATCTATCGCAGCGATACATTGCTTTTGCACAACATGTTTTTACCTAAAGACGCTAAGTAAACACAGCAATGTGACAAAAATAAAAATCACTTGATCGTAAAAAAACATGGGGCATGGGGCTTTATTAGGGAATAAAGTCTACCTAATTTTATTAATAACTCTAAAATTAAGTATGTTGTATAAACCCTTAACATTTTTAAACGGCTAAACCGATTTTCATAATATTTAGCTAAGAACCATCTCAATCACGTCAACTTACGTCAACAAAACCGCATCGAAATCGGTCCATTAGTTTAGGAGCTACGATGTCTCAGACACATACACAAATACACAGATAGGTATAGAGATACACATGTGACAATTATAACACCCCTCTTTTTATAAAACTCCGGGTGAGATGAACATAAAATTACTTACCTAACTCGTAGTCAATTGATACGTCCTCTACTCTTGTTGATTGGTCTTTAGAACAAGACGAGTGAACTTGATTGGTTCTAAGTGGGTGGTCACTCATTGACCAAATGGTCTGAATCGCATCTATTAGGACCTCATAATTCTCGTTATGGGGCTCACTACTAAAATAGATGCCTTGAACCAACACAAGTACGACTTTTCCTTCATAGTTTGGCAAAGCCCGACACTTTCCATTTCTTAGTATTCTGGGGTAAACAACAGAACATATTTTCTCATAATTTTTGGACTTGCATCTGCTTTTTTTTATAAGAACCAAAAAAAATAGATCCACAACGCGTTCTTGGCTATTTTTTCTCTCTCAGCAAGCAATTTTTGCGCGCAATTGGTCTTTAAGAATGGTTGAAAATGGCAAGCTTCTGCAGAACTATGCCAGATAGATGCTTACTGGTTTTGCCAGTGGCAAGGAACATTTTAGGCCTTTTCTTCTAACATCCGTCTTCTAAATTCCAGTACCTCGAACGCTTTATCAATGAATCGGAACATGGCGTGGTGCTGCTCTCCTTTGGGTCTCTCATCAAGACCGCCACACTGCCCAAGCAGAAAGAAGAGATGATTGTAAACGCCTGCGCCAAGTTGAAGCAAAGGGTCATTTGGAAGTACGAGGACAGTGGGGAAGAAGGCACTTTAACGGGTAACATCCTGAGGGTGCCGTGGATGCCGCAATTCGAGTTGCTGAGTAAGTATTTGGTATTACTTTACTAGCTTTGCCCACGTGGAATTCGAAAGAATATTTCATCAAGATAAAATGTATTCTAATATGCCCAATGCCCATCCTTGAGTTTCTTAATCTATTTGGCCTCCCTTCGAAACAGTGAAAGGGTTAGGCTAGGGCTGCCATCCGTCCGGGTTTCCCCGGATTTGTCCTAGTTTGGAAGACGTCCGGGGAGCGTCCGGGCGGGGTTTAAATTGTAGTCCGGGTGGGTTTTTGATCAGATCCCATTCCCATAATTTATATAAAACCTACATACCTAACTAGGTTAAAAAATAAAGCAAAATTACTCACATGTCGTCACAAGAACGATTTAACACACTATTTTGAGCAACAAAAGAGGCTTAAAATTAAAGTTTTCTTCTATCAAGTACGGAGTAAAATATATTTTAATCAAGATGTATATGTGAATGGAAAAAGTATTGAAATGTCCGGGGTGAAAGCTCAAAAATCCGGGGAACTTACGCTTCCGGTCCTGGGGGGCCGGTTTAAGAGATGGCAGCCCTAGGTTAGGTTATAATCCACCACGCTGCGCTGGCGGGTTAGATGGACCACGCGTATTTCGAAAATTGAATTTTCTCAGACGTTCAGAGTTTCATCACAATGTTTTCCTTCACTGCTGAGCAAGTGATAGTGATAATAATCACATCACGCACAATCGAGAGGCTAAGTGCAGAAAACGCCCGATAAACATAACATGAGATTGATACTTTTATCATCATTATTTTTGATCCTTTACGGATTGTGTAGTACGTCCGTCTGTACAGGGTCTCGTCCGTTGATCGGTCGGTTCGGTAGGGTGCACCTCTGTTTATATTATGAGTGTTACGACCCCACACGTTCTATAGATAGACAGAGTACTTTTGCATTTAGTATGGACGGATAAACGGATATGGATGACTGTGGCATACATTTGTTTATTTAGTTTTTTGAGGCTAGCCGAATTGTCTGCTGCCCAATTAATTAGTCGGGTACATGTTTGTTTTTCGTTTGACATAAAACGAAGTCGTAAAATAAAAGATAATATCTGGTTTTATAAAAAGGTCATTTGCTTTAGGTATGGTATGAGATCACTGAAGATATGGAATGGCTTTAAATTAGTTAGAGAAGATCTAGGGGGTTTCTCTCGTTACCTGCAGCTCTAGCACGATAACGAGAAACTCGCGCTCAGCTCACGCTGAAACTTCACTTTTGATTGCGCGAGGGTCCCGCGCAAAGGCTTGCTCGCCCTATGGCGTTGTCAATATTGACATTTTGACATAGGACCGCGGTGTTGTCGCGGCGATGTCACTATCGTACTCGGCCTGCTGAGCAACCAACACCATACTAAGCATAGAAAAGTGTTTTTTTTTCTGGGATACTAATAAGGCAATCTGCTGATAAACGCGAAAATTGTGTTCCTTGGATCATGTTGTTTAGTTTAGTGGATTTTTTTTTTCACTTTATTGGGGTTATCAAACAATAACACAAATCACAATATTTATGAACTAAAAAACATTAAACTAAGAACAGCACCGATAACCACGAATTACGAACTTATTCGGTTTTTTTATTTCCGCTAAATGGGGTGACTTTAAATAAGCTAGCGAAACTTTAGAGCAGTGGTTCCTAACCTTTTTAATATTGTTACCCCTGTAACCTATGAGAAAAACTGATTTTAACCCCCCCCCCCCCCTTAAAATTTTGTCAAATCAAACAATACAAGCAATGTTTTATCTTCTATTTTTGAGAAAAACACTTTTTATTTTTGTGTTCTCTGTTTAGTACCTCTATGTGGTAAGAGAATTGCAGCAACTTCATCGTATAGAACTTTCAAGATTCTCGAGTTTGTAGCACTGCCACGAATTTGGTTCACAATTATTTATTTTTTTATAATTCTAATAATTAGGTTTTTCGTAACCCCCAAAATAGCTGATTTACCCCCGCAGGGGTAGTTTCCCAGAGAACCTATTGTAAATTCTCAAAAACAATTTTTGACTTCCCATCTGTTGTTGTATGAAGAGGCGAAATTATTTTTTTACGTTACGACCTATGTTCCTTGGGAAAAGTTATTCAGTGTCGTGGTTACATTCACATTTATAATTTTAACTAATTTATAGTCAGCCAATATTCGCATCGCACAACCACGAGGCATAAGTGAGTGACGCCACGCGGATCGCGGTGAACCTAAAAATAACTTAATAACCTAATAAATAATTATAAATAACGTACCTAGGTACTTTTATCTGTTTCCAACCGAATGTTGGTTGTAGATGTTGTATTGCACGCCTGATTGCGGTCAGTCGTGCACATGATTAACTTATATTTACCTATTGCATCCATTTCCCGTTATTACATTGCCTAACTATAAGGAAAATCGTATTAAAGAAAGATACACATACACATACATATTTAAGTACACGCTTTAATCCTATTGGGGTAGGCAGAGACTATAGATTTCCACCAAACAATGTTTCCTCCAAAGCCCACTCTCTTACCATCTCTAAAGTAGACCGGATAAAAGATTTCCAAGGAGAAACTCAATTCGACTGTTTTTTAACCCCCGACGCACAAAGAGAGGGGTGTTATAAGTTTAACGTGTCTGTCTGTGTATCTGTCTGTGGTATAGTACTTAGCTCCCAAACGAATGAACGGATTTTCGTTTAGTTTTTTTTTCGTGTCATAGATAATTTTATCCCGAGTGTTCTTAGCCATGTTTCATGAAAATCTGTTCAGCTGTTTAAAAGTTATAAGCAGTCGAATGTCGGGGGTGATTCAAATTTTTTAATTTTAGTGTTATTTAAGTTAAGACTGTTTTTTTAAATGTTTGTTAAGTATGCGATTATTCCACCAATTATGATTGATTGTGGCGATTCTTTTTATGTATAATACGTTAGAAGTGGTCCCACCCATATAAATTATTTCGAGTTTTATTTTAAAATTCAACAAAAAACACACATCACTATATTTACTTAGATGATGTTATAGTTTGTGGCTATCTGCTGATAGGCATCGTTGGAATTGAGTCTGTTGATTCTAATAACGTTTGTAACGTGCTGGACAATTATCTTTTTATACAATCATTGGTAAACCTTATGGATGCTTAGGCTTACATATCTAACACTGAACCTTACATCTCCTGAAATGAATGTACCTATTTTCAAACGTTGTTTTTGGTTGCCTACAAAGTTGCTTTTGGTTGCTTGTATTGTTAAGCGATGAGTCCGCCGCACCCATGCACACTTTTATTTTACAAGCTTTACTATGTCAGCTATCCTAGTGAGAAGTTTCTTTACTTGTTACAAATACAACATCTTTTTGTAAAATAATTGTGTACGTTAAAAACGTAAGAGTCGAGAATACAATCCCAACAATGCCTATCAGCAAATAACTACAAACTAAAACGTCATCTAAATACAATGCGACTTTTTTTTCAAAATCAATTTTCAATTTTTTTCAAAAGCGCTGAATCAATTTCGATAAAAATATGGGAGTACCTGTGTACAGACGGATTGAGAACCTCCTCCTTTTTTGAAGTTGATTAAAAATCTGTAAGGAATTATGAAAAATTTTTTCATCCCATTGCATAAGCTTAACAAGATTAGGTAAGTAAGTGTTATTCTCAACATTTGAAAATTAGTCAATTATTCATGCAAGACACATTCCGAGTTACATAGTTCCATTCAACAGATTCATTGAGTCATTAACTGAATTAGGCATGAGGCATTTATGAATTCTATGAATGAACCAAAAATAAATGTAAGACAAACGTTTTCTACTAATGGCACTATATTAGTGACAGTAAATTATGCTTAGAACACCTAATAGGTACCCAAATTGTACATATTATGTTGCCATTTCAGACTGACAAGATGAAAATCAATGTTGCCAGTCTGAAATACAGACTGACAAAAATCGCTGAGCCCAGGCCTTTGTACTCACTGCAGCATCCATACGCAAATTAATCTGTTTACCTATATTGTTTAATTTTTGTTTATTTTAAATGTGTGTTTTTTATGTCATTTGTGATCGTCTAACTAAATGTTTGTATCTTTGTGCTGCATAGTAAGATAAACGTTTTATTATTATTATTACATAACTAGCTTCCCGCCCGGGACTTAGTTCCCTTTGGAATTTCGGGAATTAATTTTACACAAACCTTCCTCTTGAATCATCAGTTCGTGTCTGTCTGTGTCTGTGAATCAGTTCGTCCATTGGTGAAATCGGGTTTAGACAAACAGACGCGGCGGAGGACTTAGTTTTATAATATAGTACCTATGATTGATTACAAGGTTATCAAATATATAAAAAACTTGTAAACTAAATTCACCAAAACCTGCATAATTTTACGAGACTGCACATTGTCAATCTGCGAATCCTGCTCACTTACCGAATGGGTTGGGTGACTTTTAATTAGTTAGGGATAATGAAAGATATGAATCAGCCCCCGAAACTGAACAACAACTTTCCCTGAGGAACGTAGGTAGAAATATGAACCAAAATGCCTCTCCATCTCCATACAACATTTCCGATCAACTGATCGACTTAGTATAAGAATTTGCTTGTTTTTTTTGAGAATTGTATATGGATCCTTTGAAGAAAGTTGTTCAGTTTTGTGGGTAGAATCATCTTCTAATGTTTCGTTGACTTAATATACTTATTTGAATTCATCTCATATTTCTTAATACACGAACTCTTTCCGCCCGCGTGGACTATATCGTGCCCAGCTGTGGGATAAAATGTAGCCTATGTCCTTTCCCAAGGTCTAATCTAGGTATCTCTATACAAAATTTCATCAAAATCGGTTCAGTAGTTTAGCCGTAAAAGCGTGACAGACAGACAGACAGAGTTACTTTCGCATTTATAATATTAAGTAAGGATTAGGTAGTAGGATTACAATTTTTTTGGGATTCATAAACTAAAGACAGCGCTATGTGATTATTGATCCCAAAGTTTGAACTTTCATTTGCAGAACATCCCAAAGTAATCGCCTTCGTAGCTCATGGTGGCTTACTGGGCATGACTGAAGCTGTCTACGCCGGAAAGCCGATGGTGGTCGTTCCATTCTTCGGAGACCAGCCGAATAACGCAGCCATGGCTCAAGCCGCTGGTTTGGCGAAGATGGTGCCTTACATGGAATTGAATGAAAAGGATCTCACTGAAGCTATGCAGAAGGTTGTTAGTGCTCAGTAAGTAAAAACTTCTATATTTTGGTTTTATCCTTTCCTTTATCGTGTAGGTACAACGAACTTTATGGCGAATTTGACGGTTTGGTCGAGTGGTAGTGACACTGCCTCTTGATCGGCGGGTCCTGCGGGTTCGATCCCCAATCGGGGCAAACATTTGTGTAAAAAGCAGATGTTTGTTCTCGGGTCATGTGTGTTTGGGTCTGTCTTTATGTATGTTCCGAGGGACCCACGACACAAGGGATAACCTTAGTGTGGGCCTTTGAGTGTGTAGCGTTTATTATTACTACAAAGCGGTAGGAAGAAGAAAAACGAGTAAGTATTATAAGTAATATGAATCGGAGAAGTAAGTAGGTACCTTAAGTTTTATATGGGGTGATTTTAATTTATTGTTTTATCAGCCCTTATAAATTAATTAATTGGCGAAAATTGAGGATGTGAATTAGCCCACTGTTCGTCTCTCCATCCAATTTTTGGGGATCAGCTGATTTGCCTTATTTTTTTTTTACTTGACTAATAAAGTAAATATTACTCTGCACTACTCTCGACTTCGTAAAGTTGTCCCTAAAACAAGGGTTGCCTGGAAGAGATTGTTCTTAGCGATAAGGCCGCCTTTGCGCACTTTTGTTTAGTTAAGTTTGTAAAACTTTTTTTTTGTGACTGTGTGCAATAAAGAATTTCTATCTATCTATCTACCTTGGTGTCAGAGTTTTCAAACCGCTAAATGGCCTCTGACTTGGTTTAACGACTGTATTCAATCGACAACAACCGGGACCGACAGATCTTTCTATATACAGGGTGTAAAGAGCCTCAAACCCTGAATTCAGACCAACTTTCTAAATGATTTTCCAGTGGAATTTTCCTCTGGACAATTTTCAATTTTTTTGTGTTTTTAATATTTTCTGCTTTCAAATTAAATTATTTATTTGAGTACGCTCCATTTTGCAATAAAAAACAATAGTAACAGCGGAAAACACGAAAACCAGCAACGTACATCACATTCTGACAGCGGAGAGAATGCTATTTCGCGGTACATTGCGTAGCGCCAAAGTAGATAAGTAAAAACGAAAACTCCATTACTTTTGCGGGAAAAATAATTACATGTACTTAGTCGATCATAGTTATGGCAAAAGAATAAATAATAACTTATTATTTATTCTTATTGTTATGGATAGATTCCACCATGTAAGTATTTGCTAAGCCGTCTCTTACACCCTGCATATTAAAAATACAATATACTTTTGCTGCCTCTTGATTCTTGATCGACTGGTCCTGGGTTTGATTCCCAGTCGAGGCAAATGTTTGTGTAAAAAGCAGATGACTGTTCTCGGGTCATGGGTGTTTGTGTCGGTCTTTATGTATGTTCCGAGGGACCCACGACACAAAGGGAAAACCTTAGTGTGGGCCTTTGATTGTGTATCTTTTATCTATTTATTTTACTTTATTGCACACCAACACAATAGAACAAGGTACAAAATAAAAGTTACATAATTTTAAGACAGGAATAAAGTTCGGGTATTACTAATAAAGTCTAATAGCTCTAGTAGCTCGAATCAACGCAAATTGAATTCCCAGTATTTCCAACTCGCGTGATCATTCAATTTTAGAACTGCACAGTATCCGTGTACTCTTTGATACTAATACACTGCCGCCATGCCTTGCAACTGTACTTTACCTAGTATCATCCAATCTAGTTCAAATTACACTTGACATGAGTACATTCATTTTGTAATTTACCATCACTTTTTATGTCATTGTTAGGTTTTATATCATTTTATATCATTTTGTTAGGTTCGCTTGCAGGCCAGTCTGTAACGGTATAAACCCACCCCAATGATTTAATTTCATTTTCAGAGTAGACGCTTACTTTTCTTAGTAGTGATCGTCTATAAAATTGAATTAGTAAACTAGCTGAATTACTTTTCAGTGTCATTTTGTTGACAAGTTTATTTGACTTCGATAATAAAGTCAATCTTTTCTTTATTCGTGTAAAATCAAGAGGTACATACTAATTGTAGAAAAACATGTTAAATGTCACAGGGTAGGCACGAACCACTAATGTGTCGTAAAATTCATAAGAAGACATCAGCAGAGCAGGCGCTTTTAAATAGGACTAAGGCTCTAAATAACTAAGAACAAAGAGAGAACAACAAAAAAATCTGGCAAATTGGACTGCCCAGTTAGAAAATATTTCCGGTCATAAGTACATACAAAGAAACAAACAAATAAATAAATAAACAATTACCTATATATTTATTGGAATTGAGAACCTTCTGCTATTTAGTTGAAATGGTCTATTTTAGAAATAGGTCCATAAATACAGACCATTTCAACTAAAATCCATAAATCTCATTTTTCTAACTTTCGAACATGTTTTACGCACGCACGCTTTCATAGTTCGTAAACTTCGTGTACCGACACTGTTTGCACTGCCGGCCCAGGCCTGTTGAGAGACGGAGATGGCACTATTACTATGTGTGCTGCCTTTATCGGGTGCTGTAGTTGCCTTAAGTATAGATCAGAGTCTGAGTCGCGTTCCGTAATACGGGCCTAAGTCTACAACGCGTGAAGCCATACAACCGAACGTGTAAAAGTAAAAGAGTCGGATTAAAGTAGGTATATACTTACTTATTGTACGGACGGCCGCAACTCAGGTTACTACACGCGTGCGCTCTGTGCTGTTGTGATGAGAGCGGTTTTTCAATGAAAATGGAGTAACCTGATGTGCTGGCCTCTGTTCTTCGGTTATATGTGGTTTTCGATATATACGAGTACTTAATTTAAATATGTATACAATAAGTACATGCAATGACACTTCATTTTTTTCTGAATCTGAGGTGTCGGCCTATGGTCTCATGCGGTGGGCTCTGTAAAGGGCCGTCTGGTTCGCGACCTCCAACCAAAGTCCGACGCCAAACAGCTTGCTGTGTTCCGTTGGTGCGTGGGAGTACCAGAGCCTTTATAGGCTTTGTCTGGGTTAACTCGCTTTATCGTCGACCTTATCTTTGACCTTTATGGTAAAGATTGAGGTCAAGACTTAACCCATCTTATAATACTTACTTAAATAAAAAAAATATTTAAAATCTAAAATAAGATGATACAGTAACATAATTTGGTGACTTTAAAATAGCGAAACTTTAGGGGGTGATCCTCCTTATGAAACTGAACATTTTTCCCTAAGGAATTTTTCCCTAATATTAAATTCTCAAAAAAAAATGTTAAGGTACCTACTTACTTCCCCAATTCTATTATGATACTTACTCGTTTTTCTTCTTCCTACCCCTTTGCCCACAGACAAGTATAAATAATAAACACACTCAAAGCCCCACTAAGGTTTTCCCTTGTGTCGTGGGTCCCTTGGAACACACATAAAGACAGACACGAACACCCATGACCCGAGAACAAACCTCTGCTTTTTAGACAAATATTTGCCCCGACTGGGAATCGAACCTAGGACCCGCCGATCAAGAGGCAGCGTCACTACCACTCGACCAAACCGGCCAGTGAGCTTATAAATACTATAGCAGAGTAGTAACGTCTTACAAACGATTCTCAGAAATGCATACCACTTGATAGTTCAAAAGACGTAGCTTTGAAACCGATATATTATGCCAAAGTAAACTATATTTGTCTCGTTTCTTCCACTGATTAACTAATTACCGGTGAAGTGAGATAAGATAGCTGTCATGAAAACGGACAGAGTTGGCAGTGGTGAGAAATAATTTCCCCAAAATGAATGAATAAATGTATTTAATTAATTTGGTGTGATTAATGTTGTATATTCTAAACAGAATTTAATAAAATTTTCAATAGAAACTGTCATAAAACTGTAACGGGAGCGTGTCTGTACATTGAAAATATTTAGAAAAGCTAGGAGATAGTAAACGGATTTTGATATAAAAAATGACAGCTTTTTTTATTCAAAAAGCTAGTTAAAAAAAGATCTGAGTCATTAGCAAGGTAACTATGTAAATAGAAATTTACATAGTTACCTTGTTAATGTCTCAGATCTTTTCCCCTTAAACTCCCAAAAAAGGGGAAAAATTTAATCTTTTTACTGGCAACACCGATGGCAAAAATAATGCACGATATATTTATTTTGTTTTCTGATGTAATTTTAGACAATATGATTAAACTTATGCAAATTTACTTGTGAAAAGTAACGCCACTTGCATTATCGTCCTTTTCGGACCGTGATACACAATTTTTAACAGTAAATTTCACTATTTTGAATGACTTTCACGCTCCCCTAATGTCAAGCAGGCAACTGACGTTACATATGCCTGCAGGCATCTACGAAGTGGCAACGCGTCGCTGCCGTAAACTGCCAATCTAGTTACGATAAGTAACATATAATATCATTGAAAACGGCCGTGAAATAGTATCTAAGTAAATAATTACTACGTATTTAAAAGAATTAAGAATCTTTTTTTTTTTACAGAATGCGCCTTACCGCCAAAAAGGTATCGCAGATGTGGCGCGACCGGATCGCAGACCCACTGGACACCGCCATCTATTGGACGGAACGTCTAGTAAGATGGGGAAACGAAGACCCCCTGTATTCCCCCGCAAGGGAACTCTCATACATAGAAAAATCTCTACTAGATGTGATTGCCGCGTTTATTGTAGGAATAGTATTAGTGCTTCTAGTTTTAAGGTATCTATTGTCATTAATGTCGAAGTTCCTAGGGTTTGGGTCTAAGAAAGAGAAATTACATTAGTTTATGGTTGGTATTGTTATTCTTTATCTGTAACTAGCTTTTCGTAAAGTAGCCTAATGTCGCTCTCCAGCCCTCTAACCCTGTGTAAAAAAGGAAAACAAATTTACAGACACACTTTCGCATAGGTAGAGAATATTAGTTTATTTGTTATAATTATAATAGTAGTTATGCCGTGTGAGTCCCCGGCAGAGTAGAATAGGACCACCCTCTTTCTTGCCGAGGTGTCGTACAAGGCGACTAAGGTAAACATGCAAGCAAGTTCATCTGCACACAGAGAAGGAAAACTCTGCAATTATATCAAAACCCTCGCCAACCCGTCTGCCAAGCGTGGTGAGTATGGCATTTACCCCTCATGTTGTTGAGGGAGGCCCGTGCCCCAGCAGTGGGGACGTATATGGGTTGATGATGATAATAGTAGTTATACCCCGGCAGAGACGTATGTAGGCTAATAAAAAAATTATATTAATAGTCCTTTTACAATGTTTAGAATAACCCTTGAAGGGTCAATCATTTATTTAACAAAAAACCAAGTTGCTAAAAAACATTGTAATATATAAAAAATCTTGTGACGGCTTATCGGATTATACACGACACGTACGTCGACCTTATTTGTTATAATGCCGATTTTCATAATGCAACTCCGTATTACTCTTTATTAGAATACTAGCTTTCCGCCCGGGACTTCGTTTCCGTGGGAATTCGGGAAAATCATGTACCCTATTTCCATCACGAATAATGTAGGATTCTAATGGAGAAAGAATTTTTCAAATCGGTCCAGTAGTTTTGGAGCCTATTCAATGCAAACAAACAAACAAATTTTTCCTCTTTATTATATTAGGTATAGATGAAAATTGTAACTGGCGCCATTACGTCCAGCCAGTGTGATTCTGACCTACTTTTTCGCACTACTAAGCTGCTCCAAAGTTAAACAATAAGACTGGCAGTCTCCCAAAAGCATAGTTCCCACACGGAACTGAGCAGAAGTTATAAATAGTAGCATTGAAAACAGATTCGCATTAACTAAAATAAAAGCGCACGTGAAGCGATCGTGATTGCTGCTTCCAAAAGTAATGAAGGAAATGGCTATTCCAGATGAAATAAAATGCAAGTAGAATGCGATTGATCTTAAATTCGTCATACGTTGCTTTTTATAACGATTTTCACTGGAAGTTAGTGGAGTCAAATGCAGCAATGTACAGAAAATCGTCATCTTTGAATCGTAACGGACGTAATGTCTAATAGCGTGAGTTTCCCAAATGCATCTGAATTTTCAAGGTCAAAATACAGGCAGGGCTTTAGGTAAATCTCTTTCAACCTTTCGGGTGGTTAATCAGTCCATGGAACTAAGCCACTTCCCCAAGGAACATAGGTCAAAACACGAAAAAAAAATTGATTTCCCATACAAACTTTATCAACATATAGCGCGCATTTTGTATGGGAGATCAAAAAATTTTTTTCGTATTTTGACCTATGTTCCCTGGGGAAGTTGTTTAGTTTCATGGACTGATTAACCACCCGAGAGGTTGAAAGAGATTTACTTAAAGCCCTGTATATGATGTCTTTAAATTAGTTAGGTAGCGAAAATGAATAACACCATTTGGGAAAATTATTCAGTTTCATGGATAGAATTACCCTCTAAAGTTATGCTAGCTAATATAGTTAACTCTAATTTTATTTTGCCCAGGGATAGTATAGCTATATATAGAATATGTACCTATTTTACCAAGCGAAGATCTCGCGCGCAAAAAGCTAGTTAAACTTACTAAACTTTAGATACCACTGTGCCTTTAATTGTGATAGTAGTATTGTTAACCGTGACATGGTGTCTAGATTAAGTAAAACCTATAAGTTTACAGTGTTCCTGATGATATGCATTAACTTTAGCCTGTTATTCAGACCACTGAGTTAGCCTTTCATTTGGGATATATATTTATGAAATATTTTTCATTTTCATAAAAGTAAATGCTTGGATGTACTCATGACGATGAAAATTCAAACTGTACAAAGGTTGTCAAAGTAAAGTTCATCACCATATTGAGTGGTGAGACTTGTTTTTTTTAAAGTTGAGAATCTACTGGTGTCCTGTCTATGGCCAAAGGTAATTTTAATTTCTAAATTGTTATTTTAATATATCAAAGGATGTAAATATTGATTCTGTACAGGTACAGTTAAGAACACATTGATGTTACTCTTTTTTTAAGGGAATAAAGTTCATTTTTCAAACTTGAACCCCTGACTTGACTGTGCCTACATGTGTTTATTACACAGCTAAAAAATCGAATTAAACCATTTGAAATAAAAATGCCAGATATTTTTGTGTTTTCATAAGCATTTGCTAACGTTTATTTCCTATTGATTCTTAACACATAAAAGCTGAGATCTACACTTGACATTGTTAGACATAGAAAACTGCAGAAAGGTATCAAATACAATGGTGCTGTTAATCCAGGAGTATTGGGGGTTTCACCTCGGAATGAGAGATAGTCAGCTAAAAAGTTATATAAACCTTTATTTTAAAACCCTAAAACTTGCCTCAAAACCTACATATTGTAGAGTGTCCGCGTCTACAGAAATTCCAAGGTCAAAGGTCAAAAAATCGATTTTTATACATTTATCGCAAATATCCCGTTTCCTATGGGTTTATATTTTTAAAATTTTTAACACAAATATTGTAGAAGATTGAATTCTCTACAACTTTTGTTCAAACATTTTTTTCATATCTTGAACCATTTTCGAGAGAGAGGGCAGAGCGCGCGCAGTGTTTAAATCGTTATAAATCCTAAACGGTATTTCTGATTAAAAACGGTATGAAAAACCTAACAATGTTTTTTTAATACCTATTCAACTTGACATATTCCCCACTTGACATATTTCGTCATTTTCATGTATGTATGTGGGTCTTTGAGTATGTAGTATTTGTTTATATGGAGGCGCAATATTTGACATATACATACTTATGAAGCGTGGCCGGCCGCCATTTTTGTTAAGTTTGTTTACTTTTCTATCGTGAGTACTTCAGCTGTCAAGTGAATAGCAACATTAGTGAAAAATTGTGTTTTTTGTTGAGGAGAAGTTGTTTTGTGGTTTTGTATAGTGTCAGAACATTGGATGAGAAGGTAGCAAAATGGCTTCGTGCTCTGTAAAACAGTGCAGCTACAGGGCTAACAAAAATAGCAAGCAAACGACTGCGCATCAGTAAGTAACCGTTTTTTGTTGAAATACGCCTATTAAACCCAAAAATACTTCTAAAACCTTTATTACTAAGATTATATTTTATAGTTTTCACGTTTTTTACACCCTAAATTACCTTTCTGGCTAACTTTACATAATATTTTCCATAACAAAAATTTCTATACAAATGACATTAGTGATGTAATAATAATGGCTATCGAATTTATATCGATGATTCTGTATTAGTTACAGAGCATATTTGTACGAGTGATCAGTTACAATATTTTTTTATATTAAAATAGCGGTAGGACACATTAAGCTAAATAAGACAAGAAGCTGTTTTTAACTATCTATACTATCACTTTCTGTATTCAAGGTGTAAAGGGACAGTTTTGCTAAAAATTGAAATGGCGAAATCAAATTATAGCTAAGATTTTATAGTTACCTACGTTTAGAAAATATATTAATTTAATTAATGTTATTCTGTATGATTATTTTACCTTAGAAATTTGTTTTTCTTTTAAACTACATTACCAAGTGAGAGGATTATTAGTATTAGTACCTACGTATTTGGTTTGATTATGTTTTCAGGTTCCCAAAAAAAGAAGCGTTGCGACGTAAGTGGTTTGACATTATTGGGAAAGATAATTTGAAACCTCATAAAGTACTCCACCTATGGTCTTTACATTTTGAGGAATCAGCATTTAATAAAACCTTGCAAATTGTAAGTATTTCTGTGCCTTCTGTTTTTTTTTTGGTAAGGAATCCATGAAATTCTTGGAAAAAAATCTCATACGGAGGCAATTTCTAGTTGCATGGAGAAGCTAAATATGTTTTTTTTACGTTGCATTTGCCCTTAGAGAAGTCTACAGTGGCATTTACTCGTCGAAACTTCGTACGCACTCCTTTTACAGATGCACAGATCGATCGAACCCAGTCCGAAACCCTGTACCTTGTTCATACACAAGTAGAAAAGACAACTCTACAAAACCAGGGATACGGATCGGGCACCGGGTCACGCATCCTCACCATACACGAGGCTCAAGGGTTGACGTTCGAAAAGGTGGTGATCGTGCGTACTACATTGACCAGGCAGGAGCTACACGACAGTATCCCATATGCTGTAGTTGCCATATCGCGTCATACCGCCAGTTGCAAATATTATGCGGATGATGGTAACGATGCGATAGGCAGATTCATCAAAGAAGCAGAGACGGCAGGCAGGGGAAAAGTGGTCAATTACAACCTCAAAATGGCGATCAAAAGTCGAGACACAGCCATAATAGATGCCTTGAGGTCTGAATGCAACAGCGAAGAACCGTCACTCGTTTAAATATATATTATATACATTATGTATTCATATATTTAATAAACTTATTTATAAATTGTAAACCTCTATGGAAAGTATTGTATTATAGTTAAAAATCAAGTATTAACAAGAAAACTTAATCTAGACAAAGGCACGGACATAAAGTCTGTGGATGCTAATAATAACACAACTAATATATATATATATATATATTTTTTTTTGTATTTCCACCCGTTCCTTGGGAAAAGTTGTTCAGTTTAGAAGGCGGATTCACATCCTTAAGTAACAGAATAAATAATAGCTTAAGTTGCTGCCTGCAATGCTAGCTTAAATTGACACTAACACACTCTTTAACCTCCTTACTCTGTCTGTTTTTTCGAGGAGATTGACAACCTCGACGGTCACATGTTGGTTTATTCGCAAGCTTTTGCGTATCTTTTAATAATATTGGCAACAGATTCCACTTTTATAACTAGATTTTTTCAATAGCGTGCATGAGTGTCATTTTTGTATTAAGGATTTCTTCGGGTGCTATTGAACGACACGAAATATCAGGTTCGCAAAAGTTCATATCCGAGATCTTGAATTTGAGGTTGGGTGAAACGTCACGCTCCGCGTCGCTCTACGTAGAGCTTGGCCTTCGGCCTCACCATATACGCAGTTTTCCTCGGCCTGCTGCCTCGCCTCGCTCTTAGAGTGAACCTTTTATGGCGGCCATCATGGAATTTAGAGGGTGGTCGCTCTGGGCTTAGCCCTGCGTGGAGCTCGGTCTTCGGTCTCGTGTCACGATTTTGTATGGCGGCTTTTATTTTAAACAAAATATCTTTTATATGATCATTTTACAATAAAACACATACATATGTCTCCGTAAAATTGTCAAAGCTTTAGTAAAATTATAAACTCTGGGTACCTACTTTGTGAACTGGCCTTTTTTTCACATTGACAAATTGTAAATAAATGCTGTGATTTTGTTGTACCTCTGTACAATTGTCGAAATAAATTTACATTCAAAAAAAAAAAAACATATTTACTAAATCACCAGCACTTGGAACAAACTCATCAATTTAATTTTAAGTAATTTTTTCGAATTTTATTTTGTTGTTTTATTAACATAATTATTTCGTTCATTATTTCTAATACCTACTTATTTTCTATAATTCTTACCTATATATTGTTTAACTATTACTATCTATCTCTTTTCCTTTTCTTACTAATATTCCTACTCTTAATCCTGTTTTTCTTTGTTTGTTCTACGAAGTGCGCGTATAGTTTTAAAGGCACTGACAGAATATCAGCGTTGTGGCTCCAACCACAACACTATGCTGAGTCAGGACCTCTTCCTTGACCAGCGTTTCACATCACGATTCCCCTTGATGTTTTTTCTTTGTTTATATTTGTGTATTGTGTGAAGTTGTTTGTCTTATGTAAGTTGCTGGTCATTGAATAAACGTATTATCTATCTATCTATCTATTTTTCAATTATCATAAAGTAACCGTACTCTGTACCGCCTATCGATACTTTGAACAAGTATCGATATTTTGATACCCTAGCATGTGCTTACTACAGGCACGCATATTTTTGTGAAATTTCCTGTCCTTTTACTCTTATTTAGTCATTGATGTGGGTTTGTACCTTTGTGGCACTATTAAGACAGAACGCGTAGACCGATTTTGATAAATGATACGTCGTTTGATTTGTCATGACGGCGCAAATGTCAAACAAAGCATGAAAATTAAAAAAAATCAAAATGGCCGACTGTGGACGCCATATTTTGAAAAAGAAAAAAATGAAAATCGACGAACTATTTGAAACGACATATTTGAAATGTGTAAAAAACGATTTTTTTTTACCTTTGACCTTGGAATTTCTGTAGACGCGGACACCCTACGATATGGAGGTTTTGAGACAAGCTTTAGGGTGTTAAAATAAAGGTTTATACAACTTTTTTGGCTAACTATCTCTCATTCCGAGATTCTCACCCTCATTTGACTAATTTTCCTGGATAATGTTATAATAAAACTTTTTGATTTGAATTACTTACTTACTAAAACGTAAGCTGAATAGAGGTCTTGTTTGGCAAGCGGTCAGGGCGGACGTCCCTGCACGTGCTCTCCTGTTATCCCAAACGTTGACGAAGTTTACGACACCCGCGCCCGCGCCTTTGTTCCCAAGTTCGGTCGGCTATTGTTATACTGCGTACCGTTTGCATTTTAATACTGTGACTTAAGCGATAGATCATATTGAAAAGTTCTTAGATTTATCTAGCCTCTATAGAATAACTCGTGACTCACTAAACTATATCGCGACTAGTGCCTTTTGTACCCCATATAATAATATCAGTGCATTCCGGTTCCACTCGGTAATACCAACGTCGCGCATCGCGTGCGTCATCCACACATCCAGTGTAGTTGACAGTGGAACTTATTAACGACGACCTAGACACAGAAACTTGAGCTAAGAACAGTGCGTTACACGCGCAACATCTTGAGGAAGGCGGAGAACCTGGTGAGCTCGTTCCATTGTAAAAAATTTCTAGCCAAAAGGTATAATTTTTTTTCCAGCATCAACTCACAAGGCGATCCGTTCCAGCAGCCTTTTGGATATAATTTTTTTTTCAGCATCAACTCACAAGGCGCCGATCCAACCGACATAATTATTATTGCAACTTGTAGGACCCGCAGCATACCGTTTAGTGGTCCTGACCGGCGCACCATATTCTTAAACCTAGCTTAACAATCCGGATAGGTGGTTACCTCTTAACTTACCCTATCTACACCTTACTCCAGCTTGAAAATCTAGGGTACTAGGGAAATACGTAGAACGGCAGCTAGTGATTCACTCAATTAACGCCTAAATAAAGGAGCTCGCCATAGAGAACTTATTAAGAATAAAATTTGAATACACTTTCATTTGCAATTTCACGCGCGTTGGACAGCACGACTGATATACCATACGAATCACTAATCACTTAGCCAATCGTAAAACACATCGCATAGGAATCGCTCAACTTGGGAATAATACCAATCTTATTTTACTATGTAAGTGCGTTTTTTTTAATTTAAAATAATACCGACTAAAAGCAAGCAAACGACCGAAGAACCATTAGTTTGCCTAAGTTTTACAATAGGGTACAGAGAAAAGGATAATAAAACAATAATACTATATCGGAGCCTGGGAAACGAAAGCTCATAAAGTTACATCCTGCTGTCTTTCAACTTAATGCGCCCGACAACTTTATAATTTTTAAAACTGCTAAACAAAAGACTCCACAGTCATTCGGTCAACATCTGGCTGACAGCAACCACCCGAAAACTATGGCAAGCCAGAACAATACAACCCTTTTTTTTAAATGCATCGAAAAAGACGGCAACTGCTTATACAGATCCATCTGTAACCAAATAAATATTACGTTTTAACGTTTGACCACGCAATGATTAGGAAGGATCTAGCAACCTACGTGTCTGAAAACCGGCACGACCCACAAATAGAACTAGCACTACTTAATAACCTCACGGACACAACGCTTAGCATGGAACAATATATTAACCAACAATTCCAGGATGGATTTTGGGGAGGGGAAGATATATTAATAGCAGCTTCGGAATATTATAGGGCTAACGTCCATGTTTAAAACGAAAATCTATTGGAGCCACTCATTTATAAGCCCCGTGATGCACCAGTACCCGGAAACATCTATTTACACTTCGGAAACAACCATTACAGAAGCTTGATACCCACCAATCAAGGAGCTTTATCCAACTACGAAGATGAGAATGTTTATGATAAATGTAGTCCTGCAACAAACTCACATTTCCAAAAAGAAAACGATGGAAAACTCTTTTTGCAATCCAATGAAACAATACCCGCCACGTTTGATAATCAATGTCACATTTCTACAGATTGCACCGGCCAGCGTCTAATTAGGTCATCACGGCAAACACAACGCGATGTGCCTACCCCCTGTACAAATTTAAGAACCGGCACATGGAACGTAAGAGGCTGTTCTAAGCTAAAAGATAGACACAATATCGATCAAGAACTGTCTAATCGACAGATAATAATAGCGGGACTTCAAGAGACACACATGGCATCAGGAACTTTTTAATCAAATAACTACCATTGGATTCTCGGGGGCGGTAAACGCCCAAGGGAAAAAATAGGAATCGCCATTCTTATATCAAAAACGACTCAATATAAAATAACTTCAACCCATCGTAAAGGATGTAACACTCTAGCAGTGCACTTAAAGATCAAAATCGCTACAACCGACAGTCCAGTAGAACTTTCCATTAGTACCACCTACGTCCCTTCATCATCAAGCTCGTGTTTGTCTCAAATTGGAATTTTGATTCACCAAAAACCTAAAAAAGCATATCCGGTTATAATGGGTGACTTCAACGCACATATAGGCAAAAACGACTCTAAACAATGCACCTCTAAAAGAACCGGAGAAAACTTATACCACAAGCATAGCAACTTTAACGGCAACTTACTTTTAAGTTTTGTTGAACAACACGAGTTAAAACTTAGCAAGTTTGGATGTAACACCTTTAGCAGTTCACCTAAAAATACAAAATGCTACAATTAACAATCCAATAAAACTTTTATCGTCACTTCTCACGTCCCAACATCATCAAGCACATGTCTATTCCAGATTGCTACTTTACTACGCCGGAGACCTAAAAAAGCCTATCTTTAACGCACACATATAGGCATTAACTTTACAAAATAATGTAAAAGGACCGGGAACAACCTCTATCACAAAACCGCAATTTAAACGGTTATTTGCTTCTAAGCTTCTTACAACAGCACAATTAAAAACTAAGTAATACTTGGAGAAGGCCCTCGTGCTGGACTACTTGGTTTCGTGGAAACCAACATTCGCAAATTGATCATATTCTAACAAGAGTTAAGAAACCCGTATTTTTCAACTACGTTGTAGGAGAAAAAGGAAAACTAATAAACACAGATCACAAATTACTTTGGGGATCGATAGAAACCGCAGCTTTCTTACTTCAAACACCAAGATACTGCAATTAATATGGCATTTAACTACAAGAATTGCCACTAGGTATATGAACATTTACAAAGGGAATTCGTACAACACAAATTCCAAGGACTGATAACCAATAAGATGAAAATCTTACAAGAATCAAATACTTCCGCTCACACCCATTTAGACAAATTAGAAGTTTCCAATTGGAATGCTAGCTGGACTGATATCTACAACATACTCAAAGAAGCAGTTCAAGAACTACTGATGAAACCAACTCCGAGATCCCGAGAAAATTGCAGTCTTATTTATAAGATGCCTACAATGACTTATGGGCTCTATGTGGCAACATTAACCAAGTGTAACCGATCGAGATTAAGAAAATACGAAAGACAAAATTTTTAAGGAAATGCTCAATGTATCAAAAGATTTCCACGAAATACAACAAAGCAAAACAATAACGAAAACATAAAAGTACGTAGAATTTTATACTACGGTCACATAATCAGACGCCGGAAACCACATCTTCTACGCTTATAATTATAAGGAATATAGGAGAAAAGTTGGACGTCCGATCTTCACTTGTAGGGACCCCCTAAACCGAAATCGTATTGGAAAACGATTGCTGCAGATCGACAAAAAATAAAATAAGAAGCCGAGAATATATACAATGTTACAGAGACTAACATTGAAACTTAACCCGAAGACTTAGGTATTTTACTTCCAACCACATAATCAAGAATAAGAACAGTAAAATAGAAGATAAAACGAAGACACGTCGGTCGAAAGAAGAAACAATCCAGGACCATCAGTTACAGCAGCTCTATTCCCGCCCATTTATATATAACACACCAAGTATAGAATCTATCCTCCTTACGTTGGCTCGATGCTGGTATTCTTGTCGACTCACCTTTCCTATCCACTCCACATCCTGCTGCAACAGCCCCATACAGTCACAGACTCTATCTTATGGTGCCCCGTCGACCATTGACCGCGGCGATAGACAGATCGACTGTACTAGTTGGTACGAATGTCGGATCACTCAATCCATTACATTTTTGAAATGTAGCATGAATAGTGGGATTTGTGCATTCGTGCCACAGTGGCCAGACCGAGGTGATTATCGTCGTTGAGTCTTTGTGGCAGAACTGCTGGGCGGGGTGGCCATTGTAACGGTAACGGTAACGGTACTAAAACGTAAGCTGAATAGAATAATCATGTTTGTTACATAAACACCTTTTAACAGACGAATATTTGCTAATCCAGAGTAATCTATATTTGGCTATGCTTAAACCATATCATTGCTTAAACCTACCTAAGACGTTAAAAAATCTTTCAACATTAAGTGGTTACCTTTGTGTGAATAATAAATAAATGTATGAAACCTAAAAACTAGCATATAACATAGCCTTATTTAAAGTATTCATCATACGAAGAGTGTATTCTCTTATCAGCCCATATACGTCCCCACCGAGGGGCACGGGCCTCCCTCCGAAACACGAAGGGGATTTAGGCCATAGTCCACCACGCTGGCCCAATGCGGGTTGGTGGACCGCTCGTCTTTCGAAAATGAATTTTCTTGGACGGGCGGGTTTCATCACGATGTTTTCCTTCACCGTTGAGCAAGTGATAATTAGAAATCCGTACATAAATCCGAAAAGACGAATTTAGTGGTACAGGCCCGCACCAGGATTTGAACCCACGACCTTCGGATTACAAGTCTGGCTCATTACCAACTGGGCTATCACCGCTTTCAAGTATTCTAGTTGCTTGAAATGCTCTGAGCACTTGTGCATCTTAAGGTCCGTATTACAGATACAGAACGCAACTCAGATCACACTATGACCTATACTTAAGTAGCAGTCATCCTTGTGAAAGAAAGAGACAATCAATACTTAAGTATAGATCAAGACTTGAGTCTCCTTCTGTAATATGGGCCTAAATTACCAGTAAAGGGAATGTCGACCGAGACTGAAAAAGCAGTCTGCATTGCTGTCATACTGCATACACAATTATAGATATTGACTGATATTCAACTATTTTATACGTATATGTATACAATAATTGAAACCTAAATTGAGATGGAGAGATGACTTGAGAAAGGTAGAAAAATACTGCTGGAGAACGACACAAAATAGAAAAGAGTGGGAGTTACTGGGGGAGGCCTATGCCCGAAAGAACCTCAATAAAGAAAAGAACTATAGCAGAATGAATAAATATAGGTAATAACAATAAATACTAATTAGTAATCAATAATATTAGGTCTTCACCTATGAAATTTCCGTTTTTCATATAATATTTATGGAAAACTGAATTTTGCGTACTAACGTTTTTGGATTTTTCTCGGGTATGTGAAATCAAAAATTAACAAAATTTTGTGGGAAAGTTTGGACAACATTAAATTAATTTTCATCATACAAAGTTGATTGAAAGTTGTAACTGTAACAAAGGTACAGCAAAAATAAGCAATGAAACGGGTTACAGATGAAACAATCTATATTTAAGCTTCGTTTTCAGTTAATAAATCGAAAGTAAAAATTTACTAATTTTGCTCAAAATTTCCGTTATGTGGCCAAGGTTTTAAATTAAAAACCATTTTAGTAATAGCTGTATCAAATTAATTATGAACAAAGTAAAGCTTGAGAAAAAATCGGCAATTTCATAGGTAAAGACCTATTATTAAATGTTAATGTGTAATGTTAACGTTTAAATCTAATATGTCTTTATAATATGTTATTCTTATGCATGTAAATCTAATTTTGACGAGGAAATAAAGGCTATTGTCATTGTCATACAATACTAACCACCTGGCTTCACACGGTTTTAATTAGGTTGTACTATATATACAAAATAACCCTTTCTCATGAATCACGTTGTCCATTGGTGGAAACCGCATCGTAATCCGAAATACAGACAGACCCATCGACAAAGAAAGCAGCTTTCTTTTAGACATGTTTAGCCAATTAGTTATTCAGTAATAAGCTATACATTATATATTACTATAAAGTTTCATCAAATGTTCAGCCGCTTTTTGCATGGCTAAGTAAACAACATCAAAGTACGGAGGGTCGCACATCTGGTTGCCACAAGGGTGCACTCTGTGCTGTTGCGATAAGAGCGGTTTTACAACGATAATGTTGTAACCTGATGCACTGGCCTCTGTACATACAAACTTCACATTTATATTATATTTAGGATTTGACATTGTTTCTTTATTGTTGATTTAGTTCATTTTCCAATCTTTTGATTTTGATTGGAAGTATCTGTGCCATTTCGCTGCAAAGGCTGAATTCCTCTGGCATCATAGCTGCAGCGTCACTGTCCGTAGTGCAGATATCCACCACAGCCTCATAAGACTCCAAGCTCTTTTTCATATGACTTAGAAAAACACTTTTATCCACAGCAATCCTTTTCATGCTGGTCCTCCCAATAAATCCGTATGCGCTAACTACCGGTCTGACTAATTCAGGGGAAAGCTTCTCAGGCAACTTACCATTTTTGTCCTTGACTGACTCCACTAAGTGACCGTAATGCTCCATAGTTTTCTCGCACAACTTGTTGATTTTGTTCAAAGCATGCGTTGAAGGTTTCCCTTTTAAATTGCCTAATTTCTCCGTCTTTATGTTCAATATTTCAGAATATGCTTCACCCAGTTCATACCAGAGTTGGCGGCAGTATTGCAAGTAGTATGTGGGGTTGATTTCTTTTATCAAATCCTCCAGCATGTCAACACGTCGCTTATGCATTTTCGCTCGCCTTTCATCATCCTCTTCAAAGAAAGCTAAATAGCTGTATGACCGGGAGCTATCCTGGATCAATTCAATGTGGTCTGAAGCTAGTGTCTCAAGTTTGTAGTACTCCTTAGCCTTATTTATCCACATTTGGCAAGTCAGGAATACTTCCCGTGCATCACTATAAGTAAGCAAGAATTCATATGTAATTTTGCTCTCATACCTAGAAGTATCTAGATTGCTAAACACCAGGTTTGTTAAGTCTCCATCATATATATTATCATCATCTTCCAGCTTCAAGTTTGACATATCTGCAATAAAAAAAATTACAGTAACAGTCTGTAGTAATTAGTCAAGATCAGATTTATAATTAAAATGTGTCAAACTATTTGTCATCAGCCCGTATACAACCCCACGAAGGGGCAAGGGCCTCCCTTTAACATGTGAAGGGGCTACAGACCATAGTCCACCATGAAAATAGATTTAAAAAAATATAAAAGTACCTACTCCAACAATGCTTGAAATTGAAACTAATGACTAGATTTTCAACACATTTTCAATTAAATTTATACAAGGTGAATTGAAATTAGAGCATAACCTCGTAAGAGGATATAGTACAGGTCATTTACTACAACTTTTGTAAGAACACCCATATGCAAAAGTGAACCAATCTGACGTGATATTTTTTTTTTGTATTTTAAAAAAAAAATCGATGTGGTTACCTAAAAAAATTTTAAAATAAAAAAGGTTACAAAATTTCGATATTTTTTTATTTATTATCTAGTCTATTACATGCTAGTTACATGTCAGCATAATTAAATTTATATTATTGGCATTATTCTAGGCGCAGTGTTACAAAACATAAAAATATTTTTGTTAAGAAAAAATGCTCGTTTAACATACTCTGCGTATTACAAAACAAAATGAAACATCTACTTTTCTTAAGCTTTCAAATGAGGTATAACACTCTGGCATAGCTAGTCTATACTTAAAGATAATAGGCAAAGAATGGAACAGGTTGAAATAGCACAAGTTAAACAGATTAATAATGTGCGTATCGTTTTCAGTACAATAAATGCAAATTAAATGGAAATGTGACTCATACACTTAGTAGTGACAATTCGGCAACACACATCTTCATTTAAGTTTTCAGTACCACCGGTGGTTGTTATCGACACTCAAACGAGACAAAAGTCTCTAAAATGTGTATTCAGAGCCTTTTGTCATTCTTTGATGATAAATAAAAAAATATCGAAATTTTGTAAAACTTTTTTATTTTCAAATATTTTTAGGTAACCACATCAATTTAAAAAAAAAATACAAAAAAAATTTTAACTTCAGATTGGTTCACTTTTGCATATGAGTGTTCTTACAAAAGTTGTTGCAAATAATCTGTACTATATCTCCTTAGCCTTACGAGGTTATGCTCTAATTTCAATTCACGCTGTATAAATTATAGACTCTTGCCCTCGCAGACAAACGGCCTATAAACAGTTTTGTGGGGCTTCATTTTTAAGAAAACTTTATTTATATATTAAAAATTTTAATTAATAAATTATGCTGGCCTTAAGCGGGCTGATGATCGCATGCCTTAGTTTTCTGTTTTTATAAGAAATCAGTACATTAATATATTTAATAAAGTGGTACAGCCAAATTAGGATTTCAACCCACAACCTTCCAGTTACAAGACTTTTTTTATCTTAAATGGTAACGAGGCTTCAGCCACTCTAGGTGATTATGCCAGCCTCATGGTATCACTCTGTACCAACATTATTATAAAATATAATTTTAACAAACTTATATGTTTTTTAAAAGTGTTACAAAAGTGGTTCTTTAACCAAACAGGCCATCATTGAGTCAAACAATATAAAATACTATACACCCGGAGCCCTCCCGGTAGTGGTGGAAGACCTTAACGGACTTTTACAGTTCCTGGAGAAGCTGGGGTGGCTAGGCTGACAGCCATCCTAAACAACCACTGCAGAAACTCGCCTGTCTTACAATTACTATAAAAATAATAATAATAAAAGATACAGTACATCATACCTGTTATAGCCTCTGTTAGTTCATCGGCATCAGTCATCAACCTATTTTTTGATGAACTCATAAGATGTAGGCAGTATTTGGCCCAACATCTAGCTACATCTGCCGACCTGTGTTTAAATTGCTCAATCTTAGCTAAATGAACTTCATCTCGACTCTCATTGGACCTTAACTTTTCCTCATATTCTTCAAGAACTTTAGAAGCTGCTGCTAAATGTTGCCTGGATTGGAAGAAACCAGATTGCTCTGCAAAGACCTGTGATAAAGTAGCACAATTTAGGGACCAGTCAATTGGGTCATAGTCTGCATACTCAAGCTGTCTTCTTAAAGTGACATGACAATATATAGCAGACTTGAGATTCTCTTTCAAATTCCCATAGACTTGTGCTAAGTAATAGAGTGTTAGAGTGTGATACTTTTCAAGTAACGTGACATCAACTACTTCTTCAGGCCTATCAACATTCACATCCTTTTCTACAGGCATTCCAATACTGCTCTTATAATCCTCATACAATTGCTTTGCAGTCAACAAATACTTTTTAGCTTTCACTGGATCCTCTCTGTTATACCACAGTATACCTAGATTGTTGTAAACATTGATTAAAGTAACTGTAATCTCTGGTTTGACAGAATTTGTTGACATAAGGTCTGCTGCCTCACTCAGGACATCTTGACTTGCTGTTAACTCTTGTGTTTCCATATGAATGACCCCAAGATTCAAGAGAACCGTTCCCATCATAGCATCTAATTTGACAGGATCGAAATTGGTCTCTGAATCCATAATTTTGTTCAAATAATCTCTCATTCTGTCAAGAATATCTTTTGCTTTGTATTTTGAACGATATGGATCATTTTCCGGGTCATTCTTACTGTCTTCGTCCAATAACTTTCGTACTTTAACGTAATTTTCTTCG